>JAAGVU020000092.1:16141377-16165756 GCA_011763525.2 Mormyrus iriodes | reverse complement strand
TTTCACTTATCTGTCTTTTCATTTGCTTTTGTAATAAATTTTTGAAATTGTAAAGAGACTTTATGAACACCCTGTATTTCAACAGCAACAGGATGTTAATGAGATCGCTATGCAATGTTCAGCCTACTGTTTCTAAATGGAACGCGATCATTTAACCATCTTAAACCAAGTCAGGGGTTGGACAATGAAATGGAAATACCTCATTTTAAACCACAATAATGTATTAGTATTGTGTAGGGCCAACTTTTGCGGGGCAATATAGCATCAAATTATCTTGGGAATGCAGATATAAGTCCTGCACAGTGGCCAGAGGAATATTGAGCCATTGCTCTTACAGAACAGTGGCCGGGTCTCTACGTGATGCTGGTACAGGAAAACACTCCAAAACACCCCAAAGTGGCTCAGAAATATTCAAACCCGGGGTCTCATTTATAAAACTCACTAAAAGTATACATACGCACAAAAGCCGAAAATATCAGATTTATAAAACCATGCGTACTCACCCTTGAATGCAATGTCCTCTACCTGGAATTGTGCGCACGTGGATCAGCCTCATATTCCGCCCTCTACATGCCCGCATTTGACCATAAATGGTCAATGCAAAACACTACATGAATACTGATGCATACAAATGAAGCCATAAATGGTCAATGCAAAACAGCTTAATGAAGATTTATGTGTACAAATTAAGCCCAATAAACGTTTACTTATCATGTCAACCGATAGGAAGTGCAAGAAAAGAAACTTTTCTGAAACAGAAATCGAGGTGCTTGTTGGTGTGGTGGAGACTAGAAAATCCGTTTTGTTTGGAGGTCACAGCAGTGCAGCGAGTAGCAACACGTTGCAGATCCTGTTATTGCTGTGAGTGCAGCAAACAGGACAGTACGAGAGATAAAAAAAAAAAAAAACATTATGCAGCTTTACGCACGTGTGTGACCGCGGTGTTTATATGTTTCCAGCTATCAGACTGATTGCTTCACAGTTTGTCCAAATGATCGTGATAATCCAGTCATGTCCACCACTAATATATTCACGTTTCAGCAGCTGCAGTGCAGACAGCGCTGATGAAATATTACAAGTGTAGTTCACCACATCCACCTGGGTCGCAAATTTTCTCGAAAATGTTCGACACATGGGTCTAAGTTTCCATACGGATACAGTACGTACATTCTGTCGTCAAGTTTGTTTTTGTATATCACAACGTTTGCGTGAGAAGTAGTGTACGCCTCTTTCAGGTCCCATTTTGTGCGTACGCAACAGTTATAAATGAGTCCCCTGGTGATTGATTATGCCAGCCATGGGAGATTTTCAGCTTCACTTTCCTCAAACTACTCTGTCACCAGTCTTGCTCTGTGTATTGGTGCATGATCATCTTTATACATGACACCACATTCAGGGTACAGTGTTTGAACCACTGGATGAACATGGTCCTCCAGAATGGTTCAGTAGTCCTTGGCAGTGATGCACCCATCTAGACCTAGGTGGGCCTAGGGAATGGCACGATATTGCAGCCCAAACCATCACTGATCCACCCCCATGCTGCACTTTGGGTACGCAACAGTGTCGGTGGTAAGCCTCTTTGGGACTTCTCCACACCGTAACTCTCCCGGATGTGGGAAAGACAGTGAAGGTGGACTCATCAGCCCAAGACACCATTGATGCCGAGGTTTGGCATTGGCACAAATGACTGAACATTTGGCTATAGCAGCCCAACCATGAATATTGACCCTCTGGAGCTCCCAATTAAGAATTTTGGTGGAAACAGGAGAGTCGAGATGTGCATTTAATTCTGCAGTGAGTTGGGCAGCTGTGGTTTTATGCTTTTTGAATACAATCCAGGTTAGTACCCAGACATCCCTTTCAGACAGCTTCCTCTTGCGTCCACAGTTACTCCTGTAGGATGTGGTCTGTCCTTCATGGTGGTATGCTGACATTACCCTGGATACTGTGGCTCTCAATACACCAGAAATACTTGCTGTCCTGGTCACACGTGCACCAGGGAGAGACATACCAACAATTTGTCCTCTTTTGAACTCTGATATGTCTCCCATTATGTTGTGTGGATTGCAGTATTTTATGTACAGCTATACTATTGCTCTACCAATACAACCTTCACACTCTTACTGATGGAATGTTCGATCAGTGTAGATTGGCCACCAGACTGCACATATATAGGCGTGAAACCTCAAACGCTATTGGCCAATGTTTCAGTTTCATTGTCCAACCCCTGTATGTGTGCCGTCTGGGTATGTACACATTAATAAGAGAACTTAAATAACATAAAAGTTACTTTCCCTAGTAACTAATTACTTATATATGCAGTAATTCATAGAGTAATTGAATTACTTTTGAATGAAGTAACTATTAACTGTAACTAATTAGCAATGTTCAGTAACTTGCACAATGTGGAATGTTACTGACTTGGATTTTTATGTTACATTGTACACAACCTGTTAGTAAAGAAAAATACAGAAGAGTGGCATACTCACTAATAAACTCAATAATAACACAACAAGTTTGACATTGCTCACCATAAGGCGATACAGTGAAGAGAATGAAGAGTTTCTGAAAAACAAATCCGTTCAAATAAAGAAGGCTGCAGCACTGCCGAATCACGCTAGTCCTTCAGTAACGCAAGCGTTTGATAGCAAAGGAAAATTCACTGCAGACCGTACTAAATCAAAAGATATTATTCGGAAAATTGCAGAGTTTATCACACTTGATAATCAGCCCTTCTCTGTTATAAATCTTATAAATATATAAGAAGTATGCAGCTATACAATACAGTGCTCTGGGACTGTTGTTGTTTGCCAGAGTTGGTGTTTTCTTACCAATAAATAAATAAGTATATACACTCAGTGACAAAAAAAGTTAAACACCCACAAGTAATGGTCCAATTTGGATGTATTTTGGTACACGGGCAAACCGACGATGGCTATGTAAATGATTCGATTTGCAAGGAGCTGGCATGTCTCGTTACCAAACACAGAGGATGCCTCGTAGACACATTAGACGTAGTGAAGGTTCCGGTCGCCCAAGACAGACCACACCAAGGGAGGATCGTCGTATTGTGTGGCAAGCATTACAGAATCCTATGACATCTGCGCCTGCCATCCGGACACAGCTACAACACCCTGTGTCATTCCGTACCATGTTTCGATGACTGGTATCAGCCGAAGTACGGGTTCAGCGTCCAGTGTGAAGGCTGCTGTTAATCCCAACACAGAGACAGCTGCGTTTGGAGAGGTGCCGTAACCGGGAGGCATGGACTGATGATGAGTGGCATTGTATCATGTTCTGCGATGAATCTTGGTTCTGCATTACCACGGATGACTGTCATGTGTGCATATGGTGGCACCGAGGGGAGAGGACCTATACTGCCAATGTTGTGGAGAGACACACTGGCGTCATGGTGTGGGGTGCCATAGGGTATGACTTCAGCCCCGCCTGAGACAGCACCCTGCTACAGTCTTTCAACAAGACAACACTTGTCCACACATGGCACGTGTCTCTATGGACTGCTTGCGTCATGTTGAGGTCCTCTCATAGCTAGCCAGGTCCCCCGATCTTTCCCCAATCAACCATGTGTGGGATCAGCTCGGATGTCAACTCAGACCTAGTGCCAATCTGCAGGATCTCGAGGGCCAGTTACAACAGCTGTGGGTCGACTTGCCGCAGGAGAGGATAAAATGGCTGTACGACTCCCTTCCACACCGTATCGCCGCATGTATCCAGGCTCGAGGGGTGCCACACCCTACTGACATGTGACCAGCAGTGTGCCCATACTGCCAACTCTGTTGTCCGTTTGATCTGATATTTTAATCATTGCGATACAGTCACATGACCTTTCACCACATGCAGATTCATTTCATTTCCACCACTCCGTCTGGGTGCTTCACTTTTTTTGTCACTGAGAATATACTGTATATATAATACATCAATTAACATAAGAACACATTATGTTAAAACACTGAATGACTGCATCTGACACTCTTAAAGATGAGGACAAAAATTAAAATGGAATATTTTGTACACCAAAGAACGAGGTTAAAACCTGTTGGAGCTGTAATGTCTCCCAACTGATCAGAAATCCTCACAAGTTGATGACTCTTGCTTTGTTTACATTGTATCAGACTTTATGATCAATTGCAGTACATATTAATGCCTCCTTTGAACGTCTCTCTAAGGTAATCCCTTGAAAGAGTTTCAGAAAGTATAAATTTAGCTTATACATATTTAATGATAGTTAAAACAAGAAAACAAAAAGAGTAAAATATAGTGCAGATTTGCATAGTGAGGCATATTACTGTTTTATGAGAAAACAAAACCTGACTTTAGGGCATTCAGTAATGGCCATTCTTCAGCTGTGTGATACTTGGATCCATAAGTTATAACAGCAATAAATACAAAATTATTTTACCAAAGCAAGGATTTGGATATACATTGAAAATTAAGACCGAAAAGTGGTTTAACGCCTGCTGCAGAGAAAGGGTAATGGAACACTCTGAGGAATAACCACCTGCAGGTTATAAAAGCTCACTGTGAATAGTACACAATGCCAGTTGGCTGCCCAAGGGAGACTGCGAGGTAGAGAAGATATAAATTGTCTTCTTGTGATACACTTATCAACTTCCTGGTCAAAGGTCAAAGGACTCTGCAAGGTTATGATGTGATTTTGAGGACGTCATGGCATTGCTGTCCCATTTCACCTTCTCAGTGGCTATACTTATTGCATTTTGTATTGTTTTTCAGTTTCCTTTTAAAATTGCAGATTTTTAATAGCAAAACACCAGCTTATACAACAATCCTTTAAAATGATATACTGTAACATGCACATGTTACATATGCACTTAAATCTGTTTTAATATTCATTTAACATATAACCGACGTTCACATTTACAGTATACACTATATGGACACAAGTATTGGGACACACCTCTTAATCATTGAATTCAGGTGTTTCATTCAGACCCATTGCCACAGGTGTATAAAATCAAGCACCTAGGCATGCAGTCAGGTTTACAAACATTTGTGAAAGAATGGGTTATTCTGAAGAACTTCTGAAGAGTGTGGTACTGTCACAGGATGCCACCTTTGCAATAAGTCAGTTCATGAAATTTCTTCCCTGCTGTATATTTCATGGTCAATTGTAAGTGGTATTATTGCAAATGGAAGAAACTCAGCCACGAAGTGGCAGACCATGTAAAGTAACAGATCGGGGTCACCGAGTGCTGAGGTGCATAGTGTATAAAAGTCACCAACGTTCTGTTGACTCAGTAACTGCAGAGCTCCAAACATCCTCTGGGATTAGCCTCAGCACAAAAACTGTGCACCGGGAGCTTCATGGAATGGGCTTCCATGGCCGAGCAGCTGCATGCAAGCCTCATGTCAGCAAGTGCAATGCTAAACGTTGCATGGAGTGGTGTAAAGCACGCTGCCACTGGCCTCTGGAACGGTGGAAACGTGTTTAGTAGAGTGATGAATTACGCTTGTCTGTCTGGTAGTCAGATGGACAAGTCTGGCTTTGGTGAATGCCAGGAGAACGATACCTGCCTGACTCCATTGTGCCAACTATAAAGTTTGGTAGAGGAGGGATAATTGTATAGGGTTGTTTTATATGGGTTGGGCTAGGCTGTTCAGTTCCAGTGAAGGAAACTCATAGTGCTTCAGCATAGCAAGATATTTTTTACAATTCCATGCTTCCAACTTTGTGGGAATAGTTTGGGGAAGGCCCTTTTCTGTTCCAGCATGACTGTGCCCCAGTGCACAAAGCAAGGTCCATAAAGACATGGTTGGGTGAGTTTGCGTGGTAGAACTTGACTGGTCCACACAGAGCCCTGATCTCAACCCCATCAAACACCTTTGGGATGAATTAGAGCAGAGACTGTGAGCCAGGCCTTCACGTCCAACATCAGTGCCTGACCTCACAAATGCTGTTCTGGATGAATGGGCAAAAATTCCCACAGACACACTCCAAAATCTTGTGGAAAGCCTTCCCAGGAGAGTAGCAGCTGTTATATCTGCAAAGGGGGAACCAACTCCATACTGATGCCAATGGATTTAGAATGGGATGTCATAAAACTTGCTGTAGGTGTAATGGCCATGTGTGCCAATACTTTTGTCCATATAGTGCATATCCATAAAGCTTCCATCTTTACATTGAAGCCCATATTTTTCTATGCTTACATTCGACTAATCTATTTCAACAAAAAGTCAGTGTCTGGTTAGCCTGGTTTTCTTTTTATAAAATCTGTTAAAGTCAACCTGATGCTGAAGCAAAAATGGTAACTATTAGAACTCCTGCCATCAGAGTATCAATTTTTCTTGTCCTTCGTTTTTGATGATCACATAAACGATTCATAAAGACAGTCATCAATAAACTGGACAAACCATTTTTTACAAAATCTATCACAATCGTATTTGTAATCACGGTCACTTTGCCTTACGCAGGCATTCCCTATATAATTAATGTGTTTTGGATTATGTTCTTCAAAATTGATCATTATTTAACCTTCTTATTCCTCCATTCATTTGAAAACCGTACAGATTACAAATTACAAATTAATGATTTTGTAATACTCTGAATCTTTAGCGACATATAAGCTTTCATTCACTGATAGATAGATAGATAGATAGATAGATAGATAGGTAGGTAGATAGATAGATAAATAGATAGATATTTTGCCTTGTGTTTTCTGATGATGCCTTGTGTTTTATAATCCTGCACTGAATCACTACAGCCTCACCTGTAGAAGCATTTAGAAGATAAAAGGACTAATAAACAGATTCAATTTTCCTGTTGCAGACTAATTTGTCCCGAGTGTATGATTGATGGTTGCTCATAAAAAATGCAAAATCATGGGCCCTGCACACTCCACTAAACACTAGAAAATATTGACCACTTGAGTTATGCTATCCAGCCTTAATTCTCTCAACTGTAGCTGCTGGAGATACAGCACTCTAAATGTCGTACATATCCACTTCATGGGCTATTTTAATATGTCAATGGATTCCACAGACTGTCACGTCTCCACCTGTCCACCAGAGGGTATCTGGATTCAACATCAAAGTCACGCATTCTGGTTAACCTGTCTATTAGTTAATCACCAAGATATTGGCGCCTTAACATTTGTCTGGAATAGGGCCCTAATTATGTGTCTTTTTTTTTAGTTTTGTCCTCCCTGGTTTTGATCATAGACCACTTAGGCTTCCAGAGATTCTCTAGAATTTGGTTTGATTTACATTACCTACAGGAACTTTATTTTATGGTCTTAATATTTCTGTGGTGATCTTACGGATTTAGTAAACTGAAGACCAGCTTTGACCCCTGCCTGTTTAGTGTCTTTTGGATATGAGACATTGACGTCACAGTTAACACAGTATAAAAAGGTTTATTAAAAAGAAAAAGTTTACATAAAAATGGACTCAGAAGACAAGGACCTACTAAATGTGGCAGGTGCCAATCAGGGTGCCATGCTAGGCTAACATCAGGAACTGTTACAAAAGCTGATGGAAACCATTTAAGCAATTAGTCAAATCAATACATCACTTTTTCTCCTGTCTAGACCAGGAGGGCAGATCGTCCCTCTCTGCCATCCAGTCCAGAGCAATTTTATCTACTTTGACTCATTAAAACCCATAGATTGCTGGCTTCCAGAAACATGACGGTAATCTAGGGAGAGATATAAAGGCTTCCTAATCCAGTGTTCCCTCGTTTTTAAATTCTAGCCTCAAGACTTATTCCAAGATGTCCAAGATTGGCTTCATAAGTTCTCTATTCTCCGGGCAATTTCTGGCCTAGGCAATAGTAGTTTGTGACCATTAATATTTGGTTTGCACCGACCTGAAGATCTTCACTGATGCCCTGTGCCAAGTATTTGACTATCTAGTGAGAGGGCAGGTGGCAGCTGTTGAAGTTGTTCCAGGGTTCCAGATCAGTTTAAGACTATGCAGAACTTTGGCAGCCAAGAGCAGATGGGATTCAGGGGTACACCTCAAAATATTTGATCATGAGTTGTCTGAAGTGGTAATAATGAGCTCACAAGTAGACAGTTGGGGTCCAACCTGGTATTCATAATCATACACACCATCAGGAAATTGTATGCTTCTTTGACTGATGACATCTGCATTTGAGATCCTGTAGAACACCACCTATTTTATATAACTTGATCTGTGAAGTGCATGCAACTTTATATGCGTATGAGAGGGAGATGATTGAAAGTCAGTCTTTAACCCTCCTAGGGCCATAATGAGTATTATGTGATGCCTTTCGGTCTAGTACAAATTCCCCCATTTTTTTCAGTCTTTTGTCAATGAGTTTTTCCTGTGAAATCTTGAATCAATTTGTCTTAGTCTGTTTGGATGACATCATAATTTTCTTCAACTTACTTTAGGAGTACATTCAGGATGTCTGACACGTTATTCAGAAACTATAAAAACCTATTTGTCAAGCTCAAAATATGTGAAATTCATTTATCTTAGATCTCCTTCCTGGGGTATATGATATCTCCATAAGGTGTTCAAATGGACCCTGAGAAGACCAAGGCAATTATTGATTGGCCACAACCCTATCCTCTAAAATGGATTCAGAGATTCTTCAGTTCAAGGTCAAATTTGTATGGGTGTTCATTTGTAATTGTAGTACCATTGTGGTACCCCTCTGCATTATCAACAAATATTCAGCGTGATATTCAGTTGATTAGCTTTGTAATTCTGTTATACAAATCTTCTAACTTTATTTGTCTGAATTCCCAGTTGAGGTAAATATGGAAAATATAAGTTATATATTATAAACCAATAATTTGTCCCCTTTTACTCCTTAAACTGTATTGTACAGGGATCAGAAATCTGATTTATTAAAATTTAAAAAGTAATGTAGTAATTGGACATTTATCTGATAAGCAGCCCCATGTGAGGCAGGCATATTATTGGTAAGTGAACTCTCTGCAATCATGAATTATTACCTTATTCAATATTTCACTGATTTATGGACAATGTAGTGGTTCTAATATTATGTTGTGTGTATTCATTTTTTTTTCTTTAAGCTTATTCATAGCCAGTCACTGAAATAAAGAGCTTGTGCTATTCATATGTACATACAAATATCTGTTACATAACATAAATGTGAATTTCATATTTGTATATTTATATTTCAGCAATCATTATATTGCAGTTTTGCCAAAATAATTTATAAGCCAGCAAAATGGAAAGCAAATAACTAAAGGAACAAAATGGACAGTGTTAGGAAGGGCTGCTAATCAGGGAATTGTAATGTTTCATCCAGAACTACCTTCTCTGTGGTGCAATTAGACAGTAGTCAATCATAAGGTAAGGATTAACTGTAAGCTACGCTATGAGAGAACCAGTTCAAATGAATTATCCCATCCTTTGAATGACATTGTATTTTACATACAATAATTTGGGAAAAGCTATTACAGCACATGGGGCAGTGCAATTCAGGTCCCGAATGCTTGATCCGTCAGACGAAAATCCACTGTACTCATTTATTTAGTTCATCAACTCACAGCGTTTAAATGTGAATATATTCACTGGCATTTGGTAAACTGTACTTTTAAATTATTCTTTCACTCTTATTTCAAGGCAACACATTGTATCCTGTGGAACTAATACCATTATTAATGCAAATTTATTCCTCCAGGCAAATCAGACAAATACGCAGTTCTCTCGTATTGTTTACATTTGCAATCTAATAGAAAGCACCTGCTTGTGGCATTCATTGAAAATAACACAGCAGTGAATCACCCTGTCCATTAAGTAAGTCGAATTACCTTGTTGAGAAATATTAAAGCAAACAGATGGTCATTTTACCGTGTACAACTCTATGGGGTCTCACGACCAAATGAAGACAGATCCTATTCGCCATGGGCACATTTCCTTTGAAGGCACAGAAACACAAAAATCACACACAGGAGGATTTTAATGTTAACTTGTACCTGTTTTTCCCTTGGCTGCAGAAAGATGTACTTGTGGTACTTGTGTAGAAAAGTAACCCAACATATTTTTCTTTGGTCCATCCTTGTTCTGTAGATAGAATGATGTTGAAAATAATGCATGGTGCAGTGTTAGTGTAGTGGAGCAAAAAGGGTCAAGTCTGTGCAGTTAACAATAAATGTCTTAGCTTCAGTGTGTGGCGTACCGGGATCCCTGGGTATCAACAAACACCCAAAGTCCTCACTATATATATATATATATATATATATATATATATAGAGAGAGAGAGAGAGAGACACACACACACACACATATATATACATATTTATATATAGGCTGTCATACTGCGTAATGCCTTATCTCAAATGAATTTCTGCAGACTTATATTGCTTTTTACACATGAATGAATATTTAAAGTCAAGGTAAATATTCATATGTGGAGGAATGATTACAGTTTTTAGGTAGGGTAACATGCTCGTGATGTTAAGCATGTCAATACCAAAAAAAAACAAAATTGTTAGACATATAGCCACTGGAGTCTAGCTGCCCAAATGGCGGTTAGCAGAGTAGTTTATCACTTAGCAAATTAAAGAGGGACATATAAATTATATATAGATGCCTTCAAAAACTCTACTTGAATGAATCATCTTTAACTTACTAGACTAATCATTCATCAAGCATATATGCTTAGTTAAGTATAATATTTTTGACATTTAAAGCTTTCAGATTTCTCCACATGTAACAAGCAGATAGGTCAGGCTGCTGTTTGGATATTAAAGACTTTACCCAGAGGTGACTTTTCACTCATCGTCATTGTCCGCAGGTATTGCTCATTCAGTGAACTTGTTCAGTGTTTCACAAAATACTCTCATAGTCTGCTTAATGTGTGCACACACTACTGAAAATGCTAATGATTTTCCTTTATATGTTTGCTTCAATGTTTCTTTTACAGTATAAATATATTTGTTTTTATCATGTCTGCTTTCGCTACTTAGTGTCGTGCAGTGCAGGCTGTTCCATTAGAGATATGAAAGATTTTGTAATTTTGTTGGTTTCCTTACAGTCATATCTTTATAACCACTTTAATGGAATCTAAGGTTAGGAAACCATATTAGCATTGATGCTGTGTATTCAGGACCACCTCATGTAACAGTCTATGTATATCAAGGAAGCTTTCAAAGGACCCCAATCCTGTATTTTACCAATATACATCTAATATAAAATTCCTTCGTAAGGACATGTATCTGGTCATATTAGAGTTCTTCAAAAACAAAATACCACTGAACCACAAAAAATAATAATTTTATTATTCTTTTAAATAATGAATTTTTAAAAGTGGTGTTTAGAATGTCTTTCCTTTCACCTTTCCATACTCCTTTTTTATTTGTATAACAGAACTTAAGTATGTATATAAAGTACATAATATAAAGTGTAGTTTTCTGCATTTTGTCAATTTTTTATGAACAATTTAATACTGCATAAGAATAAACTAACTTAGCATGCACAGTTCAGTAGTTCAATCAGTTTTATCTCAGATGCAGTTGCTCTAAACTCTCAGACATTCAGTAAACTGAGTGTGCATGTGGGGGAAAGCCGCTCAATCATAGCAGTAGCTGTGGGAGGATTGTGTAAGAACTTGAAAGCCAGAAGGGAAAAATAGCAGTATTTGTGGAAGTGGCAGTTATGTCCAGTGCCTCTGCACTGGCAGGAAGGCAGGAAGTGGATGGGTTACAGCCATTGCCCACAGTCCCCAGGGATTATGAGAAAACTGCTTCTATATAATCATAGAACAAGTGGCAACTGTTTTTTTTTTTCTCTGATTCTGGACCAGAGGGATTCTTCTCTTTGACTTTTTCCGTGCGTACAGGTATTACATTTCACCAAAATTAAGATCATTAAAACATCATTTTCTTTGGCTGCCTAAGACGCTTGCACTGTACTGTATATTTTTCCTCGTTTAACACTAGAGGCCCTGCTATACAAGAATGATATTCGAACTGTTCTTGTTACCCGTCTCATTTTACAACTTTTACAGCAAACGCCAACAACAGTTGAAACAATGTAAAATGGGCCAGGAAGGAAGAGCACAAGAGGTTGGCGACTCTCCCCAGATAATGAAATGCATGGCAGAGGGGCAATGGCCTGACTTCAGCGACGTGCTGGAGCAGAGGAATGAAGCGCCACACTTCACTGTAGATAGCAGACTCAGCACAGGGCTTGATTGGCTCGGCACAATCTCGGCCCTATCAGCTGAATGTCGTTAACGTTCCTGGCAGAGAACATTTATCAAAGAAGCGCGGTAAATGTTGGAGGAATTAATATCTTTTATAATCGTGGGAAGCCGGGGATGAGAATTGTCTTTTCATAATGGTTCACTGACTTTAATTTAAAGAGCTGCTCAGATTTAACCTGCATTGACAGCACCTAACGCTGGTTCCCCTGGGAACGTGTCTGACCGTTTCCTTCACATTTTGGCTCTCTGGTTCAAATGGGGTTTTTTCATTTTAATTATAGCATCTTTAGTAGCTTGCATTTCGCATTGGTTGAGCATCATTTGGAAATACATATAATCAGCATAATCAGCAAGAGGCCATAGAAAATATAAATATTAAATCAATGTTGTTGATAGTGCATGAATTAAGGCAAGTGGGTATTATTCAGTCACTGTACATCTTGGTTCATTTAGTCATTTTTCTAAACTTAAAAAACAATGTGACTATGGCTCAGATGTTCAGTTCTTCTGGATTAAGTGCTTATGGTTCATGACTGACCGTGCTGAGAACATTAACGGGATTATACAGGATCTTGTCACTCACCGCTACGCCTGCACTCCGGCATCCATCAGAGTGTCATTTGAAGGCTCGCATTGCATTTCCCCGAAATTAGATCTGCAAAACTACAGCATTGGACATCTCATAAGATCTGTTTTCTGCTTCGTCAACAGTTGTAGAGGTTGCATTTATTGCTTATTATTTTTAGTTTATCAGTGACCAAGGGGTTTGTCAACATTGTTTGCATCCCGCCATCTTATTTTATCTGTAACGGTTTTTAAGATAAACAATAAACTTGCTTAATGGCATAGATCCAGTTCAGTCAATGATCATATCATTTTGGTGTATTAGTGTGAACTATTTAAAACAATGGATTATTAAATACTGAGATCCCATCCAGGCTGTACCCCAGCCTTGTACCCTGTGCTGCCTGGGATAGGCTGGCAGATGGATGAATGGATAGATGGTTTATTAAATGCTGGTGTTGTTCAGGGCTGTCTTTACCCACTTTAGTTTGCGACATGACAGGAGCAGGCTGTGCCACTGAAAAATGCTGGTGTGCTCTGCTTTCATAATCAGGCTCTGATAGTGCGGCGGATTGGTGGAGACGTTTTAAAACCTGCGTGTGCCTTCCTTCCATTTCTGTGTAGGAATATATGTATTCAGTAAGTGCTGCTTTTCGGCTGTTTTTGATTTCCAGCTTTTATGGTGGTGGGACTCTCAAGGTCAGTGCTGTGGCCTGAGATTATCACCTGCCACCAGAAGACATGGAGGAAGTTATACCTCTGCTGACCCCCCCCCACCTCCGACAGTTGATCAGCCCACAGCTGGTCCCTTATGTCCAGATGGCCATCGTGACCCATCTACACAACTGAATGCAGTCAGAGTGGACTGTGGGAGCCAGATAAATATGCCTTTGACTGCCGTCTGTACCTCGAATAACTTTGGTCATGTCTGGCAACATCACATATAAGCGCATATATTTCTGCCTGAATGAAAACATACAGTTGTTTTTTTTAGTTATAATATATTTCCATGAAATTGACAACAAAAAACATATGTATATAGCATGTTTTTCCCTGTGGTATACCAGAATTACTGTTGCAATGTAAATATGAAATTGTCGCATAAACGTTCACATTGTAGGGTAGTAATCCACACTTAAATTGATAGATCCAAGTGTTAGTGTTTGACCTCATAACAAAGTTCCCATCCTGCGTATGCTCTTCCGAACTCTATGTTTTCGGGCGTATTTTGTTTGCAGCTCTAGATGATTATATTTTGTTAAACTTAGCCATTTTCACCACACCAGGGGAAGTAGCATGTAAAATTAAAGACTGTAGCTGCAAAAAAGTTGTTTGTTTAGGTTGTGGTTACATGTCGAGGTTCATTTCAGGGTTGTCTCAATGGGTGCCTAAGCACAACAACTTCTAGATGGGAAAACAACCTCAGGAATTGCGCCTCCTTTGGGTCCCTGCAGACAAATTATGCTGGAAGTTCACGGGAAGCATTCCGAGGGTGTCAGACTTTCCATTCCGTATGCGACTCTGAGTAATCCTTGTCAGTAAATCACAATGTCCTGCTGGCCCATAGTGAGTTACAGATACTGTCTGCGGTGCTTCTCAGCTCATAAACTACCTCTGCTAGATCGCTGTTTTATTCTGCATGCACCCTCGATTTGTAAGCCTTTATCGCATTCCTCACCCCTACTTTTGGCCTTGAGTTTACAGCTTGAAATAGGTTACTCTATTGATCACACATAGGTCATATTCATACACTTCATTACCGAAGTGAAAATTTCAGCGTTAAAATGTCATATTAGGTATTAAGGTCTCTTGTCGTTCATATATTTATTGTTTGCTCATAGGGAAGTGATGGATTTCAAGAGGACAAGATACTACTGCTACAGTGCTTTGAGCGGAAACTGAGGAAGTGTGTGTATAGGAACTTACAGAAGGAATGAAGAGTTAAATCCTTTTCGCCCGCAACATCTCTCTGCAATTCTCATTAAAAAGGGAATGATTTAAGAAGCACAGTCACTCTGGTGTTTGCTATAAAAAACTCTCAGCGCACAATATTAAGCCATCTATTGTTGTTGATTGTGTTGTTCCTGCCATGAGCAGTATACCTAAATGTTCTTTGGGAAGAAAATATATATTTACAAAGTACATTAGTCTATTTTTGCCTTCGTTTGAAGAACTCATGTAGATTAGCGAGAGTGAAACTTTTGTTCAATCGTAAAATTCTTTCATTACATTTTATAGTCTGTTTTTATTCCTCTAGTTTTACCGGATCTGTTTGTGCTTTGGTGACAGGAGCAGAGGTCAGATGGTGCGAAGACCTTTTTTAAACTCTGTGCCGTGCTGAAGGAGTCTGAGACAGGGCTCAGGAAGAAAACAAATATAGTCTTTATCTGTAGAGAATGTTGAGTGTAAATTATTACTGTTTAAGAGGAGAAAAAAAAACTCCACCAGCTGAAATAAGCTCATTAATTTTCCTTCTCCATCATTTGGATAAGTCTGACCATTTTACAACTAGCATATAATCCTTGATAATTTTTGATTTTAAAGAGTGATGTGCTGCAGCCCGGGGTAGACTTACCATAAGGCAAGGGTACGCAGCTACCTGGGGGGCCCATATACGGGGATGCATGAAGACAATTTTCAGAAGTTCCATTTATGAAAATAAGATAATATGATGATTTAAATTATAACAACATGTCTGTAATTTGCAGTGCTGCGCAGGGTGCCACTAATCAGCAAAGCTAGCTCTTTAGTTAGCAGATAAGTGTTTCTGCTAACTTTGAAAACCGTTAGTGGAAGAGTTAGCTTCCGATGAATTTAGTTCCGCTAACTGTGAATCTGCTTACATTTTTTCGCAGGTAAAGTTTCTGTCTGTTGCATGTATGTCTGCAACAGTCTATCTGGCATGCTGTTGGCTGACTACGTGTAAACGCAAGACATGATTGGTTGATACTCCAGGCTAAATCTAAGTGAACTAAGATAAAGTCCATTTAAACTGGGGTACCCTGAACTAAACATAGAACATGGGCCTGTATCACGAAAATGGATTTCTAGCTTATTCTGATAACTTGTTGAATTTAAGGTATCACAGTTTAAATTGACTTTGTCTTCGTTCACTTACATTTAGCCCAGACTACCTAAAATCCTACAAGTTATTTGGCTAAGCAAGAAATCCTGCTTCATGATACAGGTCCCCGGTTGTATTTTTCAAATTCTGATTGACAGAACCATAGACTAATGATGAGCTGAGACCTGTCTTCCAAATTCTGGGTAAATGGTGCCATGTTTGTAGTCCTCAAGCGGCTTCACTGAGGGCAAAATGTCAGCATGAGCCAGTTGCAAAATAGGGCTTTTATGCTAAATTTCTTTGTGGTTTATCGGTTTAGCACTATCAAATTAAACTTTGGAGCTAACGGAATATTAGTTATTGAAGCTAGCATTTTGGTTAGCTGCGCCCATCACTGGTACATTGCACTTTTAGCAGCAGATTTCAGTATAAACGAAGTTGCCAGCCGTCTGGCCGTATTGCGCTAAGCCTTCTTTGAGACTTCACGCTACCCAGCTTTCTTTTTACGTACAGATTGTTTCACTGCCAAATGAACTGGCACAAAGAAACAACACTAACATTACAACTCCTGTGTGTTTCATATTGTCCTGCAAGAGCGGTAGGCAAATGGTGGAAAGATAGAAAGTAGAGAGAACAAATTAAAAAAACATGCAAAAATTCAAGACTAACATTAGCCTCCAGGGCAGAGTAAGGAATAGGCTATCCTAGGCTACAGCCTAAGCCACGCCAAAATACATAGCAGTTAAACTTATTGAATTTAGCCGACTGATCGATATAACTACTATATAATAATCAAAACTGGCCAGTACAGCCCACACAGATAATCACATAGTGGGTAGAGACCTCAATGCCACAAATGTTCAACCCAAAGTTACACTTTGAATACACCCCCTCCACCCTGATCGGTAAATTTAACCAACAGCACTCCCATCCCCACTCCCGGCACCCCACAATTTTATTAGCAGATTATTGATGTCCCATAATCATCAGATTATTGATGTTCCTATATATGATGTTCCTCATAATCCATAATTCCCTCTCGTCTACCTTTCACTTCCAAAAAATATATCAAATGGCCCACTTAGGAGCCCCCCTACCCATGTCTGCCTAGGGCCTCCAGAGAAGTTAATCCACCACTGGCCCCAGCAAGGAAATGTAAATATCATGAAAAGCACTCCTTGAACTATACAACAGTGCTGAATACAGACAGAGATGTACATCCTGAAATCTCATAAGACGCACTACTTCCTCACGGGAAAGGCAAGCATGCGTGTCTGATGAGATAATCACTGTGCATAAATTGTCATCCATAAAACCACTCTCAATAACAAAAGAGAAAAATGTCCTATTAAACGGTGTTTACCTTAAATAAAATTTAATTCGTATTTATAAATATGCATTTTAAATATGATGCAAAATATTTCCTTTGAATCTTGAATCGGTACAAGCTAAGCAAGAAATATTTTGTTTATTAAGACTGGAAATTAAACTGAACCACATTTAAATTCATCTTAGTTTTTACTTTATTTTACTTGCCATTTGTGCACATATAGTCACATAGGAATTCTTTCATTTTCACGAAGCGCTCTAGCCCTCCGCACAGATGGAAGAGTAGGGTTGGGGGTCAGGGTGCAGGGTGAGCCAGCATGCAGTGTCCCTGAAGCAGTTGGGGTTAAAGGCCTTGTGCAAGGACCCGAAAAGGAAATGATTACTCCCGTGGTTACTAGGAGATAAATTATATGCAATTTTACTTTATATTGTTAGATGTCTTTTGGAATATAATGAACATAATGAATAACGTTGAACACACACGTAGTGTATGTGTTTATGTATATTTGATATAAATTATCTTTGTGTATAATAAACTACCCCTTTTCCACGTAATAAACACAACATTGCCTATCATAAAAAGTTAAGTTCTTTTTTGTAGCCCAATCATATTTTAATGATATGATTTTAACTGCCTCTTAATTTTAATTAATTTTTTATTTTTTTACCATTTTCCCCTCCCAATATGTTAATCTGCTCAGCACATTTTTGGTATTTCTGATTTATAGACGCGCAAGAATGCAAACTAGCAGTCAGTTTATACAGTTTTATTACAAGGCCTGAACCTTTTCCACGACATTCGGCTCACTCCTGGCAGCTATCAGCTCAGTTCGTGTTTTTACCTGCAGGCTGCTGCATCGTTCATGGGAAGGTACATCACTCAGACAGAAGCCCACTACTCCCTACTTAAACATGTTACGAAGTCTCTGCATTAATACAACAACATCTGTCAAACGAAGACAACAGTTACCAATGGCAAATGCATAAATGGGTTAAACTTAAGGAATGTATTAAATAATATTTATGTAGTCCTAGATGTATCCAGTACTACAAACAGACACATAAATCTAGTTTTAATCAGATTCTTAGCTACTGATGTTTTCTTTTCTTTTACATGTTTCCATGATTTATAAAGCCAGTGCCTGTATATTCATATAAAAAATTGAGTTGCCAAACATATTTGAAATTCTGACCCTGATAATGACATCAGATTCATTCAGAAACAATGACTAAAATTTTTTGTTGCTTTTGAAAATAAGTGAAGCACCTGTTATGGTGTTAATAATGAGCTCAACGTATAACAGTGTGTTTGTCTGCAACTTCATCAACACAGATTGGGGGTCCTTCAAGAGGACAATAACATAAGAAGACCAGTGATAAGTGAAACAATTAACCTTCGGAATTTTCATCACATTATATTATAAAACGTACCGTATTTTGCCCTGTGTAACTATAGCCATATTATAACTTGAGGACTTGCTTCAGCTAAAGGGACCTCAGGTTTGCCTTGAACTGTGCTTTTACTTGAAGCATTAACTCTATCCCCATTAACATGAACCCCTCGATGTCTTTTATATTTTATTGCCTGACTGCGTAATTTTGTGATGGCTTGTTTAACTCTTTTCTTGCCACACCCTTTCCCTTCGGAGATATGGTTAGTCGAGTTGGGGTTAATGACTGACTTTTACCTGTCCACCTGAACAGAATAGCCAAAAATAACAAGGACTCCCTTCTTGCTGTATGACCTACTTTTCAAGTCTGCCATGAAGCCCTCTTTCTCGTTTCATCACTTCACCTGAAAGCAAGATGACTTCGCTTGCTTTAATGTTCAATTTTACTTTATTCTCCCTCAGTTATTAAATTAAATGGTGGCTTTATAAGTATTTTTAGATTGCTTTAAACTTCCCTGACGTGCTGGAGGACCAAATGTATGAGGTGCAAAATAATTTTGCCTGTGTCTAAAGCTGCATCCATTTATACTGAATGTACTTGAGTAAAGGTGAAATACATTTTAAGCAATCTTCACATATTAAAGTCAGCATAAATGTTTCATGAAGGCATAAGGAGAATGCACTTACCGGAGCTCAGCACTTCAACCAAGATAAAAACGGAGAGAAAATCATTTGTCCGAACATAGGAAATGTACTGCCTATCAAACGATGTAAGATGTGGGACTAATTAAAACCGTAAAATTAGAGTATAGAGTAAATATCTTCTTTTGGATGTTTAAGAGTGTGTTTACTTTCATTGGGTTTCATCTCAGAAATGGGAAACAGAATAAAATATAACAGGATTGACTGGTGTTTCAGTAGCCACTCCTCTTATTTTATTTGCCCTTTTGAAGGCAAGTAATACATTTATTAGCTATTGTTCATTAGATTATTAATTTTGTAAGTCATTGACTGCTGATTCCTTTGGTTGCAAAGCTGGGATGAAAGAGGGTGGTAAAACTTGCTGGACTGATTTAAAAAAGAAAAAAAAAAAGGGACATTGTATTATAAGGAACCATAGGCTATGGCCATTATTTTTGCTATTATAACAGACACTTTATTGATCCCCGTGGGGAAATTCTCTTTATGCTCTGTAGGTGAGAGCAAGCTGGCTGTAAAGGGCAGCCACCCATAGCAGCACTCAGGGAGCTGGGGGTTAAGGGCCTTGCTCAAGGAGGCACAGATGTGCCGAGGCTGGGCAAACAGGCGACCTTCCGATCATAAGCACAGAGGCTTAGCCCACTGAGCCACACGCTGCACTATTACAACATAGTGTATGATCTAGTACACAGCATTTAGTTTTCACTGGTATTTGTTTCATTTATTGCTGCCAAAACAAATCCCAAACATTAGGCATTAAAACTATTGTGGATTAATGAGAATTAATGTAGATTTATAGAAAATTAAAGAGTTTTCCTTCGGGACTAAAACTGTTTCCCCTGAAACTGAACTTCAAATGTTCTGTCTCATGTTTTTTATCAATATATAATTTAATATTGTGTTTATCTTAAAAATAATGATCCAGGCCCTTGAAGGAGCAAAAAGCAATATTTCCTTTCATTTTTTATTTTTTTTTATCAAAGCAGCATTTCACAAAAACAAACCGGAGGCACTGCCTTCAGTCTCGCAATCAATGAAATCAAAACATAAAACACAGCATTCATACTTCATGTCTTGTAAAATAATTTTTGAAATCCTTTGACTGGGGACAAATGAATTCATTGGTTGCAGGGCCATTAAGTGCTTGCTGAGCTGAGCTAAATGACAAGGGTAATGGAGTGGTTGGAAAGGAAGGCACTGTACGTGTGTGTGTGTGTGTGTGTGTGTGTGTGTGTGTGTGTGTGTGCACGGCCACAGCCAAAGCATTATGATCACCCCATGTGCCACAAATAATGTTGACTCTCTTGTAAAAATGGTGTATGTCAAGGTCTGAGATATACTAGATGATAAGTTAACATTCAGTACTTGTAGTTGACATGTTGAATGCAGAAGAAATGGTCAGGGATAAAGATCTGAGTGACTCTGGTCAGTGCCAATATTTTTTTGGTTAGATGACTGTGTCAGAGCATCTCTGAAACAACAAGGCTTGTGGTGTGCTTACGGTCAGCTGTGGTGAGCACCTACTGAGAGGGGTCCAAGGAGAGAAGAGCCAAAGCAAAGCAGCCCACTAACACACTAACATCTCTAGGAACTGCTGAAAAAGAGTGGCGGATGCATCAGGTCATGTTTTACTAAAACCTTGTAACTGAGTGGCTAGTTTCAGGGATCCATGACATAAAGACAATTTTCAGTTTTCTTAAAAACTGATTCTTCCCAAATTTTCTTTTATATTGTGCTTTTTTTACAGATGTAAAACCTGAAGAGAGAGTGTGAGAGTGTGTGTGTGTGTGCGCGCGTTTGTTTATCAATAAGCTATTATTAAAAGCAGACCATATGTGCATACAATAGCTGGGAGCCTATCCCAGGAAACAGAGGACACAAGACTACCGAAAGACCGAATGGGATGCCAATCCATTATACACTCACACTGTGGGTAATATAGAGACCTAGTTCACCCAAATACATGTTTTTAGCCTGTGGGAGAAAACCACACTAAATGCGCAAATATGAGGAGTACATGGGGAGGACACAGAGCTGTGGGAGGAAGTCAAGCCGCCAGTCACGAAGGTGTGACACAGTGTTACCATTGAGCCTAAGACTGGATCACTAAATCACGTACATATTCTGCTTATTGCAAAATAATAAGCAGCATATCTAGATACAACACAAAACTATAACTGCAAAGATTGTCACGTAAAATGTCCAGAGCCTTCTGCTAGTTGCTGTAAACGTCATCGTACAGACATAAATGGCAATCTGTTGACAATATTGGACGGCTAAGTTGGCCTTGTTTGGCCAGGTATATCCATATCATGAAAAATTTGTTAAGTTCCATATGTGCAAAATGAATGTAATAAGCACTGTTTACTTAGCTTAACGAGAACACAATTATCATTATCTCTGACAGAAGAGCAGGAGATTAAATGTGCTGCCCTTTATCCAACACTGATTAGAAAAAGGTCTGTTTAGGGGAACTTTAGAGATGTGGCTTGTACAATTATACTCTGGGGGTTTTCCGGGTGATAATCAGATTATTGCTCATAGGAATGTCAAGCATCCTCTCACTGTGTAATGTAGGTTCTCGGGCTGAGCCTTCCCGGAAATCTGAACTATTTCAGAATGTACTTCCAGTACATTTTATCAAATCAATATCTAAACGACAGCTTAGTACAGCAGTAGCAGACCAAAATGTATTGCCATCAGCAATTTGTTCTTGGTTTCAAATTTATGTAAAGCTAACTCATCTGAAAAATGTTGGACATGGATTTTATTCTTATTTTTTTTTATCATAAATGATTTAAAAATGGACTGCTTTACATGCTGTAGGTTTCAAAATACAATAGTGGTATGGAAATATTTTTATTTAGATTAATACTTATTGTTGCATTCAAGCAAATATTTTCATTTATACTTCAATTGATTACTTAACATTTATGTCTCAGTGAAAGAAAAACACAGCATCTAGAAATGTATGCATACGTATATGTAAAATGAAAGGTAATCTAGTTAAGCATCACTATTAAAATGCATTCACAACATTTATACATCCCAATCTGCGAAAAGCAATGTATAAAGTATACAATTTAGTTCATCCTTAAAATGTTTATGCTGTAATTATTTTCTCAGGTGTGTAAGGGAAAAAAGAAATTGCTCTTCCTTTTGGCAGCATCTCCACACTCAATCCATGCCATAATGCTCTCATATCTATCTGTGGGTCAAACTGTAGATTCAGCCATTTCTATACAAAAATAAGTGCAACATGAAAGAATAAAATGTTTATAAAATATGTATGCAAAAACATAAAAAATGTATTTGAACTGTAATATGAATATCCTGTATTCAAGAGGAGTGCAGGAAGGTATAAGTGAAGATCATATGAATTTGCAAGCCAATATTATTTCAATAGAATTAAAAAAAAAGACAATGATTGTAAGACTCCAAATGTTTTTGCAAGCTGTTTCTAATGCTGAGAAAGTAGAGAAGATATAAAATGAACCTCCTTTAACCTCAAGCCTTACACTGCTTGGGCTGCTTGCAGCCTGTCAGTTATGTTGGCTCTTATCATAAGTAATACATTCAATAAGAAGAGGACATTTGGCTGACCGCTCTTCTTGGGGAGAAAAAATACACCATAAAAGTGTTTGCACATAGATGTCTTTCAGAGTGTTAAAGGAATTTCTCTCTGTACAGTTTTTTATAGAGCTAGATAGATGTTCCATAAAATTGGTAATGGTTTGTAACAAACAATATTGCTGACAGACACCCACATGCACAAACTTTTCATGAATGAACCATGGACCGAATTGTGGGGTATATTTTAATATCACTGTTTGTTTTGCAGTATGTTTTGCATAGTCAGCACAAGATGACAAGTTTCCAAGATGCTTCGTCTAACAGTCTGAATGGACTTCTTTGGATTAAAAAAAAAAAAAAACGTCTGTGTGTGTAAGGAAGATAAGCAATTAAATACTATCATTTCCCCCAGGGTTTCATAGTGTTCTAGGTTCACAAATAGTTACATTCAGCAGCTTCTGAAGGAAGCATTGTAAAAAATTACATACACTTTATTGATCATATTGTGAAACAGTGAAAAGACAAGTTATTATTTGAAATGTTTCTAGTATATACTGTGCAAAAACGCAGGTCTGGCACTATGGGTGGGTGGCTGTGCACTTCCTGTTTGTTTACATGAGTAACAAAACTCAGGGCACAAAGTATGCTTATCTCGGCATTCATAGCTCTGTAAGGGTCCAAAGATCAATATCCGTCATAGGCCTTTCGTGTAAAAACAAGCTAAAATTCTCCAAAACAGAAAAAAACGACCCCTGTAAACAGTGTCATCAGGTTTCACTGGTGGATTTCAGCACGTATACTGCACCTACACTCGCTTCACAGCATTCAGTATGTAGCTGTCAGCCAACTTAACAAAATGAGCCTATATACAAGCCTATCCGTTCGGTTTTTGGTGAATGGCAATGGTTTCCAGGAAACCATCTTGTTATACGAGGACTACCAATCCTCATTTTCATGGACCTCTTGGCCACCCAATAACCTTCTGGTCTCTCGAAAGAGGAAGAAATGAATAGCCTAGAATAAGACAAGTTCAACGATATATCACAAGCCCCACCTTATTTTAAGGCTATGCTGCACAACTGCTTTTTGTCGCTGGTCACTTTGGCGGTGGGTAGGAGGCTACTGAAACACAGGTAAGGCACAGTTGTGCACATCCATTTACAGTTTTCAAGACTAGATAAACTGGACATACCGTGGGGAAAGATGATCAAACGATGCATTTGCTGAATTCATTGAGACGAGAGTTACTTCAATTCTTACCATGGGTCAGAGCTTTCAAAATAGTGTGTTTGACCTGGGCCAGAAGTCTCCAAAATGCTTATAATACTATGGGAATCTCACGTTAATATGTTTGTGAGCTAGAGTTTGTTAAAAATTCAAGTTTGTTTATCCATGTAAGTAAAACTTTTAGAAATCATTTTGTGTTTGGTTAGCATCTGGTGACTCTCAGGAGTTGAACTAGAACAAATTTACTGGAGTTCTTTGAGGAAGCCACAAAAGAAATTGATCACAAAAAGGCCTACGATGTGATCTACTTAGATTTCCAGAAGGCCTTTGATGTTGTCCCCCACAAAC
>JAAGVU020000092.1:16120380-16132232 GCA_011763525.2 Mormyrus iriodes | reverse complement strand
AGAATGAATACTTTGAACGGTAAAAAACAAAAATCATTAAAAGCCATATACTGGTCTTAATGGAGACACGTAAATATCCAGCATCCATGAGCAACTGGCTATAGTCAGCAACTCAAAACTACCACAGTTGAGTAAGTAGCATGCCTCCTAAATTATTAGTGTTAGTCCTTTGGATTCCAGGCCTTGTTATTTTCACTTGAATTTATGTCTTCTGTTTAGTAGCCTGCAGGCTGTGGAATAATATTGGTAAAGTACACGTGCTTCAAGCAATATCCAGACTTATTTATTTATTAATGCCTTATTGTGAATTTTCCGCCCTTGCAAGTTTTAATGCAAATTCTGTTCCAGTGAATAAACATTTAATCAATTATGGCTGTCTTTTTTATGCGCTCGTTTTTGATATAGCCCTGAACATGCTGGCACGATTTGTAATAAAATATCTTCATGATACAGATTTTTGTTATAAAATCAAATGTTTAATTGGTGAACTATGTACTTCTAAACAGTACAGGAAGTTGATTAGAGAGACTTTCGCATGTATCTTTTCATAATAGAGTCATTTTTGTATCAGGTTTTTTTTTTGCACACAAATTTTTAAGCACATTGAGCACTCAATCAAGAAAAGCAAATTTGATTTTAATCTATTACAAGTGTTTTCATGGCTTATTGAATTGGGACCAGAATATTCTAAGTAGCTATTCACGTTAGAAAAACTGTTTTTGGAATGTATATATTTCACAAAACACTGCAATGACATCATAATTCTATATACAGCAAATTCAAATCTATAACTAAAAGTGTATAGATAAAAATGCAAGATCGAGATGAACATCAAATTGCTTTTTTTTCCTCCAAGCCTTTAAAATGGAATATATTATTGCTTCTATTTTCTTCAGAAGGCTAATGTAATGTCAAAACTAATATTATCTCCATCCACATGACAGACACAATTTAGTTCCTAATCCCCTCTGAAGGGAGCAAGCTCAGCAGTCCTATTCCGTCTCAGTGAAAGTCATCAACTGCAGATCTCATTTCTCTGATGCCAGCTATCAGACATAGTTTGATCATGCTCTTATTGCCCCATTTTCCACTGTCTCCTTCTACGACACAGAGTCAGTTATAGTAGACCATATAGCACCAATATATTGGTTTAAATGGTCTTTATAATGGTTTCAAGTTTGGCTGTTTTTTTTCTTAGTGTTTGAAGTACAGTGTGCACTGCCTTAAAAATTATGGAGAGGGTTTTGTGACAATATTCAATGAATGTGTATGTTATTTAAATGATTATTTAAAGTGTAATTTAAATTGCCATTTAAATGATTATTTATAAATATTCTCATGACTAGAGGAACGAAGGACTGAAGGGCAGGCGCTGTTGTGCAACAAAAGGGAGTTTACTGAACTTAATGAACAGAGACTGGAAACAAACGGGATCAAAAAAGGAAGACTGGAACAAGGGAGGGCACAGGCAACAGGAAGGTTCGACATCAATGACCAGAATGGGGCTGAGGAGACAGGTACTCAAATACAAGGACCAACAAACACGAGGTGTGGCTCATGAGGGCCATGTTAGGGAGGAGACAGGAGGATTAGGCATGCAGGACGTGACAAATATGTCATTTAAATAATTATTTAAATAATCATTTAAATTGTTATTTAAACTGTTTTTTTTTAACTGTTTGGTAGCTAGGGTTATAACCTGATCTAGGAAATAGCCATTACAGATGAACAGTTCCTAATTAAGTTAAGACAGGAAATGTGTATTACACAAGGTGCCTAACATGCTAAAATCTTAAATAAACTCTCCCAACTTTAATATAGGTACATAGTCCTGATCATGACATAATGATAAAAATTATGTATATTGTGGCCACGTTTTACTAGAGTAGTCCCCCTGTACCAGCGAGCGATACACTCGAAGATCTGCTGCAGATAGTCAAAAAAATCCATACTCCATATATAGCGTGATTTTCAAGTACATGCATATGGTAAAGTTTAATTGATACGTTATGCATAGTAGGACATTACCAACATTAAATATAGTAATAATAAAGTGCATTATACATTATTGTACAGTACTGTACTCTCTTGAATGAATGGGATTCTGACGTTTTAGCCTAATTCTTAAGAGATGATACCGCAATGAAAAAATATCATGCATGAAGGGATAACAGAGCAACGTAAATCATACTTTTGATGTCCATCAAAGGATGAGGGAACGATGAAAAAATATACTGTTACAGATTTTACTTTTTTTTTCTGACCAAGGTAAACCGCAGATAACTGAAACCAAGAATACAGGGGGACTACTGTAACGCATTCCCATGATATATTATGACGACATCGCCACGTTATACATCATCTTTATATCGTTATACTCTGACATTTCGTTGGTAGTGTAAAAGCAATAAAAGAGCAGCCATCCAGATTAAATAAGTTTGGCTATAGCTAACAATATATATATTTGCCAGTGAAAGTTAGGACAGCTTAACTGTTACCCTAAAGTTAGGAGAGCTTATTTAGGATTTTGGGAAGTTAGGATGTATACAACCCAAGGGCAGAACAGACAAAATGCAGATTTAAATGAAAATTCAATCAACTAGGCAAGATCAATCTGTTGTGACTGAGTTTGAAATGTATCCAATCAGATGTTATGGTTTGTTTAGAGCCCACCCAATGAATTTGATCGGTGACTTTGAAAGATAATTTTAATGGTTTCTGGAAACATTTAAATTGTCATTTAAATAATAATTTAAGTTGCTTTAATAATCATTTAAATATTTTAAATGATTGTTTTAATAAACTTAAATATTTAAATATTTATTGATTATTGTCACAAAACACCCTCCATAAAAAACATTAAAAAGTAAAGTGTCTAAGATCAAAAAAGCTACAATATACATTAATATGTAGAATCAATAACCCAAGGAGTAGGTAACTTTCAACCTACATTCATACAAGAAATTTTGACAGTATCCCTACACAGCTAATCAAAACTATTCATTCTAGTATACTGCAAAAGCATACAGGAACAATTTGGTGACATCCTAGCTGCTCAGGGAGACTTGATGGTTAGACGTCTGATTCAGGAGAAACCACGTGGGGTTAATCTGTCATGGAACAACAAATCAACTATTCGCATCCTCAATTCTGGCATACTTTAATGGGAGTGTCTAGTTCATATGTTTTTCACAGATCCTGCGTAGGTGTACGACCTTCTCTGAGATGTTCTGGATGTGGTACAGAGTGTTGGAGTTGCTTTTGTATGCGATCTGGTTTTTCAGCTCACAAACTCAGAGCTGGGAACTTGAGTAGTTGGTTTATTTCAATTATAAATGCGTTATTTATTGTACACCAATATTCAGTCTTGTTAAATACTTTAATTATGCAGCTTAATGGATGTAGTTTTTAAATAAATAAGCAGAGAACACTGCAAGTTGTAACATAAGAAACAGTGAGTCACTGAATGGAGAATAAACTAAACCTTCAAAGAGCTCTTTGAAAACGTATAAAAGATATTTATAAATGGGAAAGACCATTAAAAGGTGCTAATGACCTGTTTGGCTGAATGAATAAAATAACATGGCTGACTTTTTGTTATATGAATAAAACATCCTAAAATTGTATGAATACAGTGTGGCTCTGGTTCTCAACCTTTTCAACATTAAGGCCCACCTATTTATCACTGCATGTTGTCAAGGCCCACTGGGCCACATTAGATGGTACTAAATAACTAAGTACCAGGGGCGGATCTGGAAAAATATTCATGGGGCAGCAAGAGGGGGGCAGGAGATTTTGAGGGGTGGAACCTTATGGCAGAAGTATATGTACTAATATAATCACAGTAATCACAGTAATATCAATCAATATTCACTTGGAAAGCCCCCAAATTACGATAATTTAACTCAATAACTATAGGTTGCATAGTTCTGTAATTTAAACTCATATTCTTTAGCAAAACACCTCACAAACTTAAATCTAAAGCTTTAGCGTGATTTGATTCAATGCTGAGTATAGCCAAACTTGACAGCTTCTAGACCACAAATAGATCTTTGAATCTGAGAGTTGAAAAACTTTGTTCACTTCGGAAAGTATGACTTTAATGATGCAATAATAGACCTATTTTATTAATTTCTCCAATAACGATGTCTGTTGTTTTCCATCTTACGGTCTCTTTCAAGCCCCAGTTATTATTTTCCTTTCTTCAGTGTGCGATGTGCCGCTCTGCTTCCTCACTTTGCGCCATGTTGGTGTTCGAAATGAACGCGGGCTGATGTAAGCGGAGTGGGGGTGTGGCCTTGTCGCATCATCTATTGCTGCCTTCAGGAATTTCAATTGCAATCGGATGTTAGGGATTCACTCTCGCAAATGTGCGATGAGTCAGAACTTTTCTTCAAAGCTGCCAACTGGGGTGGCAAGGCTTTTTTTAAGGTGGCAGTTGCTACCCCATGCCACCCCGCTAGATCCACCCATACAAAGTACTGATATTCGTGTTTCAAAAAATGTAATTTCTTTGGCACAGAAACAAACTTCACATTCAGACACAGAAACTAACATACGGGGTATTGTTCAGATAATTCACATGAAAAATGTAAGATTTGTTTTTTCTATAACTCAAAACCTTTACCAAGAACAGTCCCAAAAATGCTGAGTGGGCATCCAGCCGCCAACAGTGTTCCTCTCCTTTCTTGTGTTGTGAACAACCCGGCAAATACATAGAGCTGGGTGATGTGGCCAAAAATGTTATTGTGATAAAAAAAATGTAACGGCAGACATCGATAATTACCACAATAAATGTCAAATCTTTATTTCTGTCCATTTTAAAGGCTGATTTTTACTCCAGAATTGAAGTTGAAGAAACCAGATGGCTAACTGTAGTTATAAACTATTCGTTGGCCTTCGGTTCAAATAAGGGCTCAAAGCATGCCCAAATGGAAATCACATGTGCCACGTGGGCTCAGAAATATCGCAAATGGTTCATAAAGCATCGTTTTGGCCATCACTACCAAACAGCATTTCGCATTTCACAAGTCGGAGACAAAAGTTGATCAGGTTATTTTAGTCAGCACCAATAAAACGCCACTGCTGGCATACTTGATATCGTTTCTTAATTCTCTGTGGATTATTAGTGTCGGGATTTCTCACTGACTGAATTTCCTGTGCACTTTCCTTTTGGATCTTGTTGGATTACCTTATTGAATGGGACTTTTGGACTTACCTGCCCTTCGGGTGAGTCGCCCTGTTGTTTTGACGGTTTTGTCTACACTGTTGCCAAATCCTCAGCAAGGAAAGTAGCTATTGGCTGTCCCAAAAGTCGCTAGAAGTCGCTAAATGACGCCATCGCCTAATTTGCATAATGTGCATGTAATTGTAATGGACGCTGTAGGAGAGAGGAATAATGCCGTGGGAGAGACAAAAAGTGGTGAAAAAACACCCTAAATACGTTTAGAACTACTAATGAACTTTCTTCTTACGATTCTTGTCTTTTTTTATATCACAATTCCAACCCTCCGCCTTTATCCGGGCTTGGCACTGACAAAAGTGACCTCAAAGAGACACTCTGGCGGAGTTACTTTTTTTTTTAGTTGGCTTAAATGTACAAGTCACAGTAAACAAGTTAACAGTGAACATTTTTAACCATCCATACATACATCCATACATCCATCCATTCATTTTCTGCCACTTATCCGAGGTCGGGTCATGGGGGCAGCAGTCTAAGCAGGGATGCCCATACCTCCCTCTCATTGGCCACCTCCTCCAGCTCCACCGGGGGAATGCCAAGGCGTTCCCAGGACAGCCGAGAGATATAATCTCTCCAGTGTGTCCTGGGTCTGCCCCGGGGCCTCCTCCCGGTTGGACATGACCGAAACACCTCCCCAGGGAGGCGTCCAGGAAGCATCCTAGACAGATGCCCGAACCACCTCAACTGGCTCCTTTCGATGCAAATGAGCAACGGCTCTACTTTGAGCTCCTCCCGAATGTCTGAGCTCCTTACCCTATCTCTAAGGCTGAGCCCAGCCACCCTGCGGAGGAAACTCATTTCGGCTGCGATTTCATTCTTTCGGTCACTACCCAGAGCTCATGACCATAGGTGAGGGTAGGAACGTAGATCGACCGGTAAATTGAGAGCCTCGCCTTCTGGCTCAGCTCCCTCTTCACCAAAACAGAACGGTGCAGTGTCCGCAGTACTGCCGAGTCCAGCTCCTCTCCAGGAGTTTGGTTGCAGAGTCCAAGACATGCGTCGAGGTGAGCCCGACTATATCTAGTCTGTATCTCTCTACCTCCCGCACCAGCTTGGGCTCCTTCCCCACCAGAGAGGTTACATGTACCAAGAGCCAGTTTCGGTAGCCAATGATCGGTCTGTCAAGGCCCCTGCCTTTGACCGCCACCTGATCTACATTGCGTCCGACCCCCACAACTCCCCCTGCAGGTGATGAACTCACAGGAGGGCGGACCCATGTTCCTTTTTTGAGCTGTGCCCAGCCAGCTGCTCTGACTGCAGAGTTTGTCATCTGCTACGTTTGGTCATTTTCAAACAAACAGAACTTTTTACATGGTCATACAATGACGATGGTTATATGATTAAGGACACTTTTTCTAGATTATTCCAAGTACTCTTCATCAGCAACAATTTAGTATAGAATTAAGGCGAAATAATTTTTTATGGTTATTTATTCTGCAAAAAAGTGCCGTTTCTCTAGCTACCTGAGCATGGTAAAGTGAGTGTGTTTTTAAGTGCTGCGTTTGCGAATAGCACTCAACCTCTTTTTTCTCCTTAGTAAAGTAATGGTGTTTCCTGAAAGTCCCACATATACAAGGGTTAAATTAGCAAAGAAAAATCAAACATAAAACAATTATTACAAGAGTTGTGACTGTGTTAAATTCCAGTAAGGAAAAAAAAACTGTTGACATCTGTATAGGTGACACTGTGTGATATTGGGTCCATGAATTATTTTATTTCATAGGTACAACTCACAAAGCTTTCTGTATCGTGCATCCATTGGAACTATGATATTGTACTGCCAGGCAGACTGAGGCTTTGCAGCGAAAGAGACAAGGAGAGATGGATTTACAAGAAATTGAGCTCATTCGCAGGCCTTAAAATGACCACACACAAGCAGAAAACAACACAGTGTTTAACATAACAGGTAAACGCAAGGCTCACACATGGCAGGCCATTATACGATATTACAGCAAGTCAGGACCACACATATAACACAAGTCAGGATACACATGATAATCCAGAGCACAAGTATTTACACTTACAAATACATACAGCTATTTACAAGACGTACACAGGGGCTCTATAGATGGCCTGTGAGCATGCCAGGAAATGCTAATATCGCTGGTACTACAATATCATATGCATTTTCACGTCAGGGTGTGAGGAAAGTAGTGATGATTGAGAGTGCAGCCTGATAGCAAATGAGGGGAAAGATTTATTAACACTGAACCTGGCAGGACAGGAAACAAAAGGGTACCATGAGAGGTTTCGATGGTAAGAAAGGGAAAACAAGAAGTAATAAAGATTACAGGAGACACTGGAAGAGGCTGAGGAAAGCACAAGAGACAACTACTACATCATGTCTACATCCAGGTGAATCACAGGGAACAAACACACATTCAGAGAGCAACAGAGGATGAACACAAGGACAAGCACATATATACATGGATAACAAGGTGAAGGTGAGAGACAGGTGTGGGCCATGCAGATTAACCAAACACTAGAAACTAGGAGTAACAAGGAACAGGTGAGGTTAATTAACAATCACAAAGTGATTAAGGATTCAAACACTAGGGGATACTGGGAATAAAGGTTAAACAAAACATAACTACAAAACCAGACATGAGCAGGGATAACCAAGAACAAAGGCACAACACAAAACCCAATATAGAAATACACAAATACAAGATAACAATTAACAAGGGTGCTTACTAAACTCAAAATGCCTAACAACCTATGATCGAAGGGAAGCACGGTGCTCAGCCCATTTAGCCATGCAGCAGCCTAGGGAGTAAGGGGAAACAATGGGAATTAAGAAAGGTGCTAAACCCTGAGGAAAGAATGCAATGACCAGCAACACCTGCAGGCCAAATTGAAAAAGGCCAGACAGAATAGGACAAGGCAGCGATTGATCCTGCCAAGCATAATAGCTATATGCAGTTAATTCTTGATATATGCTTTATGTATTTACAATTAATGTGAAATTCTGTTACATTAAAATGCTAATAAAATGAGTATAAAACTGAATCAGGGAAACTATATACAAAAGTACAGGAAGACGGGCTACACTCCTGATAACATGGCAGTATATAAGAGTGCTGACCACAACGGAGAGTCTATGTAAAATTACAAAAACAGTTTGTTCTTTGCTTAAGATGTAGTTAATTGAATGTCACTCTGAAGTCCATTAAACTACATTTAAAGCAAAGTGTGACCTGTTTTCGTTATTTTTCATAAACTGTATACAGTGTCTGAAGCCTGAACCACTGGGGGACATAGACTGATGATGGCAGATTCATTCCAATCTTAAGAAGGCCTTTCTATATCTCCTCTAACTCCTTGAAAACCTTTGCAAAAAATAAAAATGTGGATTAAAATGTTTAGAAAACTATTTCAGCAACATAATATTGTTTTGAGTTCGTGTTATTGTGTATTCATTTGTGTAAATCGTGTTATTGTGTATTCATATATCATTTAAAAAAAAATTAAGAAAAACTTGCCCTGCCATTTTTTAAATTGTTCACATTCATGAGTACTGCAGCATAACTAAGCTAAGAAACGGGCAATAAAAAGAGCACAGCTATGAGAGTCTTTCTACATGTTTCTAATCCGCTAACCTAAGTCAGGCTTCCAGTGTTGCTGTGTACATACATCAGGAGAATAGCAATATAAATAGTCTAATGATTAATGTGGCAAATGCCCTTACTGTAGGTAACCCTGCAGGAGAGCACATCCCATGTAATTTACACATTTTATTGGAAAATAAAGTGGAGTGGCTGGAACATTCAGATAAGCATTCTAATTTTGCAAGCCATTGCACTTCAAGAAGAACTACTGGCTAATGGAATAAATAATTGTAAATTTATACTGAAGTAAATCTGATTTTTTTTCTGACCTAATGGAGGGAAGAGGGAATTTACTTTTATACCAATTCCAGTTAATGAAGCATCTACCAGTTACTTTTGTCAGTCTATTTTCTTGGATTTTATCTGGCAGATTGAAAAAAAAAGCTAAAAACAACAAACTTTTATCATTTTAACAGGTGGAAATTAAATATTCAATTTCAGATTGTTTTGTTTTAAAAGTAATGGGAGTTGGCAAACAAGCAATCGTAAGTACCAGCGTGCCTTCGATAATACATTCTGTATCGCTAGTGATTTTCTGAGGGCATCAGAAATGTACCTCTCAGCAGCATCACAGCAGCTCGGAGAGTAGACTTTATAGTCTTCAAAAACAGTTTTTTTATTTTCTGCAAAATCATATTTTGTAAACAGCAGAAGTCTGTTACATCCAAAAATAGATCTCTGCAGAGGTTTGTTGACGTTTCACTTTATTTCAGCAATCTGAAGAAAGATTACTGTAAGATACCATATAGCAGAAAGGCAGCACATACAGTGGTTACTGGCATGCCCTTGTAACTCAAGTCCCAGTAGGGGTTCATCTGAAGTACTGTTTCCACCTGAATTTCCTTCATAAAACATCTAGCTGTATACATGACTACAATTTTAATTAAATCTGCTTTTCATTGCCCTTATTGATCATATGAAATGTCTTAATAACAATTTCAATACTGAGCAAAAGTAAGCTACCAATGAAAAGTATATTTATTTGGGAGTAGAACTATTATTATATGTCTTTCAAAATCTGTCAGCTTAGCCAAAAATTCTCCTCAAGCTTCTCACAGAAGCATTTGCACCTAGTCATTACCCAATCTAAACATTGTACGATTCACTCTTACACTTTGCTTCACAAATCAATGCCTCTTGAAGTTAGGTAATTAATTGTTTAATTAAGTTAATTAGGTGAGCTGGTGGTTACATTTAATACATGTAATTGCTGGGTTTGCATGTTCTCCCTGTGTCATCGTGAGGTTTCCTCTGGGTACTCTGGTTTCCCCCCCACAGTCCAAAAAACATGCTGAGGCTGATTGTTGTTACTAAATTGTCCATACTTGTGCATGTGTGAGTGAATAGTGTGTGAGTGTCCCCTGTGATGGGTTGGCGCCCCATCCTGGGCTGTTCTCTCCCTTGTTACCATAGCCTCTGGGATAGGCTCCGGACACCCCGCAACTCTGAATAGGACAAGCGGTTACAGACAATGGATGGATGTAATGGCTGGGGTGCTGCTCACAAGAGATTTGGAAACCTAAGTGGTGTTCTTCATCCATGAGATATTAGTAACTTTTTGGAGAACATTAGAAATTCTTGTTACTTTTTTCTTGCATAACAGTTTGTTTGTTTGTTGTGTGTGTTGGTGTGCGCCCTGTGATGTGTTGGCGCTCCATCCTGGGTTATTCCCTGCCTTGCGCCTGACTATTCCAGGATAGGCTTCAAACCCCCGCGACCCTGGATGTAACTGTTAGTTTGTGTATAGAAAAATGCTAAAAAAAAAATTCTGAACAATAGTAAACTTACTTCCCAGATAATGAGCAACATATTTTTTTTTTCAGACTGGCATCCCATCCAGGGCGTATCCATGCCTGGGATATATTTAGGCCCCACCTGTGACCCTGACACAGATAAGCAGTTGTAAGACAGATGGATGGATGGATGGATATTTTTCTTTGGCAGGCTAAAACTTTTGCATAGTACTGTATATCAGATAATGTGAGGAAAAGGCGGACACTATGCTATGAGCCCTAATTCTCCCTTAGAAATGAAAGAGATGAAAATGTGCCTACAATGTGTCACATCCAACCCTGCCCCGCATGTCTGCTCCCAGTGTTTCCCACAAGCGGGGCTGCTAATCAGCCGCGCCTGTAGCTCGTTGGTGTTACCGCTTGTTCCTGCCCCCTTGTTAACCAGCCACGGCTGCCTTGTGTTTCTTCCTTGTTACCCCCATGTATATGAGCTCCCTAGTCCTGTGTTGCCTTGCCTGTTCGCTTCCGTGCTGTTGCCACGAACAATAAAGTCCCCACGCGGGGTTATTCCTGAAAAACTCCTTAGTCCTGGACAATGTCCTTTCCACCCGCGCAATGCTGCGCCCTTGCGACACAATGCTGTCCTTTGGCCCAAACTGTCTGAAAAATAAATTAACCCAGGTATCCCTTCAGTATTCAAACTAATTTTAATTCAATAAATCATCCCTAAAAGATATGTTGTTATTGCAACAAATGATAATTCATGTACTATTGTATTATTATAAGTTGCTGATTATTGTAATTGACAGTAGTTATCTATATAGCCCAGCATTTCCCAATCCAGTCCTTGGGGACCACAGATTGTCCATGTTTTTTGTTCCCTCCCAGCTCCCTACCAGGAGCAAAAATGTGGACTCTCTGGTAGGGATCTGGGAGGGAGCAAAAATGTGGACTGTCTGTTGGTCCCCAAAGACTGGGTAAGGAGACACAAATTACTGACTCAAAAGCACAATCAAATAGTTATAGTTGTAAAATGCTATTAGAGTCGTATTTACAAATAAAGATACACAAAGACATTTCAATAACTGTATATAGTGTCAAAATCTGCTAAATCTGAATACATTAATCAAAGCTAATACTAAAAGAACACTGTCTGATATTCAGGCTTATGTGGGAGGAGGGAGGTGATGGTTGAGTCATTGCAGATGTAGAAGGTTGAGGGATGGTGTTTCTATCAAACTGGTGGGGGGGGGGGGGGGGGGGGGGGGT
>JAAGVU020000092.1:16091797-16108652 GCA_011763525.2 Mormyrus iriodes | reverse complement strand
TGTGTGTGTGTGTGTGTGTGTGTGTATATATATATATATATATATATATATATATATATATACACACACACATATACTGTATATATATTTGAAGATCAATAGAGCACAGCAAATTTCTAAGACCAAATTGATTGATTGTCATAAGCTGTTGGATCATTGTAAAATGCACTGTCAGCATTGTCTGTCTCACTGTCCTATTAAGTATAATATGTACCTCCTACCTGCCAGTAAGTATACATTGCTGTCTGGTCAGCACACTTGTGGCAGTGGCTGTGGGTGTGATGATTTCCATAAATGGTGGTACAATGATCCTCTAAATTGTATCTCTGCCTTTCAGTATTATTATGTTTTCAATGTTAGCATCAATATTCAGCTCATCCATCAAATACCATCAAAAGCTGCATAGAACACAAGGCGGCAATCCAGACAGGATGCCAGTCTGTCGCAAGACACATGTAATTTAGAGGTTTTGGGTTGAAGGAAGAAGTTCGTACAAACATGGGGAGAACATGTAAGTTCGCAAACATAAAAAGCAAGAGGATAGGATAGGAATCCACACCCTTGGGGCTGGACTACAATGTTGCCCAGCAACTTATCATGCCACACTTTTTATCAAATATAGATTGATTTCCAAATTGCATAACATACGATTTTAAAAAACAAAAAATAATTGAACCATATAACATAAAATATGAAATCTTTACCAATGGTGTTATAGATTCAACATTTCAGTAACCATAATTTAGTCCTAACCCATTATACATAGTAGGAAACATATCAACCCAAAATATTTTTCTGAAAGCACGTTTCATTTATAGAGTGCAGGTAAAATAATTATGTATCCTTCTCAGAACTTTTTTACAGATGTTATTTAAACCCAAGACTCGGCTAGACAAATCTTTTCAGAAGTAGTATGTTCGGGTTAGCTTAATTTAAAGACTTTATAAGTCAAGTGCATGTTACGGTACTGAACTACATAAACAGAATAATGGCTTGATAACTGATGGGGCAAATACTGTACAAATACCATATTGTATTTTAATAAATACCTTCTGATTTAAAACAGGTAATGTCTTTGGAAAACAATGTCATGGATATACCGTGCTAAATTGGAAATTTAACATGAAAACTGCATTTGTCCAGCTAAAATGAATAAAAGAGCTTAAGGGCAGATAAAACTGCATTGTAATAGTAAGGTCATTTAGCAACCATGTTTTGTGAGAAGTTATTTGAGGCATACAAGCAACTGAAAAATGATGTGGTGACATAGATGAAGATGCTCTCGGATTTCTGTAGCATTGCAGCGTAACTCAGTGTCCCTCCATGTCAGTCAGACTGTGTCACGGTGTGAAGCAATCTTAACCCGGAGTTGTGTCATGTCACTCCACATTCTTGCACCCCACTCCAGAGTCTACGGCTGCTATCTCATGATGTAAGAAAGTGGTACGAAATCTATCAGAGCCCTTCGGCACTGTGTTTGATGTCTTTAAGATTGTTCTGAGAAAAGTCGATCCCTGCCTTTCTTTTTCCCCCAAATGGACTCTGTGCCATGTGGCAGCCTGAACATGTCAGTATTCCAGTACTCATACTGATATTTATTTTGTCGATAACTCCCAGACATTTTATCCTAAATGTAAATGTGTCAGTAACTGGTTATATAAAAGCATGTATTTTTACCAAAAATAGTATCCGTCCTATTCTCTGTATAAAGTTTTGCTATGATACTGAAAATGTGTTTGGTCTATTTGAAGGTTTTTACGATTTCATAAAGGGGTTATCCCCAGTCACACCAGGAGCTTAATACTGTATCACACTCCACTTATTGCTTCACTAGGCTCACAATTCGACTGGTATGCTTTTCTCGTGGTCCGAAAGGCTATTTCAGAATTGATACTGTTTAATTGTATAATTTTCACCTGATATGAAAAGATGGGGAACAAAATCACAAACTCTCCTAAAACCTTTTTAACTATTGATAAGATGACTATTTTTGTTAAAACTCAGGAAAAAAAAGAATTCACTAGGTCACTCCACGAACTTGATAAAAGATATCTGACAGCACATATTTTTTGTTGTCTAGAGAGCTAGTCAGATTAATTTTAAATTAAAATAAAAATATTTTAAAACTCACATTGAATACATTGAAATAAGTTACTTCCACTCAAGAGTTTTAAAACAGTAGATATGGTCTCTCCAAAAAGTGTATGATACAAATAAAATCGATACAATTTCAAATATTTTAATTTTAAGTCTAGAGGATCATGAAATTAACAGACTCAAGAAAAAAATCATGCATAATGTCACGTTTAATATACAAACACATTATCTAATACACATTTAGTATGTTTTTGTCAGGGCCAGCAACCGTGTGGAAATATAGCTCAAAGTAACAGAATTTGCACAAATTGTGGACTTGGCTGGAATGCCTGGACGACCAGAACAGATTTAAGTGGCTCCTTGGCACATAAAGGTCAAGCCATTTCCTCCCTAATGGAATATCTGCTAATGCATCAGACCTTTTTGCTTTTTTTCTGGAAAATAATTATATTTCTTAATGAAACTGCAATGCTATGAGATCAGAAGCATGAGTGGAAAGTATTTGTACTGAAACAGTCAAAAACTAGCCCTTGTATTTCAAGAGGTAGTACTGACTTCTTGGTCTATAGGTGGGAGTTGATGGACAAACACCCCGGATCTTTCCTGCCAGATTTTTCTCCTCTACTCGGCAGTACAATGAACGGTAAATGTACTAAGATTAGAATTATCGAATGTCGTGGAATTTACATTACCAAAGCAGGTTTCCTTTCTCCCTATGTGGTAGATTAACCAAGATATTAAAAAGTAATTATAATTTACCATTCTGAGGTCTCAACCTAGTTTCCCATTTTTGAGAAATAAAGTTGAAGCCGCATTACTTTTGTGGTGTGAAATTTTTAGGTAAACCGGTCATGTTAAATTTCCTTGAGTGAGTGTGTGTGTGTACCGTGTTATACAAGCTTCAGGTGCGAGTTATACCTTAGCATATGTTTTGTGCTTCCAGACAATGCAGTCCTTGGAAATGGATAATGTCACGCCTGCACTCTCCCCCCGGCACTGCGGATGGGTGGACAGCAAGGAAGAAACTCTTCATATATCACTATGAATTATCATGTCAATAAGATGTTAGCATATGAAGTTTTGTGTACAAGTTTTAGTATGCTGCTGAGTATATGCTTATCAGACAAATAATTCGATGCTCTGTATCCTTCTTCCCACACTCATCATTTTTGGTTTCCATCATTAACGTGAACAGACCCTTAATATTTAGTTCGCTCCACTCTCCACCTTTGAGAACGTCCCCATTAAGCATAACTGAAATTGGCAGATTTGCCCTCTGGCCACAACGTATTACTGTTTGATGGGACATGTTTATAAAAGGTACCAAAGGAACTGCTGAAAATGAATGAAAAAGAAAATTATACAGATTTATAAAGAATCTCTCTCCAGTTACCTAATAATTGGTATTTACTTATGGATAAAGGGGAAAGGATGATAAAGAGCACTGCCTCCTGATTGTCACATAACCTTTATTGAAAAGAGGGCCTCCACAACCAGAAACATAGCAGTTCTTGTGTAGGAAATGGTTCTACCCCAAAACAAATATGCTGTACTCCACAAATTAACTATAAATAAACAAGCCAGTCATTAAATAAGTATGAAGGGGATTTCACAGAACTGTACTTTTTGCATGGACTAATATCTTCAAAATGGGTCACTGGTACTATAGATTTCATTATATGATGGGGAATATCATATCAAAAGAAATGTAGTTACATTCCATATAAAATTGCCACAAAAATGACAGTACATTTGCTTTATTAATTATGATTACAAAAACAGAAACTGATTATTGTAAATTTGACAGGTAATTGTAAAAAATGTTACACTGTATTTCTTTTGATGTATTGGGCCCCATTTTAACTATCTGATGCACACAGTCTGAAAGACTTGCTGCAAATTCGTTTAGGGCGTGGCCAACCGTCTTTAGCTAGTTTACTGGCGGAAAAACAGTTGCAGTGCCAGGCGTTTGGCCCAAAACTATTGTACTTACTCGTACTTAGTCATGGATGTGTTTTCGGTATGTAACATGCTATAAACCAGTCAATGTAATCTGTCATTCCCTTTAAAAGCCAAGTGCGCTCGCACCTTGGCAGATTGCTATAACAGCAAATTTGTCAATACTAGGAAAAAAATGCCTCTCTGCAGAGGAATTGGATATGTTCTTGTGTGATGTGAAAGTGCGCAAAGAGATCATCTACGACAACAGCAAGATTCCACCAAAGTAGAGGTCTGCATTCCTGTGGGACCTGCCAGGCATTATGGATCATGTGCTTTAGATCGTTAAAATAGGGCCCTAGACCAGGTTTTTGTTGGCCAATAGCACAATCGCTTTCCTCTGCTTCAAGATAGTAATGTGCAAACAATGCAGCTGACTCCAACTCATTTTATGTCCAACGTCCATGGGTGCTCAGATGGGCGCAAGTATATTCTGGAGGCTGCGGGCGCAAGGCAGGGAACAACGCAGAATGGGACACCAACCTATCGCAGGGCACACTCACATATACATACCTACAGGCAATTTGGTAACTCCAATCAGCCTCAACATGTTTTTGGCCTGTGGGCTGTATCACCGGAGTACCCGGAGGAAACCCCACGACGACACGGGGAGAACATGCAAACTCCACACACATGGAACCCAGACGGAGACTCAAACCCTGGTCCCAGAGGTGTGAGGCAACAGTGCTAACCACTGCACGGGCACAATTACATTTGCCATTTAAACAATGTTGACGCTATACAGGAAAATGACAACTTTGCCAGTCTCATGCTAGCAAAAACACCTACGTCGCACCTGGTGGAAGATAGGGCCCATTGTATTCCATATTACTTAGAAGAATTAACAATTATTGTGTACAATTACAACTCTAAGTGTTTCAAAATCCATAATTGCATGTGTCTCTTGGTTCCATAATTGTTTGAAAATATGAACACAAAGACAGAATAACTATGAAACGGGATTTAATTGGATCTAAAATACAGTTTGTATACATTTCATGATCTTAAAAAAATGGAAATATATGAATAATTTTAGTATTTACGCATAACTATTGCCCTTTTTTACCATAACAGAAAATCATATTGGCATCCAGGAGCATCACTAGATAATTAAGAAAAGGGGGGAGTACCAGTGCTAGCCGGTGCGGCGCCCGTCTGAGGCAAAGTGGAACTGGCAGACAAGTTAGCGTACCCAACAAAGCCGGCACCCCAGGCGGCCACCTATGCTGCCTATAGGGCCTATGAGAGGCCTTTTGCTTTCCTATGTGAAACACAAACACAAATACTGTCATGGGACTACTGTGGTAAACAGAAAGTCACATGAAAAGTAAAAAAAAATCAAAGCAGATGAACATGAGTCATGAAAATCATAGAGACACACTTAACATGCCATTATTATTATTATTATTATTATTATTATTATTATTATTATTATGTAAGTGTAATTGCATTTCTTTGGTGTCTTTTCTCTTCAGTACAACAAATGCATGCATTTAGAACAGCTAATTTATTTTTAGCCCAGTGATTAATGATAATGCCCACAAGCAGATGTGCTGGAGCATCCGAAATCACACGTTATCCAAGAGAAGACACCTTGTTCTTTGGCAGTGGACGCGAAGAAAAACCTTTTGCATATGGTAATCTGCAAATAATAAAAGAGAGATTTAATGCACAAGCCTTTGAGAAGACAAGCAAAGCTGTAGAATGATAGTATGAATATGTGTTGTTACATTTTTCATTTTGCCAAGATCACATGTGGAAATTATATTGAGGAACGCCAACGCAAAATGCATGTTATTCCTACAAGACAAATTATGTTGGTGCGATATCACCCCATTGTATTGAGCACTGTTCTGAGGATACTAAACAAATTCTAATCAAGCATTTGTTGATGAGTTCATTTAAGGCCCTGGTGGAAATCTATTCTACCGTTATGTAAGAGTTATTCAACATAAAACAAAAAAATTAGAAGTATTTACAGTGTATTAGCCTGTGTGATCTGTCGGTGTTATAGGATTACTGGAATTATACAAAAAGACAATGCAGTCATTGATGTCTTCAAAAACAGTTAAGCAAGGAAGCATATTATATCTAGTTGCTATTAACACTATATTCTCAGTTAATGAGGCCATTATTGATACTGGTTTCTCATTACAGTACCAGTCAAAAGTTTGGACATGCCAAGCTGACAAAGGAGGGTGATAGTGTCATATCACATGAAATGGCCACCTGACCCAAACCCAGAAGAGATGGTTTTGGAGTTCAGAGAGTGAGGAATAAGCAGCCAATGAGTGCTCAGCATATATGTGGGACCTCCTTCAGGACAGATGGAAAAGCATCCTAGGAGGCCCCCTTATGAAACTGGCATAGAGGACAAAGTAGGGTCAGCCAGTCTCTGGAGCAATTGGGGTTAAGGGCCTTGCTCAAGGACCCAATGGTGGCATCACTCTGTTCCAGGGATTTGAACCAGCAGTCCTAACCCACAGAGCTGCTCATCCAAAGAAATTAACTGTCTTTTTGTTTAATACTTTTTTGGTCAGTGCATAATTCTGTATATGTTATTTTGATATCTGTATAATTATTGTGAAATGTAGAGAATGGTACAAATAAATTTTCTATGGGTAGGTGTGTTGAAATTTTTCACTGGTACAGTATATATTTATTTTTTTGTTTGTTTATTAATTTCTTCACTCAGAATCAAGATTGCGATTTTCTCTCATGATTCTTAAGCAATATGTCCCTCTCTTTATTATTATTTTATTACATATTGTCCTTATGACAATGGAGCAAACGATATCATTGTTACTGAAATTGGGATTGTCATATCGACTGTGCAGAACAGAAAGGGCACAGTGCTGATTTTTAATAAGTCATTTCCAAATGCAAGAAATGCAAAACAAAACTTAAATATCCTCTGCTCTTTATTATAAGGGCCGATTTATATTCGACGCTCACAATGCGTACAACGCATTAGGGCCTTCCCGCGATTTCTGCATTGGTTCGACGCGTCGTCTGTGTACCTACGCGAGGAATTAATGTGACACGTGCGCGACTTGCAGTAGGTGGCAGTATGGCCACCTTTTGTCACGGGACTATTTGTATATGGTACAGTTAGTAATAAAGTAGTAGCTGATTTTTTTAAGAATGAGTGGCCAGAAGAACCAGAGAGAAAATATTGCGAGCACTATTGTGTTCCTCTGTGTACAGTGTCTTCAAAATTTAATGGCAGTTTAAGTTTCCAAGAAAGAAGTGTTATGTGTATGATGCCCAGTGAAACTATTACTTGAAATTCTGACTTATTACTTTATAAACAGTGTTATTTTTTTGAACACTTCCAGTATTTATAAATCTTGGTGATAAAATTTGCCGAGTGCGTGTGGTTTACCTTTCGCTATAACATTTATATTGTTACAGGAAACAAAACTTACAAGCTGTGCAAATTTAATGGCCTTTCCATTTACCATCGCTATTTTTGTATGAGCTCTGCTTGCACTCTCCGAGCCAATCCTAATCATTTTCATCCTTGCTGTTTTAATCACTCATGAATAGACGCGTTTCAGAAATTTATTTATTTTAAACAACCTATTCTTTATAAATACTGCAATAATTATTGCAGAAAATGACTTTTTCCCATTATTGTGCAACCTAATTATGAAATACTACTACCAGATATCTAACATACAGTGTAGCATTCAGAAAGGGGTACTAAGTGATATGCGGTAGAGCGAAGTACCAATACGATGTGGAGCAGTGGATAGAATATAGAGAATGCTGCAGCAGTATTACAAAATTAGCAACTCGCTGTGGGGGCATAGATTGTACAAAATTTCGTGTCACAAGCTCATACAAACAAGACTGGAAACAAGGGAGCCAACTAAGATGGTTTTCTTGCACTGCCCCCTGGTGGACATGACCTTTAGTCCTCCAGATAGATGCAAACTAAGCACGCAAGTATAGTCAGTACAGTGCTTGCATGGAGTATACATGGGGTCGCCTAGCGTATATCACGGCCCTTACACCTGGGATGAATCTCAATATGAGTACTTGACTGTACTTGTGTTCTCGTGTACCCGTTTTATGTAATCTTCCATTGCCGAAGACCAGTTCCAATACTAAGAACACAAGTCTACGAGCATGGTAAAAATCCCTTCTTGCTCCACCCCAAATGTCAAGGAAACATTGGTTGCATCCTCACCAAATGAGATGAGTCCCATGATTCACTGTAGCCCAAGTTCGTTCTTGGAAGGCAAGCTAGCAAGACCGGTTTAGCCAAGACCACAAGTATGGTCTTAGCATTCTTGGTATTGAGATTTACCCCTGTTTTTCTACTGCGCATTCCTGTCATGTGGTGTAACACAGTCCTGTACAACAGGCAGGTCAGTGTTTATGTTTGTGTATGTGCGTGTGTGTGTTGCTGGGTATGTCCCAGAGATAAAATCCTGCAGGCCCCCTGGTGTGACAGATTCTACATTATGTGTAGAATTGACCATTCACCAGTTAAAAGTAATTTGATGATGAAGTCTTCAATTAAAATAGCATTGCCAAAATTATGCTAAATTTTTCAATTAAATAGTGTTTCACATCTCCTCCATTCTGTGAGAGTGGTAAGTATATTTTGGATCCTTAGGAGGGGTGTCACAAAGGCTACATAATAATAAAATAATACGAGTTAAAATAGTGTGTTCTCATTCATTTCCCTTTAAACCATGGGTGGAGTTTGGGAGTGAGGCAGTGCCACCCCAGTCGCAAAATTTGTAATTAATTGGCAATTTGGACAGCTATACTATGTTCTCCCTGCTAAGTTTTGAAATTTTCAAAGGAAAACAATCTCCATCCACACAGGCCTTTTCACGTCATCTACAAAAGTATTTACATCCACACTAAAATGAGCAGAAACATATATGACGTGATTATTATCCTACATTAGGGCATGCACACATCAACACAGTGACCTGTAATTTTGTTAAAGTAGTTTGATTAGTTAAATTAGTGTGCAGCGCTGTGTATTACGCTGTTTAGCTGCATACATGTCAGCAACAGGGAAAACACCATTGAAAGCAACTCCTCAATACTAGCCATGTTGGAATACTGTTTACTGCTGTGTAGGGTGACCAGGTGACCAATCAGACAATGAGATGTTGTCACTAGCAGCATCAAGTCAGGGAAGGGACACGTGATGAGTAAGGACCAATTAGAGTCTGTGTTTTCATAAGTCTCCATTTTTGCTCATCCACACGGCATCACTAAAACTAAGAATGGGCAAATTTTTTTGGGACGTTTAATTCAGTTCACCTGAAAGATTTGTTCTGATTCGTTCACCAACTCGTTCAGTGGCATTTTCTTTTTGCATAAAAATTGAAACACTTGTGTTTCCACACGTCAAAACCATAGCATATTATATAGGCTAAATAGTGCTAAGCAGTAAGCTAAATATTACCAATAAGTCCTGTGAGAAAAATCATTTTTGATACTGAATTATAATCTAAGTCTTGACAATATTGTACTTTAGCTACTCTTGTTAAAAACCCAAACCTAACAGCTCATCACATTGTCAGCTAACAAGACTGAACGCAAATAAACCGTGGTTAAAATTGTTTTCAATTATGAAAATGTTGCATCTCTAATATCCAGTCGCAGCATACAGGAGGTCACTACACATGTCGCCTATGTACTACACCAGTAGATGGTGTAACTAACCCTCTCCTTCAAGTCTCTCATTCAGAATGAGAATGAGAAAACGAGAACAGGAGACCTGAAAGAGTGACCAAGAAACTTTCTCATTCACCCACTCACTCATCATCTCGTTCACTCCATCAGTGTCTTGCTCAGAGTGTGAACAAGAGACCCAAAGACCTGCAGGAGTCATGAAAGACTGACCAAAAAACTCTCTCATTCACAAATTCATTCACCAACTAGGTCACTCCTTTAGGTCTGTCGTTCAGTAATGACCAAGAGGTAGCCTATCAGAGTCTCTCCTTCACCCACTCACTTACTCAAGTCATCACGAGAGGGAGAATCTTGTTCACATTTCTCATTCATTCTTTAGGGGCGTATACGTTCAGTTCCAGTTTTAGTTTCCAGCCAATCATATGCTCGCTTAGAGCTTACCCTTACATATGCATTACTGACTCTAACTGGCCATAGTCGAGGAGGGAAGTAGCTTTCACATCACATTTCTGAAGACAAGCGGGAGAATGAAAAGAATGAATGCAGGGAAATTAATATTAGTGTATGGTTCATGTAATGGACTCGTTTAGCAAGATCGAATCATTCAGAAATGTCACACCATTAGCTAAAACAGAATTGCGCTTTAAGTTTAAGTTTTTGTTTTGGGTAACTGCTCAAATGCAGCAGTTTATCATCAAGGCTCAGTAAACTGATGTGTTGTGAGATTATAATTGTATTCTGTCATGGCACTTTACACCCTTGCATAAATGGTTTGTTGATACCTTATAGGCAGGCAAAATAATATGTTATTTGTGCATAAGATATGTGAGTTAAGACACAGGGAAAGCAAGATGTGGTTTCTTTGTTTTTCTCCTCCCAAGCACAGACATCACACTCCACCTATGCTTAAAATCCATCAAAACATAACTGCGTCTAATAAGATCTTGGACTTGAGCACTAGGACCTGGGGGAAATGCAACAGTAATTGATTACTATGACTCTGTATATCTCACTGGGGGCTGGGTCCAATCCTAGAGTAGGATAGGGCAAAATTAGCAAACAAAACTCATAAACATACATAGTAGCATTTCCAATTCTAGTGCTGGACAAAAAAAAACTTTTGTTCAGTTTTAACACAGATATAATAAGATCGATGGATGTAGTACATAGGACTCACACGCATCGACCATCGGCCATTGCGTCATCGCGTCGTCGACCATTACCATAAAGTTGACCGGGCTGTGACGCTCTCGCTGCTTGCGGTGTGAATGCACCTCAAAGAATTTGGTAAGATTCTATATGATAGCATTAAACTTTTATTTACATTTCCTGTCATTCATTTCAAACCAAAGTATCGTGGAATCAAAATCATTTATAATACTGCGGTTTTAAGCCACTTACACTGATTATAAGTCTAAGACTATAAGACTTCAGTTCATAAAGTATTTATATGGATAGCTATGTGTGGAATGGAGCGCTGGCTCTGAGGCTAGGGATTTGTGCCAGCAGTCAGAAGGTTGTCAGTTCAAATCCTATGACTGCCAGGAGTGATTCTACTTTGTTGGGCCCTTGACCTGCACTGCTTCATCCTGGGTATTACATTAATCTACATCTACAATAGGTCCTCCACCTTTGAGGGAAAATTAGGGGGTTGGTGATAGAAAAAAAACGTAACATTGTTCTATTTAATTCAGACTACTGTGGGGCTGAGATATCACCCGCTGCACTCAGGTTCTCATTCCTGAGGTGGTTTGTTGTGTGATGGGTGCGACAACGTATTGTATCGGTGTGCGCTCCTTACCTCTCTCCTGCACGATTGGGAAATTTCCTGTCTGACCTAAGACAGAGAAAGGGTGGTGTCTTATTTTGGCACTACCTAGGCCTTAACATAATTAATAACCAGCAGGTGGAAGCATGCTGGAAGTGGTAATGGTTGTTTGACATTTTCGGTGTACCTGTATGGCTATCCCTTCCTGCTGCGAACAGACCACTCGTCCCTGCCCTGGCAGCTGGGACTCTGGAGGCTAGAGGGGCAGGTGGCGTGCTGGCTGGAGGTGCTATGGACGTTTATCTTTTCCATGGAACGCTGCCCAGGGAGGAGCCATGTCAATGTTAGCATTATTGTCCCGCTATCTGGGATTGGAGTGTGGAAGCAGAGAGGATGGAATGGTCACCCTGCGGTGCCCGACATTCTGTGAATGGCGATTTAATATTATAATATTATAATATTATATAATAATGCATTTCGGTTGTGTTTGCTATTTGTTTAAACCCCTATGTACTAATCTGTATTGGTTGCGCTACAGGTTTGCGGGGTAGAAGTCACCTGTTGTTTGTTTTATGAGTAATATACTTTCTCATGACCATCTGACATGCACAGTGCAGTTAGTTAACCATTAACAAAATCCCATCATAAGGCTTAAATATTCTTTAATTCCCAGTATATAAGTCTGCCATATATGGTATTGTCACTCAGAGTATTTGGGGTAGAAAGTTATCAGAGATTTCTGATTTTTATTTTAAAAAATCTAGCTCAAGGTGTATTGCTATTATCTACAATTTTTTATACATATGATATACTGGGAATTCTTGATCTAGAGCATGCTGTCCTGAATCCAGATGCACTGTGGTGTCACCATCTGTTTATATTGGTTTATAGCTCAGCCAGGGTGCATGATCACATGGTGAGATTAAAAGGATGGAAATTTAACCTCAGTCTTTTCCTGCATTCATTAACTATTAACTTCAAAAGGCAAACTGTCAAACATCAGAGATTTAAATCTAGGCATATGCCTCCCTAATTACATTGATATTAAAGTAATTAAACTTCCTTTCCAGCAACTGTAAAGCAAATATGAAAATGCAGAAATCAGACAATATTGAAAGGAATCAATGCAAGAAAGAACAAATCAAATATTAAATGTTAATAGTTTGCATGTTGCATATTGACTTTCATTCATTGTCACCGTACCATACATTTTTATTTAAGTGAGGCCAGTGTAGCATGATAACATGGTAAGATGGTGCTAGCACCAAAATACTCATTTCATTTAAAAACATTTCTGCAGTACTTGGTAACCTATAAACAACCATTTTAAGGGAAATATATATGACATGCTCATTCGGACAGTTTCTGCCAAGCAGGAAAATCTGACATCAATTTACACACCTAGTATTCAGAACCATATCTCCTAATTATGCAGGGAAATATACCTATTTATAGAGCCATAATTGCTCTGGAAAGTGACCCAAATGTATGTGTAACCTGAGCCAAACTATTGAAAAACTTCTGTTTTTGCATATAATTATGCCTATAGTACACCGATAATGTAATGTGTACTATTATAAAATATTGAGGTAGGAGGTCCCAAGGACAGGTCAAGGACACAGTGAGATGAATGGATAGATGGATGGGTGTGTGATTATAGTACTACAGGGTGGAGCAACAGGCACATTCAGTCACTCCACCTATACTTTTTCACCAGTCTTATACACTCTTTTCACCAATCTCTTACCTTGGAGACATTGAATATCAGTGTAGCCTTTTCTAAAACCTGAAACCTGTTTTATTTGTCCACCTGAATATAGTTTCCTATCCCTTCCCTCCCAAACCCATGTCGTGTCTTCAATGTCATTCCTTCCACTGGTCCACAGGAAAAAAGAAAGGCAGAAAAGCACTGATACAGAAATTTGATGTACATTACTGCCAGACAAAGTCCATTGAATCTGCATTTTTCAAATTTAAGGATGTTTACTTAATAATGCTATATACATCGTATTATACTTAACATAGATCTGCATAATTTTATTAAAGTATGAAAAAAAGTAATATTTTCTTTTTCTCAAGTTTGAAGTTACGTTTGTTTGACATCAGATTTTTATTTTATAAATTGTGCAAGCTTTTCTTAAAAAGCATATTGACGAAAAGTGTTGGGTAAGTACTTAAGACCATGTTTTTAGTAATTTATAAAAATTTGTAATGCATTACAGAGAAGTATTATAAACATGGCTATAACTATTTATACAAAGGCATAACACATTATACCCATGTTTATTATCCATTATGATGCTCTATGAAGCTCTCATCTATAAATACCTTCATAATGCAGTACAAAGCATCCTTAATTCTTATACCGAACATTATAATGCATTATAAAAGTATGCAACATGAGACCATTAGCAAAACGAAGAACTTCAAATGTACTCTCAGCAGAAACTGTGACAGGCAACACAAATGCAACTACAGGCATAATAAAAAGAATTGCTAGACCAGGTACAGTGAATTCTTAGAGCAAAATCAAGCCAAAAGGATAAACAACTGTCTAGAAAATAGTGAAATGATAATGATTAAATGTTCATTTTATTTCTTGCAAAACAATGTGTGTTGAGCATTAATTCAGTACAATAATCATAACGAATGTTTTAGATTTACATCTTTTGCACTTTTACGTATTTTTGCAGGATGTTCAGAAGGTAATTTCAGGTCGTCGTCGACTTACAACCGTGATCAGTTCTGACAAGTTGATTTGGTTGTAAGCTGGCCCTTTATTTTGCATGCAAAAATGATTATATGTATATTATACTGAATTACAGAATTATATCATCTTTAAGTCATATTGTTTGGTGTTTTTTAAGATTTTTATGACCATTTTCTTCGTTCATTTCTGCCGGCAGTTGGGGCGGAAACTGTCACACACTCACACTGGGCGACACTCACCCTGCCGGACTCGACGTGGTCTTGGCCACATATTTACGGTTTCGGAACAGTTGGAAAGTCGAATTAGTCGTAAGTAGCATAGGTCGTAAGTCCACGATGACCTGTAGTTAATATTTTCAAGTTCATATGGTTGGTAAAGATCCCTACACACAAATATCCATCCACAAATCCATGAAAAGTTTTATTAAGTAGGGAATGTTTTTAACTCTTAACTCTTGGACAGTGAGTGTTTTTGGCAACTAATATGCTGCATGGAAAATAATAGGCTAAAATCTGCAGCCTAATGATTCAAAGTAGAACCCATAACTATAAGGCACTACAGAAAGTATTGTAATGCAGCATGTATACAACCTAATCAAGCATTCAAACATTTCATTCAATACTGAGAGAAATCAAAAGTGTACTTTCTGCAATTAGTCACATTGTAAGTGTGCTTATGATAAGCCAACTTTCAATGGTGCTCAGGGGACTTGTCGATAAACATTGTTTTAATACATCTTTATTAGTTACTGCCTGTCTTTATCTGATGGAACCAGTATGTGAGGTGGAGTCATAGCCATTTAATGTATAATAAACATACAATTATTTGATTATAAACCTTATCTTTATCAGAACAGCAATAATTATATTTCAATACACATTTGTGATCTTGGCTACAATCTCCTGTTCTGCATATTGATCAGTGTGAAGTACTTTGGGTACGTAGGATGCAGTTATTAAAAATTTCAATAACTTAAATGGATTCAGTAACTTGCTACTTAAACTGGCAATTTTAACAGTCTTGTTTTTTTCCTGATAAACACGGTACTTATCAGACTTTGAGTAGGAAAAAAAATAGCAATCCAACTAATGCTGATCACGTATTTTCTCCTGTGAATTTGATTATGCAGAATGACACACTTGCCCTCACGCAATCTGTAGTTACTTTTGTTATTCCACCGCTTTTGGTCCTTCCTGGAGTCCCATATATATGATGTATCAAAATAAAAGTAAAAATAATAAGAAATTTATATTTAAAAATAAATATATAAAAATTGTACAAAAAGTATATGTGTGTACATATACATATAAATGAATATACATACATACATATTTGGTGTAGTACTTGGGCAGCTAGCAAGTTAGACAAAATGATAGCTATAATCATAATGAAATCCAAATATTAATTCAAATGAAATACTCTAACTCAATAATCAGAATTTTATTATGGTTGTGAATATGAAACCTCTATACATTGAAAACATCCTCTTCCATGTGTCCTTATTACACTGCAGAATATAGCAATTGCTTTAAAATATATATTGTTATTCATTATTATCTGCGTCGTCACCTGGCAGTCTGTTCCTCGATCTGTCATAGTGGTAAATTTTCATTATTGCGCCCCAAATTATGTCATATTGCATTTCACAACTAATAACTGGGTTAAGGCTTGTCGTCACAAGATGAGGGTTTATGATGATATGGTGAAAGAGATTTTTAGACTTTATTTTCAGATATTTTTACAACTACGTGAATATGCAAAGCGACATGATATCCAGTAAATATAAGAAGTGTTCATTTTTATATAAATCGGATTATATTTTGGCAATCGTGCTATTGGATTTTTATTAAGATGATTCCCTGGAATCCATTATGGAAATGGTCAGACCACTAAATCGATTAGCTGTCCTTTAGATAAATGAGCTTATGTGCTCAGGTGGCCTCACCATACTGTCTAACAGTTAACACACTGCCTCCAGCCTTCTCCATCATCGTAGCCATGGTTTTGAACAGATCGGCCACCCTCCAACACCAATGAATGAAGAATGTTATCTGAGGCTGATTTACAAGAAGTCGGGTGAAAAGGGCAATATGCACAACAAACAGATGACAATGACGGAGAATGTAACGACAGGGTTTTTTGGCATGGAATTATACAGCCAAAAGAAATGACCACTTTTGGTTCCACTGAAAGGATTTTGCACAGCCTGAGAAGACAAAATTAGTTCTACAGCTAAAGTAAATGTTGTCAATTGTGAAACGTTGTCTTTGCGATGTTAGACCATAAACACATTGACTGGTCACTATAATATGTTACATGCATTGCCTTAGCAAGAGAACATCCCAGTCAAGGTGGTGCAGAAGGATGGTGGAGCCTTTCATAAGTACAGGAACAGCACTCATCTGAAGGAACTGCGTGGGTCATATGACCCAACAGGTCCATTACTTATGTATCCTCAATTCCTATTACATTCCAGAATAGTCCATAACCAGTGTCTGGTTAGCCTGGTTGTCTTTTTATAAAATCTGTTAATGTACCATTGAAGTCAAACTAAATGGTAACAATTAGAACTTCTGCCATCAGAGTATCAATTTTTCTTGTCCTTCGTTTTTGAC
>JAAGVU020000092.1:16070877-16083449 GCA_011763525.2 Mormyrus iriodes | reverse complement strand
GTTATTTTAATTATATGCGCTCAAATATCAAAAAAAAGACATCGATATCAGTAAAAACAATGTGTACTCAACAGAAGATTTAGGAAAAGATATATATATATATATATATATTTTTTTTTTACACAGTATATAAACTGGATGTCATATTATAAATGAATTTGGACTTTTTTTCTAATGGCAGTTTTATGAAATGTTTTATGAAATTGTTTTATGAAATTGAAATGAGTAATTGAATAGTAATTAAAAAGTAATAACACCTTTTGCTTTGAACAGTTCACTGTGTACATTCAGATCTGCTAATAATAGAAAACCAGCCAGAGTAACTAATCAACACTAATTTACCAAATGCCACTAAATATAAGAGAACAAAAATGAGGTACATTGACAACATGTTTCATTTAGCTGACAGTTTTAAAATGACAACATACACGTGCAAATGTAATGGTTTTATGAATTTGGAATAGTTTAATGCGAAAACCGAACATAGATAAATTTATAAATTTGTGCATAATTCATGATTCTGAATCTTGGTTCAGAATAGCATAGGATTCACATTTCATTTACTTAGCAGAAGCTTTTATCAAAAGTAACTTTTTGAGAAAGCAATTGGAAGCTAGGGGCCTTGCCCAGGCACCAAATGGTACGTGATCACACAGAAGATCGTTGTATTTACTGACATTTACCTTCCGGGGGGGGGGGGGTGCATGTACTTTGCAGTTCTAATGGTATGAAAAATAGCAGTAATATATAGTAAAAAACTATGCCATACTGGACCTTGCTTAAACAATATTTTGTGTGCACAATTCCTTTGGAGTATTATGTCTTTAACAAACAGCAAATTGTTCCTGTTCCTGTTCCTATACAATTATATACAATTGTTCCTGTTCCTGTAAACTGTTCCGGAGGGGGGGGGGGCATGTACTTTGCAGTTCTAATGGTATGAAAAATAGCAGTAATAAAACTATGCCATACTGCACCTTGCCTAAACAATATTTTGTGTGCAGAATTCCTTTGGAGCATTATGTCTTTAACAAACAGCAAATTGTTCCTGTAAACTGTCAGCTGTTCTCTTTTTTCTTCTTTAATTTCACCAGTCGTCTTGAAATGTATGATATCATAATGAAAATGAAAGTATGCTTGTTAATTACACCTTGATGTCTTTGAGGACTTTATTGTATGAAAATTGACAGATCCTGTGTATGTACACAGAAGATTGAAGAAAATGATCATGAAGCTCTCTGAATAGATACTTTAGGGATGTAATGTAACTGACTATGGTAATTAAAGTCATTACTGCAAAGAGGGTGTTATGTGCCAGATTGGCTAGGAATGCCTATCATTACCCAATATCACTCGCCTCCTTTTTGATTGTCTCGCTGTATGACAATCTTCAGCACAGATTACTTCATATGTGGGTGCAATATAATTATGTCAGACTGTGAACTAAAGAACTCAATTACTTCCCTATGCTGTGGGACAGGATTTTCAATATTGAGCTTGTTGTATCTGTTTTGGGTTTGGAGCGGAAGGGCGTGGTTAATATTTGTCAAAATTATTTACTTGTCTATTCAAATTAATGCCTGTGGCTTGTTTGAATGAAAATGTCCCTTCAATCAAACAACACAGAAGAAACACAACATGAGCACAATTATTGTGACAAAATAAAAGATATAATCAGTTTATAAATAAAGTTAAGTAATGAAATAGACAAAAAGGAGAAACAAGGTGCTTGTGTGGGGAAAAAACAAATAAATAATGGTGCCTTGAGTGTCAGAGATAGTTGGCAAAGTGTGATTTAAGGGTCCAATTTAATGATGGCAGTCAGATTGGGATGAGAGCGAGGGTACTTCTCCCCATCCTGAATGTCCTTAGCATATGAAAGGAATCTCATTTTACGTTTAAAAAGAAAAACAGGTGGGTTGTGAACAGTAGTGGGTAGGGTTCTGCTAATCCGCCGACCGCTAATTAGGGAAGCTAACTTATTCTAGCGGATTAGCGTTTCCACTAACTTTGAAAACTGTTAGCGGACTAATTAGCTTCCACTAAATTTAGTTCCGCTAACTGTAAACCAGCTAACATTTTTTGGCAGGTAAGGTGAATACAGTTTAACGGTCAAAAATTTTTATAAACACCAGAATCATACATATTTCTAGCATGCTGTTGGCTGACTACATGTAAACACAAGACATGATCATTCAATGGAGCAGCAGCTGAACAGCAGTGTCCCTCTGCAGTTCAGCTGGTATACGCCATTACAATCTTGAAGGCTGATTTATACTTCTGCGCCAAATCGACACCATAGGTCTGTCATTGCCACCTACCAATACTGTGGCCTATGCCATTACCTGACTTGCACCTCTCCAGAAATGTAAGTACTTGTCGCAACAATGCAGACCACAACAACTGTAACTGGTCCTGCATTCTTTGAAGGTTGAACGGAAGGCATTATCAAATGGGATGATCTAGCCTATAGATAATTTCCTATTTGCCCGATTACCCTTGAGTCGCTCCTGTTGCCTAGCAGGGATGCCCCCACGTTACCATTGCCCAGTAAATGTTGGGATATGCTGGACTGCCATCAGGTGGATCCTTTGCGACTTGGCTTGTGGTCTTAGCAAGAGCAAAGCCTCCCAAGAATGAATTTGGGGTGGAATGAATCATGGGATTGCTCTCATTTGGCAAGGATGCAGCCGAAGTGTCCTCGATATTAATTGTGGGGCAAGAACGACATCCAGGAATTTTTACTGTTCTCTGTACTTCTGTTCTTGAGTATTGGACCTGGTCTTCGGCAATGCAAGATGATGTAAAACAGGTACAAGAGAACACAAGTACAGTCAAGTACGCATATTGAGAAACACCCCTGGGCTACACCTGCGGCCGTCTGGAACAAACCCCTGATGACAAAATTCACTTCCCCCCATACATGACCGAAAGCAAAGTTTACTGAGTCTGCAACTTTACATTAAGTAAACTATACGTTGATTGTTGACTGTAATGTTTAATTTAATTTGTTTATTTAGTTGTGTAACCTTTTATCATCATTTGGTGTTGGCATGCTCTACCTTTTTGGAAAGCTCTGTGTCTAAGTTGCAATGTAGAAGAATTTCAGGTCTCTAGGTACATTTTTAAGCCAAACCACAGCTAAATTTGTATAATACAAGTCAGAGGTTTGCCATTATCGTTAGCTTCCACATATTTTTTTAGAAGTTTATCGGTTTAGCGTTATCAAATTTGATTAAACTCTGGAGTTGGTGGATTAGCAGTTAAGATAACTTTTTGGTTAGCTGTGCCCACCGCTGGGTGTGAGGAAAAAACACTGACATTGTGTTCAGCATAACTGAAGCTCTGATGACTGTATAAGAAAGATATGCTGTGTATCTCATGTCATATAAATAATTAGTATGGCCATTCAAACGGTACTTTCTCCATCTATATTAGGAATACACCCTCACTGTGGTTAAGGAGTTAAACAATAGATACAGGGAATGAGAACGCCATTACCAACAGGAATATGGTCCAAATACATTTCACCTATCAGTCCATTATGAGAACTCAGACAGCCCCACACCACATCATGTAATTGCTGATTCATTTGTTTGTACAAGATGATGTCCAGAAAATTCAGAAAACACCGTGCACAGAATAGTATACCGCACTAATGGATTTGAGCTGGAAAGTGGTAATGTTAAATACTAGCACTCAAAGCAAAATCCCTACCACCTACTGCTCTCACGTCAATTATGTCACTGGCTAATGAGGCTCTGGACCACAACACCGGCCAATATTTGGCCAAATTGTAAGATGCCTCCACTATATAGCCGCAATCCCCTGCTGGTTTTCTTTCATGTAATGATGCAGACAGTATCGATTGAGCTGTTAGCCATTCACTCTAATGAACACTAATTGTTAGGAAATTAAAATATGGCTTTTTTGCAAGAATTGCTAATAGCCGTAGCAATGTCATGCAAAGAGTGGTCAATCCATTTCAATAGTCGAATCAGCAATTATTCAGTTTCAAAGTTAAACATTTAAGTTGAGAGTGCTTCGTTGCTGTGAGCGCACCGCAGACTTTCCCCGTGTCATAATTTTCAGAATTTTTCCATCTCATTATCTGAAGCTTGCGCTATATCAGTACAAAAAAAAAATCTGGCATATGGCAAGGCTCTAGGAACCAGCCATTAACCCGAACATTGTGCAAAGACAACAAGAGACAGCTTGATTACTTAAACAGCCTGGAGCTGGTCAAGATGCTTATCAGTTCAGGAAATAAGTTCAAATAGCTAGGAATGAAGGCTGACAGACAGTGGGTATTAATTTCAGCAAGCTGAATAAGAACCTCCACACTTGTCTTCATTAATAGTTAAGTGACAATGTAATTTTCAGTGTATTATAGATAAGGGGAGGCGAGATTCCTGAGCAAAACTATGATAAAGGTGTAATTGTGCACAAATATCGCGTCCCATCACATTTGTCCTCTACGCAAAGCAGGACATTTGTTAGATCATTGCCTTCCCCCAAGTGCAATCATGTTACGCATTTGATATTTTGAAATGGTGTCTTATTAGTCAGCTAGGGGGTGCCATGTGATTTTTGCATTTTCAGAAATGAATGTGGCTGCATTAATCTTAAATGGTTCACACCTTCTTTATTGTACCTCCGTTTCTACCTTTCACTGTTTATTGATTAAGTTACATTGATCAGATAGATTTGAATACGTTACTGCAGAAAAAACTGTGCATTGCAATGTCATAAGAGTCCCACTTATCATAAACTGGCCTTGTACATGCCATCTGTTTAGGTGCCAGTATTTATTATAGTTGAGACTTTCTTGGTTTAAAATTCATATTCGTTTTATGTAAATGCTAGAAAGTCTAACCTCTGACAGATGATACTGTATCTGAATGGACTAAGGGTCTCCAATCTAACAGTGATAAAAACCACATCTATATAAACGTTTTTGTAATACTGATGGTACGGTAACTGCTTTCCCTATGAGTTGCATTCTAAATATACTTATGCAAAGTAAGGAAAATCATATACACACTGCAATGTCAATGCAGGGAGTCAAAGTAATTTTTGTTTGCTCTGTATGACAGTGTGTCATGATATATAACAGTGAAGATGAACACGGTTAATAGACTATGACACAACCATTAACTACAACCGTAATGAAACTGTAATGAATACACACATTAAATATAAGATAGAACACTAACAACAGCTGCAGGTTAATAATTAAATAGCACCCAGCCAGGTGTTTTGATCCTGAAATTCCAACATCTATCTTCCAACCACTTTTCCTGAACAAGGTCACAGGGGGTATGAAGCCTATCCCAGGCAGGATGATGCAAAAGATAGTGGTCCACCCTGAATGGGATGCCAGTCTATTGCAGGGTACATATATAGGCACTCACACACTATAAGCCAATAAGATATGTCAGTTAGCCTAATTGTATGCCTTTGGACACAACATGCGGAGAACATACAAACTCTACACACTAAGTGACTGGAATACTGAAGCTGTGAAACGACCATGTAAATTACACAAATTTCCCATAATCCACCAATATAATATTAAAGAACACAGCAGGAAAACTTCTGAAGCAATTAAATGTTTCCTTTAAATCTATTGGTAAGGAAATTAGTATGGACAAATAAAACTATATCTGATGTAGTAGAGACGAAAGAGAATGATTTAAATCATTTTAACTGTTGTTCGATTCTTAATAGCTAAATAATGCTTGGCATTGTTAAGCAAAAGGACAATTGTTGCTTATTTGTTTGTTTGTACAAGAACATGTCCAGAAAATTCAATGACTTTGTTTTAAGTTCAGGTAATGAAATCATTTACCTGAAGCTCTAGGTGAGTTGTAACATTTTGAATAAAAGGTATCATTAAAAATAGATAGATAGATAGATAGATAGATAGATAGATAGATAGATAACATACATAATAATAGATCCTATTCAATATATGTCTTTATTGAGCAAGCAAACATAACAGAGAATATTATAGATGTTGCTCCTATCTGTCAGGTGTCTGCCACACCTGGTTTCAGCCACATTGAAAGTATAATTTCCAATTAAATTACATTTTTAATAACCTTTCCAAGGCCGTTGAAAAACCTTCACAAATAGGTTTTGTTGAAACTGCTGGCCTTTGATAAGCTGGCTCATTCAGCAGTTCTTAATGAAAGTGTGAGGGAGCTTCTTCAGTTAAGCTGAGGCAATTTAGTCCTCACCACAGGATGGTGGTTGCTTGTAGCTATACTGACTTGCAAGTCCATAAGCAGACCTATAGTAGCGATATCGAATTATTATATAGCTAAAATCATTAACACTTAAACTTCTAGTCAGTCGTGCTTAATGCTCCTCACGGAGTGACCTTCTATAGTAAATGGCTGATGATTCAGGACAAACACCAAAGTGAGCTTCTGGTCCTTTTTAAAAAAGTCCACAGCCACTTCCTAACCTGATTTCATTTTCCAAGATATACAGATGTTAAACAGAGAAAAGTAACTCTCCAAAACTGTTATAACCCCTAATTTTAAAGCCATTAAAGATATATACAAGTTGTAGACTATTGCTAAATATTTGCTTTGATAAGTAAGTGTCATGTTCGCAGGTATATCGGCGATGCATGATGCAGGAATGACAGAAGCGGTAGTCAAGGGGAATGCTGAACCCCGTATGGGGACTTTATTACTCCAACTGGCGCGAGCACAAAAGGACATAAACTACTACACACTTTGACAATGACCGACAAGGGAGCACAGGACTGGGGAGCTTTTATACACAGAAACAGGGAAGAGTAAAGGAGGGGCACCTGTGGTTGATTAACAAAGGGCGAAAACATGAGGTAACTATGACAATTAACAGGCGCGGCTAAACAGCAGCCCCGCCTGCGGGAAACATTGGGGAAAAATATCGGTAGGGCAGGGCTGGATGTGACAGTAGGTCATATCATTTGTAAGTACAGTTACTTTGCTTAAGGAATAAAAGAAACATTTACTGATGACTGGCAGCATTTCTTGTTGAAACGCTAAGAAAATCCCTCAGATATTTCCAACAAAGATGCCCTTCACAGATCGAATATTGCGCGGGCAATTCCAACTTTCGCTCCGAAAGTGTGGCATATTCCCTTTTTTGAGTACGTCCTCCCAAAAAGTGTCAAACCTATATTGAATGAGTGAATATAGAAATTGGACTGTTAAATGGAAGTATGTATCATAAAGTATTAAGATGAGTGTTATAACTCACCTAGATAGTTTCTCCAAATGCTTGACAAAGTATCAAATATATCAGTTCACATTGAATGCATTGAATCATTTAAAGCATGGTTTTAAACTGCTCTTCAGGTTACTCAAAAAATTTGCATGCCGATAGACCAGAACCAGATAGGTACCAGAACTCTACCTGTACAATCTTACTAAACAGAATTAATAGGTAAGGTAAAATGATGTATGCAAATCAAAGAATAACTGTTTTTCATAGGAAAGAAAAATGTTCTACTTAATTATATTAAACGAATCATAAATGTGAGCAAATGGATTGAAGTGAACCTGGGCGACAGGCAGTCGAGGAGAATGGATAACAAAGAAGAATCTGAGGAAACTTTGTTTTAGTTTTGTTATTTTATTTTTTCAATTGTTAGGATCTCTGTGACCTTGCTGTTTAAGTGGCTGGAAGATGAATGGATGGCATTAAGTTGGCATTGCTCTGTCATAATCAGAACTATTGTATAATCTGCTGTAATGGAGCAAAATCAAAATATTTATAGTCCAAAGTGGACTTTTGTTAACCCTAAAACTCCGAAATCAAGAAAGATAAATAATCCCTTGAGAATAGTGTAACAGGAAAGGAATCCCCAAGGATAATTAAACTTGGAAGGGCACCATCACTGACATTACCGATGAATGACTTTTCTTGACCCTCAATATGTGATATTGTTTTATGTTTTTCATTTCTAGAAAAACCATGGTATTGGATAGCTAGGCCCTTCCCAAGTACTTCTAATGCAGTTCTCTTATTATTCAAATGAACCTTTATATAGCTGACCTAAAACTTACATGTCACAGTGTAGTTTTGAGAACACTAAGAATGGCCTCCTGTTTTAACACAGACACATGCACACAGAAACATATTTGTAAATATATATATATATATATATATATATACATATTATATGTGATATTTTCCTGACATGTTTTGGTCAGACTTTCCACTGCATAAAAGCTAGAAGATGAATAGGAATGTAGGCAGAAACAGCACAGGGCTTGGTTTGAAAATATCTGGAGATCAAACACTGAAGCCTGGCAGCAATGACAAAAACAGTAAGTGAGGGCATTGAGGTAGATTTTGTATCACGGGTGCATGCTGCAGATGCGGCAAGATCAACAGGGAGTGAAGAGGACTAAGGTAATGAGTTAATGAAAGCTGTAAGACAACCGGATATCTGGTTAGAAACATAACCATCAGGCAAGGGACTGTAAAGAATATTCCAAGCATTGACCACATCTATGCTGAAGCAGCTATCAGATCAATAGACAATGGTGTAGAGAGAAAACACATGGTGTCTGGACTGGGGGAGGGAATCATGCATCCTGCTTTGGAAAAAAAAGCCTGACAGGTATATGGAAGGGGATATGCCATGCCAGAGGTCTTCTAGGGAGGAACAGGGCTTTATGTGGTTAACTGAAATGTATTTGTTACGTCCTGCCCGTCATGTCCGCCTGACCCTGCTCTCTCCTCCCTAATGTGGCCCTGATGAGCCATGCATGTTGCTTGTCGCCCCACACCAACCTTTGTATTTAAGTGTCTGTTTGTCTCGTCAGCCCCAGTCCGGTCATTGACGTTGCTCCTTCTGTCTGCCTGTGCCCTTCCCTGTATTCGCCTTCTTGTTTTGACCCCTCATGGTCTCGTTTGTTTCCCTGCTCACGTTCATTTAATAAAACCACTTTTTGCCTAATGCCCGCCTTCGAGTCCTTCGTCCTGCATGTCATCACATTATTGGTGTATTCAGTGACACATGGGCCCTAAAGAGTGTTGATTCTCTTGCTGTTATCAATATATTTCTAAAATTATGAACTGTTCATATCAGCGCTCATATTGCAAAGCAATCAAAAATCTCTTTATTGTTACTGTAGAAATAAAATGAAACCATTACAATCTTGGTAACATTTATCCACCTTGGTGTGAAACTCACTAAAACATAGCATATGTTTTAAAATAAGCTAATAGGCCATGTGATGCACGGCTTGAATGCACCCTCACTGCATCCTTAAGGTGTGGTTAAAAATAGAGAAATCTGTCTAATTGTTTGAAAGTGATTTTGTCTTGTTCCCTCAGTTTTTTTCAGGTTCGGCAAGGGTGGAGGCTTGTGGGTGCACACACGTTGCTGAGACCGCGCCGAACCTTTTATTTGTATTTAACGTTTTCCCTTTTGTGGCTGGTTATTTAGTCCTTACCTCAGTAGCGTCCTGGTTGTTAGGGAAGCGCGCCCCTGTCCCAGGATGGCTGCAGGGAGGTGGGGGTCTAAGTAAGGGGAGGAGCTGTATCCCGCCGTGATTAACATTGGTAAACTATTGCTTTTGGTACAGGGGATTGGCGAGTGTGTTTTGGGTATTTGACCAGGGCAAAAGCGCTAGATTTTATTGTCCTTAATCCCATCTTGTTTTCCTTTGTCCCCTATCAGTAGGATGTTACCCCCATAAGGGGTGGGGAATGGTAGGTTCCAATTAAGGGGGTGGGGACACTGGGCTATAAGATGTTGGGAGGATTGGGGCTTTTTTTCCCCCCTTTTGCCTGTCCAGCGTTGTACTGTGTGCTGGGGTTCCTCAGATGTGTGAGGCCTAGAGGCCACAGATAGTAGTTTTATGGTTGCCTATGTTTTTTTGTTTTGTTTGATATTTATTTATATTACTTGTTTCCTTTTTTGAGGTTTTTGTTCTGTTTTATTTGTCTTTGGTTGCTCCTTATGCATTTTTTGAGACACCAAACCAGACTAGTGCAAATATAAACTATCCACTACCCCATTTGTCTTTTTACCCGACCCTGAGGCCCCTCGACACTTTACCATCCAACAGGCCACATACTTATTAACATGGGATGACATGGTGGCGCTGTGGCTAGCACTGTTGCCTCACATCTTTGGGACTAACGCCCAAGTCTCCACCATAACTCCATGTTCTCCCAGTGTCATCATGGGGTTTCCCCCCACAGTCCAAAAGCATATTAAGGTGAATTGGAGAGACCAAATTGTCTGTAGTGAATGGTGTGTGAGTGTGCCCTGCGATGGGTTGGCAGACCGTCCTGGATTATTCCCTGCCTTGTGCCCATAGCTTCCACAATAGGCTCCAACCCCCCCCGTGGGCCTGAATAGGACAAGTGGGTACCGAAAAAAGATGGATGGATGGATTTAATAACATCAAACTGAGAAACTTCTTAATATAAAAAACCTGACTGCGTATTAGCTCAATAGGTTGTATTACGAAAGATTTGATGAGTGGTACTTCTTAGTTCTACTTCATTATAGAAAAGCAATTGATTTTTTTCTCTAAAGCATGCTGTTATAACAATATTATAAATTCAACACATTTTCTACTATTTTTTTCATGACAATTTACGCAATATATTAAATGATATGTTAAAATTAGAGTTAAACATATTGTGATTCATCCAAATCAATACTATACAGATAGCCCACCCCATCACATTTTTACAGGGCGTTTAATAGCATTTTGCTTAATTTGCATGCATAATCGTAATACATTCAACACCATCAGAATTCAAAATTAGTTCATACCCACATTCATTGAAACATCTGCACCTTTTAGGGCACCAGCTGTTGTTGTCTTAAAAGTCATTAAGCTTTATGCTAAGGTACTGCAGACTGTTCACAGAATATTTATCATTGACTAAAGTAAAATAAACTAAGAATATGTGGATCTTATTATCTTATTGAATTGTTTGAAGGAATGTAAACTATAAAGAGCATTTCTACGATGAAGAACATTTTATTTTACTTTACTTAATTTTAATTTAATTTTAATTCAACATACATCATACATTTATTACATGAAGAAATTTATCCGTAACACCAGAATATTAACCCCTCCCCCACCTTGAAATTCTCATATTTGTCATACTTGGTATAAACTCCACACCACATGAAACAAAAGGTATTGTTTTTCCCTTAAAGCAAGTCTTTTCATTTCTTTCTGCTGCTGCAATACCTTGGTGTTCCAGACATTGCATTATATTTTATTCTGCTTATATTTTTTTATTCTTACTTGCATAGTCTTGGCTTGGGTCGTGATAATCTCCTCAGTCTTGGCATCTTGGGCTGGTTTTATTTGGCTTAGTGAATTGGATTGGTTCTGGTTTTCAATGCTAGATTGTTCTCCTTGTTTACTGTTTACAGCTTAGCCTCCTTGGCTTGTTTGCTGGACAGCTGATCCTATTTCAATCTATGATCTCACTCTTAGTACTTCCTATCCAAAGCAACATTTGAGTCCAACCCAGCCACTCATCTGCACACCTGTTGAACTGAACTGGTCACACCCCACAGGATGTTGAATTGGAATTTGAATTGAAATGACAAAAGGCATAAATTCATTTCAATTCAAAGAAATTCAGCGCAATCACAGTACTGTCATTTAATGTAGAAAAATATAAATATTTTTTATTATATATACGATTTATATATGTATATATAGTCCTGGGTATGACGTTAATCTACATACAGCCCTGCAAGCAGGTCCTCCAAATTCTGGGGAAGATCTGGGGGTTAGTGGCACGATTAGCACTCCAGCCACCGGAGAAAAGCTTCATACTGCTCCATTCCGTCCGAACTAGTGTGGTGCTGAGGTATCACCTGCCATACAGCTGCGGATTTTCATTCCAGAGTTGGTTCATCATGTAGTGGGTGTGGCCACGTGCTGTACCTGCATGTGCTCCTTACCCAATTCACCCCTACTTTCTAGATGACAGATGTACGGTATCTATTGACATTTTATATGTAAATGAGTGAAGTATATGGGGCGGCACGGTGGTTAGCACTGTTGCCTCACGCCTCTGGGATCTGGGTTCACGTCTCTGCCCAGGGTCCATGTGTGTGGAATTTGCATGTGGTTTCCCCCCACAGTCCACAAACATGCTGAGGCTGATTGGAGTTGCCAAATTGTGAATGGTGTGTGAGTGTGCCCAGCGATGGGTTGGCGCCCCATCCTGGGTTGTTCCCTGCTTTGTACCCGCAGCCTCTGGGATAGGCTCTGGACCCCCAGTGACCCCATATGGGATAAGCGGTTACAGAAAATGAATGGATGGATGGATGGCGTGAAGTATATTTTATATTTGTATGGTTGAAAGAGAAAATTATATAGAACATTTAGCCTATTCTAACTGTGGAGGAGAATGAGGTGGATTAACTAATTCACGGCTCCGGATGTGGCAGTGTTCTCAGGAGGGTGCCGGTCAGAGCACTGGGAGTCACCGCCGAGGTGGTTTCAAGACGTTTACTCTGCGATGATTACAATACAACAGCTAAACAGGAGACACATCCAGTCCAGTTT
>JAAGVU020000092.1:16059204-16070777 GCA_011763525.2 Mormyrus iriodes | reverse complement strand
ACCAGCGAAACTATATAAGTTGGAGACGCTCCTTAAACACAATTAATAGCAGGAACAAACTTATAACTTCAACATCCAAATGCCGACACACTACAAATTACTACGCAGGCATAACAAGGCACGGAAATCCAAAGGGCTGCCGTGTAAGCAATCCAGTAAACAACGCCGACACCGTGCACACGGAAATAAATCAACCATATCGAGTGCATAGGCGTATTACTTACTGGGCGTCATAAACGCACACCCGAAATTGCAGGCAGGGAAACAACTAATACAGGGGGTAAATAAAGCGTAACTCTTAAGTCTCTTTCTCTGGAGCGCGGGCGAGCTGCTAGCACTTCTGCTTCCCGAGGCTGCTGCAAGGTAAGTCGTGTGCCGTAAATGATCCAGCACTGCCGCAGGCTGACGTATCTCCCAACTCCGCTCCGTCTTAACACTAACAATATACATTTGGGCACATATGTATCCTTTTTGCATACGAAACTGTTTATTTGTATTATCATGTTTGAAGAGTCAAATTTTATTCTAGGAAAAACACATTTGCTCATGTAGTAATATGTCGCTTTCATAAAATTAATTATTTTCTTTCAGATTCACTTACACTGTACTGTAACATCTTTGAGTTGAACACTTGTAAGTCTTGATCTACTTTCCTACAGTAAATAAAGTCTACTATTCTGAGATATTTTCCAGTTCCTCATGAGGGGAGGGGCCCAAGTGACAGATCGGACTGATATCCACAAGCTTATAACTTGCTCATCAATCAGTGGCTGACAGATTCTGAGTCTGCACAAAACCCAGATGATTAATAGCATGCTTTGCTCAGCATATAATTTATCTATAGATTATGTTGTGCTGCAAATTCTGCTGGCATAGCTGAGAAAGGAATGCACCTAAATGAGTGGATATGGACCTTTTTGTAAAATTCTCATTACTTTCAATGTATTTCCTGAGTCTGTTCTCGGTCCTGTTGTTGCTCATTTGGTTACATGTACAACGGTAGTTGGTTTTGTTTTCCCAGAGCTGCAGGTGTTAAGTTTTCTCCCTTTTTGTTTCTTTGTACTTCAGACTGATGATGACAATAGTTCTTTGCCAGATCACTTTAGTTATCCCTTTATTTATGCAGCTTTGCAGATCACTTTGGTTGATGTACCTCCAATTTATAAGATTCACACTCTGACAAACAGCATTTAAAAAATTCCACTCTCTACCCATACTCTGCAGTCTGTATACAACTGGCAGCACTTATGAAATGTACAGACAGTATTGCGATATTTTTTTTTTAAAGAACACATTATGTCCTTGTGACCATTGAAGCCTACATTAAAAGAAAAGCATTATAGATTTGAAAAGGCTGAAAATTTGTTGCAGTATTTTCACAGTATTTTAAAAATAAGAAAGGGTAAATTCAAGGCAAGTGCCATATAAAATGTATCATATAAAATCTATGTATGCTTAGTCATTCATGGCAAAACAATATTACTACTACTAATAATAACTTCAGTAATAATAATAATAATAATAATAATAATAATAATATGTTCTGAAATTACGCTAACAGCATCATCTAAATTCAATTTTCGGAGTTGAAATTCTCAGAGAGGCTCCATCAGAACAAAATGATTTTGTGGTGCCTTAAAGTGATTAATATTTTATTAGCTTCCTACTCTGCCCCATTGGTGGTTGGATATTATCACATAAGTTGCATTGCAGTGTAACTGCAAACCCACCTGAAATGCTTCTGATATGCTATATTGCTATATTTTTAATCCATTTCTTCGACTACTAGAAAAAGTACATTAAACTATGCAGCATTTTATGGTAAAGTTATTTGGACTTTTGGCCAGTGGCTTCATTTGCTGTGTCCATACATGCCATCCGTGTTGGTTCCAAGCCTGATTTACAGCTATAAAAATTCTGCTTGTTATTATTTTTAATATATTCAGTTCCAAGATGATTCCAAGTTTATTTGAAACCAGGCAATGTGAAAACTGAAAAGTGGAGAAATCTCTCAGGAAGTTAGCAGACCAGGGAGTCACGACTGCAGAGGCACATTTGCTTGGCTGAATAGCAAAGCCCATCGCTCTGCCTCCTTGACTCTGGCAAGTCTGCAGGCCATCTTGAACCTAAACAGTGAATGCAGAATATATTTGTCTGTGGATGACAGCTCTGCTGAGTACATATCAAAGAGAGCCAGAAAGAAGGCAATAAGGGAAATGTCAAGTTACATTTCAAATAGCCATTAAAAGCAGAATTTACTGGAAGATACTAATCATTTATGAGTTCATAGAAACACAACTGCACTGATGAACTTTCCTCACGGGTTCCTTCAGCATTTTCTTGTGGACTTGTTTAGCATTGTGTGACAATGATAATTTGATGTTGGAGTAAAGAATAACCTGTGATTCATCTAGTCTTTATTTCACAAAGTTATTCCCATGTTTACAAAATGGAAGTTGTTAACAGCTTGCCTAATTAATAAAATAATCTGTAATTAAACGTGAAATACATCTTTGTATATATGAAGTTCTTCTATTAAAATGTTCTGCTGTTATTCATAGAAAATAACCTTCAAAACCCTTCAAAAGCTTTTAATGTATTGCCATCTTCTATGTAACACCATAGATTAATGGCTCTTTCCTACTAAGTTCTACCGCGGAGCCGGCCTTGATTTTTGAGTTTGCTGCTGCAAGGTTGCACACGCAGAGCAGAATGTCCTTTAACACAGAACTCTGGTGAGTGTGATGATTTACAGAATGCAGTGCATAGCACATAGTGCAAGGACTGAGCTTTCACTCCGGGCTCTTATATGATGTATGAAGCTACTTCATGTACAGAAGCTGGTAAAAGACTTTTCTTGAGCAGGCTAAACTTTCTGAACTCCATTATATAATTTTTATAAACATTCTAATATATTACTCTAAGATACTTTGTGTATGTCTATAATATGGCTTGAACTGCTTATTGATTTGTCAGATTAATAAATTCTAATTTTAAGATGGAGACACTTTACCGAGAAACACTGAAAGAACAGTTTAGTTTAGTTCATATTGATATTATTGTAGACCAGAACCTCGGTTTAAACACTGAGTCAATGTATTTTTCTAATTTTGAGATTATTTCAAAAATGATCTTTGTCTCTTTAGCTATACAGTCAAGCATGTCTTTATGTAAAAGGCAGTTAATAATTGTTTATTGAATGTTGAGCTGAACATTTTGTTCATATCACTGTCAAGTTTAACTGGAGGCCAGTAATGTAAGAATTTTATACTGGTGTATTTGATATGGCTGAAGGCTGATTATGGTGTATTTGAGCTAAGTGGCAGTGTGACATGGTTTTAGCCTAAGTGTAAAAATGGTCTCTCTTCATTATTGTTAAATAGAGCGGATCCGGTAGGTTTTATTTCACTGAAGCAGAAAAGTCTCACAAGGATATTGATACCGATATGAAAGGTCAATGTCAATTGGTTACTTTTCTCAGAGTATGTTCTATATTTTTATAGCATAACATTTGGCTCCCATTCAACCAGTCTACTACTGTAATCAATCATAAAAAATGAATATGAATCTAATATTGTTAGATATTGCTACAGCTTGACAGAATGGGAAAATAACCTAACATGTATATCCTTTTTGAAACCAGTGATTACTGAGAAAGATCTGCCCCAGTCTGTGAATTTAATCATCGAGGGACCTCCCCCAGCTGGTGCTGGATGCGGTGGACCTTGGCTTTGAGCTGCTGATGGAATTTGGCTCTCGAGGAAAAATAGTTGGGGATCCCTGATCTAAGTAAATTGGTCAGGACTTGGGTCAGTTCTTCAAACAGCCCTTTTGCAGGATTTACAGGAGTAACTTAAGCACCAGGAGTGTCTCCTGATAAGTCTCAGCTGCAAGCTCACAGGCTGATTGAGATGGGAAAAAAAAAGGCCACACATTTTTAATTAGGGAATATCTTCTCAATCTACTTGCTGCACATTTAGGCTCCTTCTTGCAAGCTGAGCTTAACTTGAAATATGTTAGGCATTATAAAATAATGGGGATCCACTCTGTGTCTCCATAAGGTGCCATGGATTGAGTGTGCCCATTTACTGGTCAGTAGTGAATGACATGGCAGTTTTATACATGTAATTATATACCAGTAACAGCACCTGTTACTTAAATGTATAATGATTTCTATCCAATCGAAGTACCAAATTCTGAAATGAAATGGTGTGTGTGTGTGTGTGTGTGTGTGTATATATATATGGTATTGGGACACCCCTCCAAATCGTTGAAATCAGGTGTTCCAATCACTTCCATGGCCACAGGTGTATAAAATCAAGCACCTATTCAAGCGTGGTACCATGATAGGATGCCATCTGTGCAATAAGTGCAGTCGTAAAATTTCCTCACTACTAAATATTGCACAGGCATGAAGTGGTAGGCCATGTAGAATCACAGAGCGGGGGCAGCGCATGCTGAGGCGCACAGTGTGCAGAAGTCGCCAACTTTCTGCAGAGTCAATAGCTACAGACCTCCAAACTTCGTGTGGCCTTCAGATTATCTGAAGATCAGTGCATAGAGAGCTTCATGGAATGGGTTTCCATGGCCGAGCAGCTGCATCCAAACCTTACACCACCAAGTGCAATGCAAAACGTTGGATGCAGTGGTGTAAAGCTAACCATCACTGGACTCTAGAGCAGTGGAGATGTTTTCTCTGAAGGGACAAATCACACTTCTTTGTCTGGAAATCCAATGGCCGAGTCTGGGTTTGGCGGTTGCCAGGAGAACGGTGCTTGCCTGACTGCATTGTGCCAAGTGTAAAGCTTGGTGGCAGGGGGGGGGGATTATGGTGTGGGGTTGTTTTTCAGGGGTTGGGCTTGGCCCCTTAGTTCCAGTGACAGGAACTCTTAATATCTCAGGATATGAAGCCATTTTCGACAATTTCATGCTCTCAACTTTGTGGGATAGCCTCTCCTGTTCCAACATTACTGCACAACAATGCACAAAGCAAGGTCTATAAAGACATGGATGTGCAAGTTTGGTGTGGAGGAAATTGATTGGCCTGCACAGAGCCCTGACCTCAGCCCAACAGAAGACCTTTGGGATGAATTAGAGCGGAGACTGTGAGCCAGGCCTTCTCGTCCAACATCAATGCCTGACCTCACAAATGACCTCTCCTGGAAGAATGGTCAAAAGTTCCCATAAACACACGCCTAAACCCTGTAGAAAGCCTTCCCAGAAAAGCTGAAGCTGTTATAGCTGCAAAGGGTGGGCCAGCTCCATATTAAAGCCTATGTATTATGAATGGGATGTCATTAAAGATCATGTGTGGGTGTGTGTATAGTCAGGTGTCCCAATACTTTTGGCAATATTGTGCGTATGTGTGTGTGTATATATATAAATGAAGGTGAATGTGGAGAGGGAAACCAAACATGGTGGTTCTGTTAAATCTACTAAAGCATTAAACACATTCTGAAATTCAATAAGAGGTAATTAACTGAACCGCTTCAAATGTTCCGTTAGTCCTGTTGCTTTTATTTTCGGTAATAAAGAAATTTATATTTGTAAATGTTATTGCCCAGTGTTACCATTTGATAATTTCTCCAAAGCCTGTAACTGTAATTTTAATGAATATACAAATGTCCTTTTGCATAACTCATAATACAATTAAGAATTTCAATTAACACTTTCTGTCCATTTAACATTTATGTTAATATTCTTCATACACATGCAGCCACACACACACACACACATATATGTGTGTGTGTGTATAGATACTAGCTCCAATTGCATAGCATATAATTCATCTTTGGCAATGAATCTGCAATAGTGTTTAGTAGGGCACATTAACTATGACTAGAGTTCAGCAAACTCTTATTGGCCCATGCCACCCACACTGTCCGTTTTCTGCCTAGCAGTCTTTGAGGCTATTCAAAAGTACATGCGGGAAATAGTCAGAAAAGGGAGCTGGGGCTGCTGGCGGGATGGATGGTTCCAGAATAAGGTATGTTGGAGAAGGACTCAAGTGCAGATGGTTGTCAGAATGTGGGAATGTGAGCCATGACACGCTGAGCAGGAGAACAGATCTGAAAGACAAAAGCAAACAGATTAAATATCCAAGACCACAAACATGGATTCCAGAAGAACAGACATGATGGGAGCTCTGTATTTGTAGACCTTCAACTATTGGTTTCAATGAAGTCTTAAGGGTCACTTTTCTCTGGATGGATGCAAGAAAACAGGGCCACATGTATAACAAACTGATGTTATTTTATTCTGTTTGATTTGATAACATTGATTAAATTATATGTTTTAATTTCATCTAGACATTCAATGTTCTAATGAATTTTAATTTAACTACAGTGAGCAAGTGTTTGATTATTTGTGTGAGGCAGCTTTTCAGATTTTAGCTCCACAGATGTAGGAATTGACTGTCATATGTATGCTTTATTTTAACATTCATTTGGAATCATGCCCTTTTGCTCAATGGACAGTTATTAACAATGACCTCCTGTGCTCTTTAAGAGACAGTTATACAAAGGATAATATGTTCACCATACCTTTGGAAATTATATGGTATCTATCAGGTTTTCCTAAAACTAAAACTATTAAAATAGATTCCTGCCAAAATAATATGAAGTAAGTTACACTATATGGACAAAAGTTTTGGGACACCTGGCCATTGCAACTACAGCAACTTTTATGACATCCCATTCTAAATCCATAAGCATCAATTTGGAGTTGGTCCTCCCTTTGCAGCTGTCACAGCTGCCACTCGTCTGGGAGGGCTTTCCACAAGATTTTGGAGTGTCCCTATGAGAATTTTTACCAATTCACATAGAAGAGCATTTGTGAGATCAGGCACTTATGTCTGTGAAGGCCTGGCTTGCAATCCCTATTCTCATCCTAAAGGTGTTTGATGGGCTTGAGGTCAGGGCTCTGTGCAGGCCAGTCAAGTTCTTCCACATCAAACTCACCCAACGATGTCTTTATGAACCTTGCTTTGTGCACTGGGGCTCAGTCATGCTGGAACAGAAAAGGGCCTTCCCCAAACTGTTTCCACTGCTCCAGAGTTCAATAGCGACATGCTTTACACCACTTCCTCTGACGCTTGGCATTGCATTTGGAAATGTGAGGCTTGCATGCAGCTGCTCAACGATAGTAGCCCATTCCATGAAGCTCAGTTTTTCTGCTGGGGTTAATGCCAGAGGAAATGTTGGGTTTCTACAGTTACTGAGTCAACGGAGTGTTGGCGACTTTTATGCACTATGGGTCGTTAGTAATCAACGACCTTGCTCTGTTACAGTACGTGGTCTGCCACTTTGTGGCTGGGTTTCTGTTGTTACTTCCACTTTGCAACAATACCACTTAGAGTTGACTGTGGGATATCTAGCAGGGAAGAATTTTCACAAACTGACATATTGCAAAGGTGGCATCTTATGACAGTACCATGCTTGAATTCACCAAACTCTTCAGAACAACCTATTCTTTCACAAGTGTATGTAAACCTGAATGCATGGCTAGGTGCTTGATTTTACACACCTGTGGCAATGGATCTGAATGAAACACCTGAATTCAATGATTAAGAGGTATGTCCCAATACTTTTATCCATATAGTGTATATGAAGCCTCATTGGTAAATTTTTGCTTTAAGTTACTTTACTCTTAAGTAAAAAATAGCATAAGTTATAATAGTTACCAGTGAAAGCTATTTGAAAATCAAATCTACAAACGCTTTGTAAAAACCTTTCTTTAATCATTTTAATAAAATGATAGAGGTATTGTTGTGAAGACACTCCAGCAGCTGACCATAGCAGCACGGAGGTCAGTGAGTTCTACAGTACTTGGCATGTGTGTCGGTGGCCAGTTCATTATGTACACCTGCTTGTTTATGTAAACAATCTGCTCCTCCAAGCAGCAAATCATGTGACTGCAGCTGAAAACACACAGCACATGAACAGGACCAAGAAGTTCTGTTACTGCAGCAATTTGGTGGCTGAAAGCACCTCGTTAATGCGAGAAGTCAGAGGAGAATAGCCAGACCCACTAAAGCTAACAGGAAGTCCACAAGTGCAAAAATAGCAGCTCAGTGTAACAGCGGTTTGCAGATCTCTGAGGCTTCTATGAAATCATCTACCCTTGATGGTATTCTGGAGGTAAAAGTCCTCGACTAGCCAGATGTACCCAAAAACATTGAGTTTATGTTATTCTATGAGTATTATAGTCTTTCTGCCATTTTTACAAGTGTGAATACATAGGATTTCTTTCATTTTCGCATACCGAATTTAAGTTTCCAATGAGGCACATATGTAAATCTATTTTCTCTGTTTTTCTTTGTAAACAACATATATGTTGTAGACAGACAAGTTACTGTATATTATACATCCAGCTAAGAACCCAATGTGGTTGTATGTTTTAGATCAATATCAGTCCACTTCAGCATGAACCATCGCAGCATTTGTATTAGTTTAGATCTGTGTGGCCTTTCAAGGATATTCAATAAATCTTCAAATCCAGCAACTTCCAAATAAGAATTGATTTGTTTGTCATGTGACCTGACCCACCTGGAGTGATTCAGGGATAAAATCTTTAAGTGAAATAAGTGTATAAATCAAAGCGAGCACAGAGAAAGAAATATGGTAGTTTGATTTTGTTACTGTCTCTGGTCAATGCTTATTCAGAGTCTAGAAAAAAAACTGAGTGGGATTTGGGTAAACATTATTACATCTCAAAGTGCATCATTTATATAAATAAAAGAAAAAATCTTTTTATCTGGGTGTATATGTATGCAGTAAACACAGATATGGATTTTCTTTTACAATTATTAGTGTGGTGTCCTTTAAGATGGGCTAGTTGACCAGCCCCAGACTCAAATGAGAGAGAATGACTCCAACTTTCAAGAAAAATTCTATCTGTTTTGGGGCTACTGAAAATAAAGCATAATATTAATATTAATCACTGAGTGCATGTACAGGGATTAATGCATCCATGCACGGTTGCCCTTTAACCTTTAAACTGGTGAGCCAAGCCAGACTTGATTTATTTAAATCTGAATACAACTTTGCACATAAATAAATCTGTTGCGATGTCCATTTATAGATTTTATCATTTTGCACATATTTCTGTACCACTTCACAATAAGACTACACTTATAAAGGGTTGAAAATGGTTTATAATCAGGTTATTAATTAGGTTGAAGCGCTTTGTAAATCATGAATGGTCAACTGTAAATAAGTTACAACATGAGTATTTTTTTTTTTAACTAATGAGGTACTGCCATTTATAAGTGGCAAAAGGGAACCTTATTGTAAAGTGGTACCAATAATTCTCTGTCCAAAACTTTCCTTGATTAAAATATCAGAGTACAGGTGAAGAGAACATACATTATATTGCCAAAAGTATTGGGACGCCAGCCATTGCACACACGTGATCTTTAATGACATCCCATTCTTAATACATAGGCTTTAATATGGAGTTGGCCCACCCTTTGCAGCTATAACAGCTTCAACTCTTCTGGGAAGGTTTTCTACCAGTTTTAGGAGTGTGTTTATGGGAATTTTTGAACATTCTTCCAGGAGAGCATTTGTGAGGTCAGGCACTGATGTTTGACGAGAAGGCCTGGCTTACAGTTTCCGCTCTAATTCATCCCAAAGGTGTTCTGTCGGGCTGAGGTCATGGCTCTGTGCAGGCCAGTCAAGTTCCTCCACACCAAACTCGCACATCCATGTCTTTATAGACCTTGCTTTGTGCATTGTTGTGCAGTAATGTTGGAACAGGAAGGGGCTATTTGGTGTGCAGTAATATTGAACCAGGCCCAGGGCATTCGGGGCTTGTAAATCCGAAACAGCCCCAAATTACTTGTTTAGCTTAGATGTTTTAGCAACCATTGTCTCAATCTGAGAACCCTCTCACAGATTAGGTCTCTGGGCTAAGCTCCAAATGTCATAAGATCCTGGTCACCACAGTGCATATATTGGCCATTTTTCTCATGCAAAGTTTAACTAGTTTACCTACCTACATACAGAGTTTCCCAAAACAAGTAAAAAAAAACGACTTCAACAATTTCACTAAAAGACATTAAAAGAGAAAGTCAAGGGGCTGCATGGTGGTGTTCTGAATTTGACTTGGCTTTGATTCTCAATCCAAAAACATACTGTTAGGGTGAAATGATGACTATACATTGTATTTCAAAGTCGCGTGGCTTTTGTAGGACTGACACCCTGTCCAGACTCCACCCTGACTCAGCCTTCCTGGGAAAAGCTACCATATCAGCAATGATAGTACACTAGATAAGCAGTTATGGGGAAAGGATACATTTACAAAGCAGAATAAAACAAGCTTGTAAAATGCATATTTCAACAAATCTACATTAATTGGATGAAGAAATCATTCAGAGAATTTAGTAGGTTAATTCAAAAAGTGAAAACTGTGGTGAGTGAGAGAAACCTAGCAAATCAAAATCTAGGGCCCCCGCAGAGGTGCTTCCCGAGCATTAATTAAATGCCTTCCCAGCATGTTCAGTACCATGCATAATAGAGGTAGGCCTATTTCTAATTACAGCTAACGGGGCTGCAAAGAGGAGACCTCAGTGGTTTGAAGGAGGGATGATTTTTGAGACCCATTTGTCAGGTTTCTTAATGACAAGGTAAGCTCAGCTAGTACTTTCATGAGCAACAGTGTCTGAGGCAATATCGGCACTGAACTCGGAGGAAGGGAAATTACCCGCAACGACCAATAGTGGGTGGAGGTGCATAACCCCCTCCCCGCCCCCATTGGGCTATGCATTAATTCAAAGCAAGCAAGCAAAACCTTCAAGGATCTGTAGATGGGTTTAAAGAAAATATGAATGTTGAAGACATTTTTAACATGTGTAATATCTATCTATCTATCTATCTATCTATCTATCTGTCTATCTATCTATCTATCTATCTATCTATCTACTGTGCTACATATCCTTCTTTGTCACCAGATCTGAAAACAAGAACTTATCTGAATCTGAAAAGCTACAGATAGTCCAACCCTGTCAACTAGATGTGTGTAGATTCGACTTGCTGATTATTATTTTTTTTGCTGTATCCCTTCGGTACACTGTAGGCTGCAGTACAGGTCAACTGAAAATGTTGATGTCACATCGCAGGAGCAGCAGGAGTTCTTACTCGCCAGGCATTGTATTTGTCCTAAGTCAGTCTTACATGCCCTGTCCTGTGCATATTTATATCGTCTTAGGACGGCTAATGATGGTTCAATGGGCACATCAGTAAATTGTAGCCAAGGATATTAACAGACCAAAATGTCACAAACGAAAACAGCAAACGTGCTGAATTGCAAATATGCAATTAAATGGCAGAATCATATATGTAGGTATGTATATATATATATAGGCACAGCCAATCACACTGGCCCATATGTGTTTGGGGTGGGAGGACTAGAGTAGAGAACGGGATTTAACCCTTTCTGCACGTCTAGGTTAATGAGACGTTGAGGGAGCGTTATTTTTTTATTTTTTTTGGAGCAGATAAAATTATTGGTGGGGACAATTCAATAATTGCTGGATATTGGTGGGGACATGTCCCCACTGTCCATGCTAATTC
>JAAGVU020000092.1:16017992-16057941 GCA_011763525.2 Mormyrus iriodes | reverse complement strand
TCTTCAGCTGGGTCCAGGGCGGCAGCGTGGGAAGCAGCAAACAGGGTGTCAATAAGTTTTTCATCCTCTTGTATTTTATAAAGTTGAGAGATTCTTTTTTCCAGCTCCGTAATCTTCTGGCTGAGAGTAGCACAGCCAGTGCATTCCGTGGAGGGAGAAGAGAGGGGAGACATCTGTCTTTGCTTTAAAATTCTTTATCAGTATAAATATAAGTAAATAAAGTAAAGTAAAGTTTTTAAAAACAATAAAACAGTAAAAACAATAAAAGAAGTAAAAGCAATAGAATGTAGCAAAACCACAGCAAGAGCAATTAAAAATAGTTAAAAATAGTTAAAGATTTCTTTTTATCAGACGAGCGAAAGCGAGAGCGAGAGCGAGAGCGACTGCTGTGGTCCAGAGTCAGAGGATACAGAACAAGACTGTTTATAACCTTGCCTGAGGAAAAATACAAATTTATTAAAGTTTAACAACTGTATTCATGGTGCTGACATGCATTTTTAAAGGTGAATGAAAATTACAGAGACTGAAAAACTAGAGCAAGGATGCTGCTGTCATTTTCATTTCCCCAGTCATTCTTCATGTTGGAGTTGTTACGTTTCAGATAAAACATTCAGAGACCTGACCATGGCATACGTTTAGCCCCCAAACCCTGTCAAATATAAGCAGCTGGAAGAAGGATGGATCAATGGGCTGCTGCATCGATGTACCAGTTTAGCTGCGCACCTGTTTTTTGAATCCCAGTGTTACTGGAAGACTATTTGGTATAATCAAATTTTGGAATTTTTGTAAATGAAATATTTATGCTTTTTCTATTATGCAGCTAACCCTTTGGCAATGAGGGCATGAGGCTGTAATATAATCGATGTCTGAAGATTAGGGCTATACCTGAACAAATGACACTAGTTCAGAATGACATCATCTTCCAAATCCTTTCCCTGGGACTTGAACTCCCAGTCTTGGCAGAAGGAAGCCACGGTGCTACCCATGGAGAGAGCACGTTACCCCCATTTCAGAGTACTGTCATAGCTAAATTGAAACTATACTTCTGTGTTAAATTACATATCTTAATTATTTTTCCAACTGTTTTTCATAGCTTTATACATTAGACCCTTATCACTTACTGTATGTGTCAAGTAATATGTTTGGACTTGGCCCTTTCATGGATCAGCTTAACACAAATGGTCTACAATAATAAAATATAAAAAATAACCAGAAAATTCTATTTTACATATAAATGAAAACCAAGTGAGTGTGAGCCAAATGTAGAAGTGTTTGTTCCTTATTGTGATCAATGAAGTGGATTAAATAGGGCTTTGTCCAAATCAGGAACACTTTAATTACAGTTGCTGACAGGCTTCACTTTCTAATTATTTACTTCCACAGTATTTTTTTTTCTTTTCTAAAACTTGATCCAGCCGTGTCTCCTTTATAAAATGAAGAGCTTTAAGACATATTTTCTTAAATAACAATTGCTGCCCAAGTGCTTGAAAGATCAAAAGAATTATGGAAACCAAAACTACTGGGTTTACAAAATTACAAAACTGCTACATAAAAACAAAAACTTAAGGCTGGGTATGTTTTACTGAAGTCAAAACTTTGCATTGATTTTAGCAAATAATCCATTTAATGTAGCAATAAACAAACAAGCAAATACATACATAAGCAATCAGCGTGCTACTCGACCTTAATTATATTCCATGAATGGAGATGGGAAGAATTGGTCAAGGATACAAAATGGCACAGAATAATTAAGAAAGCCAATCGATAATATCATTACGTCACCAGAATAGCAGAAACAAAAAGGAATAACATAGAAACCATCAACTTGGGATAATGAAAAAGAAACAATAACCTGGAGATGTTTATGTTATGACCTGACTGTATACATTGCATGTGACAAGCAAAACCCTTGAATCCTTGAAGCAGACCGATGTCGGCTGACATAAACATCACTAAAATGAAATGTTTTTGTGTTGCAATGTTTACTAACTAAAGTGCAAAGATGGAAAATAAATAACCTTTTAAAAACATAAGGATGTTCCTTGCATCTGCACTCCTGACAGGCTCCTGTTTTTCACAATCAGACACTGATAAGGTGGGAGGATGAATTCATGCAATGGAAAAACAGAGAATACGCCGCTGGGGGCTTTCATGTCAAACGTCATTTAACTAGCCTTGTCACTTTTTTCAATAAAGAGGGGAAAGTAGAAACGCAAAAAATCGGGCCGATATTTCACTCACCAGAGACCTACCTTGCGAAACGTCATTGCCTACAAATTACATTTGGGAGTGAAAGTCAAGCTACTACAGAAGCAGCCTGCCGGAAGTCATTAAGCACTTTAAACGGATCTGTCACTGAGTGCCTAACAAGGGGATTAGCGCTTGATGCTGAAAAGCCTGAGCACTAGAACAGGAGGTCAGCTCTAGACTCCAGTTGTTTAGGAAAGATGTAATTGCATTGCAGCTGCAAGGCAGTCCTAGCCGTGGCTTTCCACCCACTCCACTAATGTCTCAGAGGCAGTGCTGGAAGGTGTGTGGTCCAAAATGTCCTTTTCATCGCCTCTAGAATTCTCTTATGGAACGTGAGGAACGCTGGCGCTAAAGCGCACAAAATCACAAGTGAGAATCAAGGTACCTGTACTGTTTTTTATGCTGCCATTTGTATGGTTTTAAAAAACAACCAGTTATGGAAGTTTTTATCTTTTGTAGATTAATCATTCAAGTGTTACTCTTTTGAGAAGTTTGAACTAAGGATTTTCCATATGCCTACCCAAAGCAGTGAGTGCCACGTTACCGTGTAGGAAATACGTATGCACAAAACGAACAGAGTCAGTTTAAGTGTCGCATATTAGTATTGCATTTCCTTTTTATGACCCCTCATCAAAGTCAGAAACACCTGCCTGTCACTGAGCACAGTCATCACACAAATACCAAGGGACCCTGGAGCCTTTATTGTGTTTCGTGATAAGTCAGACGCAGAGTGCTTCTCACCAGAATGCGGGTAAAGGGCAGTGTCGAGGATGTGTCACCTGCTCCTGTCAAGCCTTCATGATTAATTTCTTTCTTTGAGGCCAGCACTGGAATCCATTTGGGAGTAACTTCATCTGTCTTTGATCAAGGTAACCTCAAAGATAATAACCTAGTCCCAGATAATTCTTTTGTTATATCAGAGAATAGCACATCTTATGATTAAGTCTTGTCTTATTAACTCATTTTGGTGTATGTAATGTTGTATTATTCATATTATTATTTGTAATATTGTCCTTTTCATTTTATTTAAAACTGGATATTATACCCTATGGTGTTTTCTTATATAGATAGCTCCAAATGACCCAAATATCCTCAAATATTCAGAAATAGTTATTGATGAAACTAGAGCTTTTATTTAGAATGTTTTTTTTTGTGCTTTCTTACTATTAGTTAAAGGTTTCTATAGTCCTTTGGTAATAGTCCTGTGTTGTTGCTGCTGCTGCTGCTGCTGTGCAGCTGTGCTTATTGCAGATTTACTTGTATGCTTGACGAACTTCCCCGAGGCGAGCTCCCATTACCACAGATAAGCAGTGGCAGGACATTAAGATTTTCATCACATTTCCACTGCTGCAGAGATGTGACAGTATTCTTTTCAATGAGAGCAGCGGGGGTAAGGATGAAAAAATATAGTACATTTACACCTGCAACACGGTTATTGATCTCATGCCATCATATACTTTAACACAGGGAGATGGCTGAATGTCCAGAGTTATATGGGGCTAGATATAGATAGATGTAATAAACTCCAGGAAACTGTATCTGTATAAAAAAAAACAATATTTGATGAGAAAGAGGAAAATCAACTGGGTACTGTTGATTCGAAGACGTTTAGAACAAAACGCAGCCCTGATTCACGCTAATGATGACGGCTGCTTTTAATCAGCCAAGTGAAGCCTATGTGTGAGACAAGCAGAAATTATCCATGGAATAAGCCACAGAGTGCAGCCCAATGCCCAGCTTTCTGATTCAAAATATATCTTCTCCCATTAAAAAGATAAACATTACTCCAAGCTGAAATTATAGGGCTAACATGCTGTAGTTAAGGTTTTATCCACACAAAAGTGTTTCTCTGAAGATTTCCAGGTTACATTGTGTTATATTTTACATATATGCATTTTGATACATTTTAAAATTCTTTTTTTTTTTCCCAACAGACTGCTGTTCCTCACCTTTCTGAAGTAGGGACAGTACAGTGAGTACTTAGCAAACTGCTTTGACCCCAAGTCATCTGTGTAATCAAACTCATTCAAATGGTACGGAGAAGCATTTTTTTAGTGAATTTGACTGGGGTGTAGGTACTTTTAGTGGTAATTTTAAAAATATAATGTATACTGTATTGGATTAGTTCTTAGTGTAACAGGTTTGGTTTTTTATGACAGAGTGTGATTTATCTGGCATAATACGTAGAATTGTCTCCGCAAATTGTTACTATAATTTATAACTGTCTCTGCTTTTACACCAGTTCTTATGCACTGAGCTGAATTAAAGGTGAATTTGGACTGAACTGCACTGTTGGGCCGGGTGACACGTATCTGAGCATACAGGCCCAATACAATCTTGTCTCCCTTTGTTTGCAAATTCACCTTTTTGCTTGCATTCAGCTTTTTATATTCCATCTTTCCATAGAGGAAAACAATGGAAACTTCTTTAACTTGGACCCTATCATAATAAAAACGTTATGCATCATTTTCCAATGAATAGTTTTACTTATTAGATAGATCCTAGTGACACTACAGAGAGAATTCCAGAAAAGTGTGGGGTCATTTGTCCTGTTAAAGGACAGAATTTGTATGCTGGAGACGCGCAAAGTGTGTATGTTAGATATCAACCAAACTGAGGATTGGCTAGATTGATTAGCATTTTCTCTGCAGTCACAATTTCAGCGCCAAAATCAGCGGCTCTCAGTGGTCACAGCAAAACAGAGGGGGCTCCACTTCAGATTACTCATAATTCCAACTCTGCTTTTAACAGCAGAACTAATGATGTATACCGTCAGACACCCTTTTCCAGGGCCAAGATTTCTGACAGGCTCAACAGGAAATCCATGGCAGCAGTGAATTCCCAATTTAACTCTATACCCAAGATACCTTTATGTAGATTGGAAATTAATATGTGTCCCACTTGACTGAAAAGACTTCTGGTGATTATAAGCAATACAAAGCCTGGATCACCATCTCCAATCACAGGACGCGGGTTTTGTTATGATTACTAGACAAAATAAATTAGCTGTTGCTGGTAAAGTCTTCAGCTCTAGGGCCCTTAGCCTTTAGATTGGACTTTGACTAGCAAAGGTTTTTTTTAGCCCCTTGAGAAAACTATGGAACTTTCATTTCCTCTCCTGTCCTCCTCCCTTTTCCAGGCTCATTATTAATATAGTATAACCTTAATAACTCCATCATCAATACAATTCCAATCTCCATTTTAAAGTGCTTAGTGTGATTAAGACGTTCACTTCCATCAGTGCAGGAAGGTACTCTGCCCACGTTCTGATTATGCAGGATGTTTTATTAGCTGAAGGGTGCATTCTGAGCCGGAATCAAAGTTTATACTAGCTTTTAAATGCTTTTAAGGATTTAATGTCAGTAATGGTGGCAGTTTTTAACGCAGAGTGTGTGTATAAGATTCTATGCAGAGATTTAGTCAAGAATGGATTTTGGGCACAGCAGATGGTGACAGTAGCAATGGAGTGAATTATTTTTAGTCCTGGTTCCATTTTCTGATCCATTTTGATTCATCATTTAAAAGCCGTCAGTTTTAACACGTAGCACTTCTTTTGTCTTTTGTGCCCATCGCATTTGAATGTCTTCATTTATAAAACAGCGTAGTGACCAAGATTAAGCTGTTCATTGAATTAGATTAATGCATCTATACAAAAGCAACCATATACCATGAAGACATTAGATGTCTGTTCACCACATTTCGTGGTTATACAATTTAACATTTGCAGGAAACAACTGATATTTTATCTATAGTTTTCCCAACCCTGAAAACATATCAGTTCTCTATCTGGTTCATATATTTGCAAAATACATGTGCCCAGTTCAAATTTTGATTGCAGTTGCAAATCGTTTAATGCTTGTTCATTTTTTTCTATCGATTTCATTCAGTAAAACTTTAATCACAAATAAATGATTGCAGTTACATCATATAAAAAAGGCACAGAGAAGACATGCAAAATAGCGAAGTGTAATTTTCATGACTGGAGAGCAACAGCATTGCTGTCACAGATGCAGACACTAATCGGATATTTTTTAAGAGGCCAATTGAGATGTATTTAGTGGTGGAACCTGACCAAACACACTGCCGCCCACTCTTGGCCACAGGATTGCTCCTATCTGCATGAATTCTCTGGCATTTGTTATATATTTCAATGCACAGAAATATTCTCTGGTGGATGGCAAGCGATCTTTGAGAAATGCCACAGAGCAGCTGGCCCTGCTCCCAGCGTTAGGAGGAGATAACTTCTGTGTGGCAGCTCTTCAAGCCACAGACATCACTTTTAATTATGACAGGCTGTCACCTGTGCAACCGTGATATCAGGCTGTTATTGTCCTTCTTGCTTTGTTCTCTGTAAGGGTCTAGTTCAAAGAGAATCACCCATATGCCCTTTTACTTGAAAGGGCTTATTTATTCATTTCCATACTGCATGGATGATGGTATGTGTAAATTAACTTGAGGGGAGTTAATCTTACTTTTATTAATGTTGTGTAATGAGTAATTTCAAGTGTTTGTAATAATTCAGTCTCAAATTCTTATACTTTTTTAATTCTATGATGATAAAAAAAAACACAGTCAACACCATACGTTTTATTTTCACAAATGATAAAATTCTTTTTCGTGTGGGCCACTGCTAACAGGTGTGTTGTTCATACAATTCCCAGCGTTAATAAAAACAGATTATAAACTGGAAAAAGCTATGGGAACCATTTATCATCCATAATGAATATAGTAATACTATTTTAACACATTAAAATGAGTGAGAGATGGGAAGCAGACGTACACTGGATACATGGACTGCGCAAAATAAAGATGATGTACAGTGTAGCTAAATTTGACTTTCTCCACTATAAATGGTTACCCTGCCATTCTGTTACATTATAGCAACCTTTTCTGCTGGGTAAATGACAATTAATCTATATGAGTGACCATTTAAAGCTGAAGATCAATAGGATTGTGTACTATGCACTTTAAGCGAAAGGTCGTATTACATGCCATTAACTCAAAAAAGATCCTTCAAATAGACTTATATGAATGGGAAATATGATATATGACAAGGCGTATTGTGTTTAAACCAATTTCCCCATAACACTTTTATTCTGGTCTTGTCTGGGATTTGTAATTAAGCAGTTTGTAATTAAGAGATTTTTGTCTCTTGTGATTGTTAGGTCAAATCAGGGTCTTCGTTCCGAGGGCCCAAACATAAAATCCAATTATTCTGACATGAAAGTAAGTTTAATTACCCTTGTCTGATGTAATGCTGATCTATTACATTCACGATTAGGTTCCTATCAGTCACAAAATAATGTACAGTTACATTATCAACAGAGATTATACAACTCCTAAGAATAATACCCTGCTGATTCAGAGACATCCTTCAATGCTTTCAAACTCCTTTTTGCAAGGGAAACTCAAATGAGATCTTCATTTATTCCATTTAAGGGGGACATTACTGGGCTAATCTTTAAAACACAGTAGCAGGATTCTCAGAGTGCTTGTCCATCCTTATTATCAGGCAGATGACAAAGACCAACTGCAGAATCCAGCCGCGTTAAATTGATCCTGGAGGAATCATGCCACACTGGTGCATAACACCGAGTTATCATGGTGGCTGTGGTTAATTATCCACCCAAAACATGGCTGGTTCCATAATCAGCTGCCTAAGCCACTGGATGGAATTATTTGGATGCAAGAAAGAGCAAAGCAGCATTCAAGTCCACTGTTACAGAAAGGATTCATATTTCAGAAAACCGCACTGCCATTTTGATTTAAGACATTGTATTAATTTCATTGGAAGGAATCCCATGGCAAAATTCCACACTTTAGTCTGGCATGCTGGAGACTGCGATTCCAGCCACGTTGCCAACTGGCTTCATTGTGTTGGTGCCAGAAGCATGACGAGAACCATGGTGTGGAGGTCCTACAGGAGCAAAATAAGTTCAAATTGGTTTCCCTGCATGCAACCCTAGTTACTGCAGCAGCTGAAACTTGATACTACGGTGGCAACTGAATCTAATTTAAGGCCAATTGTGTGAGACACATGGTGACTTTGCCCAGTAGGGGGCAGTGTATCATTCCTAGGAGCCTCACAAAGAGGCTTATTCTTATTGGTGCTGTAGCCTTCAGCAGGGAAGACCAGGGCTAGGATTCTTCCCATAGCATTCATTCCCTCTAGCAAAATTTCTGCAACATTATTGTACTATTGTGCTATGGTAGGGCAATGGTATGATCTAGCCATCATCTTCCAACTACTTCTTGTAAAGAGGGTCACAAGTGATCACATATATACATTTATTAAATTTAATATAATGCTAGCATGCCAATTATAATAATTAGGCATTTAGAGTGCTCTTTATTATTTATTCTAAAACCTCTATCTATGCTATATCAGATGCCATTAGAACAACATTATGTACATTTTCTTACTTTTTATGATGTTTATTTGGTTATTTCTCTCAAAAAGACGCCTAACACAGACAGAAGATAAAAAGGAGAGTCACTTTCTTTGTAGGTTTCAGATTCAGGAGACAATATATTATAAATACTTGATTAAGGCTTTTGAAGCCACAGTTCATTAAAAAATAATTTACAAGCATATAAACTTAGTGTTTAGTACTTGTTCCAGATTGGCAAAATTTTGTAAACAGCTCCTGCACATTAATTTAAACCCTATTGATTGTGCACTGTATTCATTTTGTTAACATTTTTTCCCTTTGGCTAATATACTACACATTGCATTTCACATGAAACAGCATTTATCCATCCATCCATCCATAAGCAAAGTTATGCACACAGTCCATCCTTGCTAGAAACAAACCAGCAGCCTGTACATTGTTTACACTGGACACCAATGAAGCAAATGGTGCCCAGCCATCAGGCTGATGGGCCATTAACCATTCCCTCCATGGTCTGGGCAGGAGAGGCAGGGATGTAGGATGGATGTGGTAATCAACTGATGTAAGACAGACATAATTCACTGGGTATACACTCACTGAGCCCTTTATTAAGAACACTATACTAATCCTGGGTGGGGGCTCCCTTTGCTCTCAAAACAGCCTCAGTTCTTTTTGGCATAGATTCCACAAGATGTTCGAAACATTCCTTGGAGATTCTGTTCCATGCTTACAAGATTACATCACAGAGTTTCTCACAGATTTTTTCAGCTGCACATTCATGCTGCAAATTTCCCATTCTGCCACACCTCAAAGGTGCTCTATTGGATTCAGATTTGGTGACTGTGAAGGCCACTGAAAACTGCAATCGCTTTCATGTTTCACGAAACCAGTTTGAGACGACTTTTGCTTTGCAACACGGTGCATTATCATGCCGGAAGTAGCCATTAGAAGACAGGCAAATCGTGGCCATGAAGGGATGCACATAGTGTGCAGCAATACTCAAATAGGCTGCGGCATTCAAGCAGTGATCGATTGGTATCAACAGGCCCAAAGTGTTCCAAGAAATCATTCACTATACCATTTCCCTCGAAACCCCCAGCAACCCCCAGCCTGGACTGCTGGCACAAGGCAGGTTGGGTCCATGAATTCACGCTCTTGAAGCCAGATTCTGACCCTACCATCTGTGCAACTCAACAACAATCAAGATTCATCAGACGAGGCTACGTTTTTCCACTTTTCAGTTATATATTATATACAGTATATGAGTTTTATTAGCTGTGTAAGAGAAAGTAACAAAGCCTTCCCTCCAAAACCCTACTTAATTTCATTGACAAAGTCTATGAGTCATGTTTAGCATGCATATTATATGTTCACTAAAATTCAACCTGAGCTGCAAATTTAGTTAATATTCATGCACCCCTCTCTGTTTGGTATTCATAAACCAACCGGGTCCTGATGACAGAAAAAATACACAGAGTGCATTTTGCATATAAAAACTGATGGCACATAGTGATGTGCGCTGAAATATGTAAACTCATATAATGAAAAGTCTGAAACTTAAAGTGCTTGGGTCATCATGGAATCCTATGTACATATTGCTTTTCCTTCCAACCAACCTCCAATCATCATTTATCGATTGTTATTAAAACTATACATACCACTGACTTGCTCTTCAAAACCCTTTAAATGTTAAATGTTTGAATGTTTGGTAGAATATTTTATTGAAGGTTGACACATTTACCATAACTTAAATTTAAGAGGCAGTAATGAGCTCATTTGAAGGAAGGTATTTCCATTTAAGATGCATTTATGCTTACATAAAAATATGTCCACAAATCTGTCAAGCAGTTCGAAATGCAACGTTGAAATATTTGACAAATTGATTAAGATCAAATCAGGAGCAATTTGCACCTAAATGAGTGATTACTCAGCCGGTACTACAGTTGGGATGGCTGACGATTGCAATTTACCTTTATCTTTTAGGGTTTTATCTTAGAATATATATGTCTGAGCAATGGAAATTAAACTAGGTTTTGCAAGAAATGTTGTGGTTCAAGTAACACAATAGAAGTACTTCTTCGGCCATTTGTAACAAAAAAAAAAACCTAGGCGATTTGTTGGCAAATGTTATTATTTGAAGCTTTGGACTTCCATGCTGTACCATGAACAGAATCTGCCGATTCCAATTTTTTTTCCTTTTTTCCTGGAGGATTTTCTACTGTAACTGACCATTCAATATAGAACCATCTTGGGTTTTAATCTCCGTTACCCATTGCACAATATGGTGGTACACATGTGCTTTACATCTCTTCATTGTAATGATTTGGGAAGAGCTGAGGAGCTGGAATATGTTGCACATGTTCGTTTAAGGCCTCCGTATTCCCATCTCCTACACTGAAAATATGCCAACTGACTAATGGTTTGAAAAATAAAATAAAATTATGAAAAAAACAGCATGCTATGCAATTTAAAATGAAAAGAAATACACTTTGCATAAAACAGGCAGTAGCAAAGCCACCTCTGCTCGAGAATAGAACCATTTGGCAAGGGGCATAGGGGAGCACTACCTGTACTTTATTATACAGTTCTCCCTCATTTTCAGGGTAGTGCAGGTGAATGGGAGGGCAATGAAGGAGTGGTGAAATATTGACAGTAAAAAGAGCAGACAGTTAACAAAACTATGTATGAAAAGCCATATTAGTACTGCCATCGACTTGAGTGTTTGGGTCTTGGGAGGAAAACAATCAAATATGCTTGGGGACAAACAGGAACAACAGGCAATCATATAAATTCCTGATGACGTGGCTGCTGAAGTAATGTGAGTCCCTGTTATGGTCCCCTTAATTATCTGCCTGGTATCAGCAGTACCCATGGGCGAATTTGCATTAACCATAGGAGAGCCTTGTGCATTTAAGGCTCACATTTTGATTTTAAGTTGAGAATAGCAGATATGCTGTGAAGTTGTCATTGACATCAGCGCCACAGAAATGTTACATTTCTTTGCGATGACCTTGCTTTCAGCAAACAGCACATTTACTGGGCACTGATGTTTTTGCCAGAATTGTCAAGCTCTGGTAGAATCTGGAAACTTTTGTTCATTCTGTTGGGCAGAAGACTCGTGTTGATAGCAAAAAGGGGTGCTGTTGTTCACCAAAGCAAATTATATGGAGACAAATCTGTTTCTTTTCTTGCTGAGGCTCTTACTCTAGATGTCTTTATTCTGCTCTTCTTTCAGCAGTAACAATAAAGAGAAAAAAGTCTTTAAAATTGCTACGCAGGTAACGGCATACTTAAAGGTATGGTATTCTTCAGAACACCTACCCATAGATAAAAAGTTCTGTAATGTGCACCTTGATAAACTGAGTGTGTTATTGAACTTAGATGTCTCTTAAATTGTATTGTATCCTTTCCCGTCAAATGTAATAACCCCATGGATCAAAATGTCTTCTGAGGCCCCCCCTCAACTGACTGTGGAAATTGTCTTTCCAGCAGAGGTTCTTGATCACTCAGTTGATTAATTTAACAATCATGTCCTTCAGACCTATGCAATCTTCTAAGAGATGACCCTACATGCTAATGAGGCTAATGGCAAAATTAGATGCCGTCAGTGTTTTTCCCTTGTAAACCACCTCTTGGAGTTACTTCATTCTCACAGCACATGTCCGGAGAACAATACAGGAGATTTCTAAGTGAATCCCTCAAATCCTTCCAAATCCTTTCGTTTTTATAGTGCCTTGAAGTTACTTTAAATTATTTTCTTACAAAGGGGTGATACATAACAAGGAAGGACTTATTTCCATAGGAAGAACCAGCCTCTCTCTGCAGCAAAGCCTCCTTTTGTCTTCCCAGGAAAAGCCTTCTATGATGCAAACACCATCCACTGCTGCTATGTGCATGTGATGGCAGGCAAGTGATTCATGTTCAAGTTCAGCCCCCTTTGTCTTGCGCGTATATGGTTTTCGCCATGATATTTATTTTCTTTGCAGTAATATATGCTATTTGTTTTGTACACTTTAAACTAATTTGTCAGAGATGAAAAACAATCTGTTTCAGCTGGGACATAATCAGGTGCAATAGTCCCAGGGTCAATATATAACTGAGAAGCTGGTCCTGCTTTGGGATCAGTATTTTTTCTCCCAGAGCCACAGTTTTTGATGGTTTCGATTTTGCTTCTTTTCAAATTTATGAAAGAAAAACTCATTTTGCTGAACTCCTTGAGTTTCACACATTCATAAAACAGAACAGTTTATTGTGCAATTACTATGATACACGTGGAATTAAATCCTTATCTTGTAACTTGTTTTGGTATCATGACACACACATTTTTTAAGTAACTCATAAAGTAGCCTATTCAAGACGTGGAAAACAAAAATCCTACAATCCAAAGATGCGGTTAGGATTCCAAAGAAAAAAAAAAATCATATCTGAATAATGCAAAGAATCTGAAGTCAAATCTTGTTCAATTTTATCATCACTGAAATCCCCCTGTTTCTTGTGAGTAATGATATTCTGTTTTTAGCTTCTACAATCAGTTGCCAGATTGCGCTATTTTCGTACGCTGTTGTCCTACTTTAATTTTTACCGTATGAGGAATGGCTTCGGGTGGCTTGGCGGCTCAGCGGGTGGCTCTGTTCCCTCTGCTGCCTCCCACAGTTGAGGGTTTAAATCCCCACCTCCAGTTTTTGTATGCGGAGTTTGCATGTACTTCCTGTGTCACGTGGGTTTTCTCCCATAGTCCAGAGACATGCAGTTAGGCTAATTGCTCTTGCTAATTATCTATAGAGTATGGTAGTATGTATATGCCTGGTAATACAGTTACATTAAATCCAACCTGGTACCCTGCACTGCCTGGGATAAGTTCCAGCCCCCCTGCTCTCATACCATCCTGACTAGGATAAATGGTGTTAAGGTAAATAGCTAGAAACCCTCCTTTGATCTGATATTTTGGGCTGTAATTGTCGAGTAACCAAGTTCCATTTGAAACTGTAGGTTTTTTTCAGTTAAGGGAAAATTATATTCTGTAATTTTGACTCCTTAACTATGCGCAGGGCTTTTTGACTAGTGTTGAAATTTCAGTTTCATCAGATGTGCTGAAACTTTATTTAAATATCTACTGTAAAATGTATCAAAAATTAGTTCTTTATTAATGTTGAGCTTTATGTAATTTAAGGCAAAGTAATAAATGTTTTTCTAGTGAAAAAATAGTAAAATAGCAGAAGAATAATGTGAAAGTCTCTTCAGAATCCATAAAATCAAAAAGGCACACAAATTGCTCTCAGGCACACAGCAGACATACTCCAGAGAGCAGCACATTAACGTTCTCTTTGATGATTGACAAATCCGCCGATATAGCGTAAATGAGCCTGCATAGCCATTAAAGCCTTTACTGAAACAGGCAAGTGCAATTTTTGGCCCAGTCGACCGCACATGCAAGAGGTCAAAACAGGACCAGTCACATTGGCGACCACCTAGGGGCACCCCCTTCTGAGGCGGCACCCCCTAGTCAAGCTTCACCAGACGGCCTACCACCACTACCCAATCTCAAGTGTGCTTGAGGGGGTGGGGCTGGTGGTGAAGCTTGCCTAGGACTAAAAATGGCTGGTTGAGGCTCTTACCAATGCACCAAATGCAAACTGTGGCAGAAGCCAAGTGCTGACACTGAAAGCCAAGTCCCCGTCTTACACTCACCCCTGCCATTCTTCCTACACTGTGCATTAAAACAGTACAGACTCTTCCAAGCAACGCGGAGTACATGATCTGTGAGAAACATAACTACTCTGCCCATTTAGCTAAATGGCAGTGTGAATGCAAGAGCCGCTTCCACCAAGTACATGGTCACGGCTCACTGAAGTTACTTGCTGGATCGTTACGGCTGACTGTCTCAGACAAATTTGTCATTGGTACAATTCACTCAGATTACACAGAACATTGCTCTGGCAGACTGCTGTGAAAAATGTTCAAGGACGAGACCGATTATGAGAGCCTGGAAGCTCGGCTTTTTCCAAATTTAAATGATAAACAAGAGATCCCAGCTCACATCAGGTGACACACACGGAATATTGTTTTTGTGATACTCCGTACATATTTACATTTAACAAATTGAGTGTACTGAGAAAAGACAGTTTGACTCGAATGAAATTGAAGACAAACTTCAAGCTCTGAGTTAAGGACTGCCTGCAAATCAGACTACTGAATATGCATGACACACTTGAGAAATACAAGTATTTTACATATGTATGTATGCATACAATTAAGTAACATGGTGTTTCTAAATTGATCATAGTGTGTTTGTACTGAATAAGTTGTTGGAAAATGGATGGATGGAAGGATGGATGGATTAATTCCGTTTTCTAAGCAAAAAAAAAAGTTCCACCTGCTAAAATCCAACTACCCAGTGATGTTAAGAAAACTCAGACAAGTTAAATGCGGACTTTGTAGTTTCGCGTCCCTTTTAATCACTCTCTGTTTGTTGGCGAATACGCTCTAAGTAATATGCTTTGTTTCCGCATGATAAGGCTCTGCGTGCCCAATGACAAATGTTTGTCTCAGGGGCTAATTCGTCACTTTCCATCCTGCTCCTGTTAAGCAGTAAATCCAGCTGAAGTAACACTTCTCAGCTTCACCCAACGCGGAGCCCGTCGGCACAGGGACACAGCAGCTCCCTGGCCGTTAAATAAAGCCATGCAAGCATAAAAATAGCGATTGTTTCATCTCGTTATGATGAAGTCATACAATATTTCAATACTATTCCCCATACCCATGTACCTGCAGCTCAGTCTGTCCCATATACATGCTTTGAGTTTAGCCTATTTACAGGTATGCTGACTTCACATTAGCACACAGTATACCATTTGTGTACTTTTCGGTCTTTCAGCAAGGTAGAGACTTTGTCTTCACTCGAGAAGTGATCCACAAAGAAGCGTCAAGCTGAAATGTATAACATCAGGAACATACTCACTGCAGTGAAATTTATTTTTGTCTGTTTTAAATTTCCCACCAAACATGGCAGAATTAAATAACAAACCGTCAAAAAATGCTTATTTTAAGTGTCAAAAACCTCAAGTAAGAAATCGTTATCGAAATTATGGTCTTAATTTTATTTAAAATTGAAATAACATCATTATCAATATCGTTCTCTGTCAGCGTTTATCTTTTATCCCTGCGTGCTCTCATATATTTAATGTGGTGTTTTTATGTGTCAGTTTAAAAACATGATTTCCAAATATCAGTACTAAAGCAAACGACAGGGTAAGTGTAATTGTTTTAATTAAGATAAACAGGTTTATTTCTGCACTTAAAAGAGTGTTTAGCTGCCACTAATCAGTTTATTATAATGTCACCTGCATAATTTAAGTACCAGTTACTACTGAGACAAATGCTTATGGAAGAATGAAACCCTTGCATTGTTTTGAGATGGGTACATTTCACATTCATACAGGGTATTTTTAAAAGCTTAGTACATGCAAGTTATACCATACAGTTTTTTAATATATATTTTAATGTTATGAAAAAATAAATCTATGAAAATCAACATAAATACAATATTGCCATAAACTGGATTTTGACATAACAGGACTCCTCAAACTATTTGAATGTATTATTATTTTATTATTGATAAATGTTGCAAAAGAATACACAATAAATAAAACATAAAGTGGATATTAAAAAACCTCTATATGCATTTGCTTTTCTTTTTGCACTGTGCCACCCTCTTAGACTACAGCTAGGTAGAAGTGCATGCTAAGCTTGACATACAGAGTTTGGTTTTATATCTTATTGTAACCCAAAAGTCCAGTGCATAGCCTATTATGAAAGTGATCAATTTACTGTCAGAGAACAATTAATGTTTCAGCTTGTAAAACTGATTCCTTTGTTTTGGGACAGCATGGTAACTCTGTGGGCAGCACCGATGCCTTAGAATTCTAAGGTTGGTTGTTTGAATAGCACCTCTGCTCTGTTTGTGAGGAGTTTGCATGTTCTCCTGGGTGGTATACATCTCTTCTAGGTACGCGCATTTTTTTCTCCCATAGTCCATAGACACACAGTTAAGCTAAATGACCCATATAATTAGATTGTGTGCATGTGCCCTGTGATGGACAGATATCCCATCCGGGGTGTGCCCTATTACTCCCATACTGATCCTCACCAGGGTAAGTGGGGGTCGAAAGATGGATGGTTGGAGGTGAGTACATGCCAGTCACTAACATATCCAGGATTTGTTGGCAGTTAAGATCATATATGAGTATTGATAAATAAACAGTTTTTACCTGGCTCTGATCTAAAGAATTTTTATGAATTTCAGATAAGTTGGTGATGTCATTGCTGGTTCTAGCTGATAGTTTTCTAGTTATCTTAATGAGTAAAGACAGAAGTATAGGACTTGTGTGGTTGTAATTCTGTGTTCTGTTACTTGCATGAAAATTTTATGGGACCATGATCATTCTTTACTGAAGCATGCTATCTTGATGGCACAGATACACAAACCCTAAGAGAACTCTACTTACAATTATAGAAGACGGCCACATTTATAGCAAGACTGAAATATTAAAAATAAACACAATCAAGGTATTTATTATTTGTTTTCATCTTCGAAAACAAGATTTACGCAGGAGGAAAAAAGAGCTACTCTAAAATGTTTCGTTTTTCATTTAGCGCAATAATAACTGTACCCCAGATAGCAAAACTGCTGCACTTAAAATATTATTTCTCATCCATTTCTCTGAGAAGATATAGGGTTTCCCCAAAGACAAACCTTTTCACCTCTGTTTCCGAGATTTACACAAGGACAGATACTTGCAGAAAGAGTATTAACCAACAGGATTTATCGAGACGGTTTGAAGGTTGATCTCATCATTTCATGAATACTGTAGATATTTTCACAAATGCAATAGTGCAAGATAGAATTTCATAGTATGAGAAAGCATTGAAAGCAGTATCCTGGAACATGTGATGTAGACGTGGTGCCTTGGTAGTGCGGGATTTACCTTTGTAGACTTTTATTTATTTAGTTATTTACTGTAACCTAAGTTTAGGGGGCAAGTAGGATCATATTTTATTAGGCCACTGATTAAATGTATACTTTAAATACACACACACACAAACACACACACACACAATTTAAAGCAAAGAGAACGGAATTCAAAAATTAATTACCATTGTAGGGGAAACACGATGCTACCTATTAATAAAAGATGGAAGTTTCATAAGGGGCAACAACATGAACATCACCAACATGTTCTGTTTTATTTGGATCGGGAAATGATTAGGCAAGGGTTGCAATATTGAGGTCAATATATCATGATATTTTCCATAATTAATTCAAATGGCTTCTGAATTTTTAATGAGCTTTTTTAATGTTCTAGTAATTAAAATAAAATAAAAAAAAAGGATGGCATTAGGTTGCTACAGATGGAAAAAAGGATATAGGGCACTGCTCAACAAAATTAAAAGCAGCATCCATTAAGTCTCCTTAATTTTCCCTGATTATCTTCTGAATGCCCTACCTAGGCCCAGCACTCAGCCTCTTGACAGGGAGCAGAATTAATTCTGACAGGCATTAATTAGTACATGTATTTCGCTGCAATGCAGTCATATTACAGCCAGGAGTGAAGAGACAGTCAGTCCGTGGAGAGCACAGATGTTGTGCAGAGCGATGCTTTTCAGAGCCTGGCTGATGATGAACAGTGGTCACTGCTGGCTGCAGGAGCCAGGGCCCAAACAATAAAATCACAATTTTAAAGGCTTGTTTTTCAAATTATTTGAAACAAAAACCCAACTTGTACAAACTGCAAGACAGTTATCCACTGCAAGATTATCCAAGTTTGCACTTTAAATTGATGCTTTGCAAAGTTTTTGTCCACACAATGGTCATGAATGTGTTAATCATACATCATACAACAAAACCTAAACTGTTTAATAATATAAGAACAATTCATTACTAGCATAAAAGACATCCAGAGTGCATTAAGGTCATTCAGCCGTCACTGCATTAATAATTATTATTCAGAGGCATATTATTCAACATATTTCTTTCATTATTATTGTCATGTGTGTCTTATGTTGTCTTATGTGTGAAGCTGTTTTTAGTCTCTGACAAATTCTGCTTCATTCCATTCCATGACTGGAATTATTTTCGACTATTTTAAAATGATAATAAAGTTTGACTTGACTTGATTGACCACTCTTGTTGGAGGAACAGAGATAGTTTACAGTTTGCCAGTTGATAGCAATGGCTATGTATTATGAATCCATTCTTAGGTTTACAATTATGTTCAGTTATGCCCCATTAAGATTAGCATGCAAAATACTGACCATAATTTTTGTTTCTTGGTTCGTCAGATCCTTTCCAGCTCTTCATGAAATTTGGATAGCTTGCATGATTTGAACAGAAACATGTGAAAACAAAGTATCGTGTAGCAGCTTGTTAGCAGATGGGGCATCCATATGGAGGAGACTTATAGCACCGAAGTGCTGCTTTGAAGTTCAGACATGGGTGGCACATCATAAATCTACTTGCATAGCAGTGCTGTCTGATCATTTCACTCCAAAAAGCAAGGAGGGGCAGAAGAAGAAAGGAAAACACCATTCAGATGCAAGGCGCCAGATTAAAAAATGATAATTTAGACCTACTGGTGTAACCTCTGTAATTGCTTTGGCTCTGCACTTAAGGTATCCGAGTGAGTCGGCTGCAGTGTTATTAGGCAAGGCTGGGCCAGTAAAAAATACCTGTTGCACTTGTGCTCTGGAACATAATAAGCACCTTGGCCTTCCTTCAGTCGACAAGCACAAGACAACCACAAGACTAAAAAAATTAAAGTTTAGTAACATGTTATCATGTGTGTACTTACACTTGCATTAAGTCCAGGGAATACCTCGACATTATTGCCTACTTAAGTAGTTGCTTTTACTGAGGAAAAATGTATGTACATGCTGTAAAGGTCTGTGTATATGTACAGGTATGTGTTTACTTAGGGTAAACAGGCAATTTAAAGTTATCAGAAATGTGCAGAAATAACTTTTATTAATTCTCCTCATCTGATATCTGAACTGCGTATTTGCGTACTTTCTGAGTATAGGAAACATTAAAGTATTTGTATAACAAAATGTCTATTCAAGATGTCTTACATAGTTAAAACACTAACTAAAACTTATTCTTGTATTGTTAACAAATAATGAAATGTTAAATGGTTAAATAATTAATGTTAGTTCATAGGGTAGTAAACCTGATGACAAATCATATAAGAGCTATAAAACAATTCCTTTCAACACACTTGATGCATTTTTACACAGTGTCTTCTCCAATACAGAACATTCACAGGCAGTTCATTTATATACCCTGACACATCAGTATCTGTCAGGTTTATACTCACCTGTTTGAATGTAAGCTTCTTCATGTTACACCACCAGGAAAAATCCCTTGTAGTCAATGTGCTGAAGACCCAAATGCCCAAAGAACCCTCTTCCCGTGTCCCTTCGGAGATGGCGATCAAGCAGTGCTTCAAAATGGTCTTCACAAATGCAAAATACAACTGCAACATATATAAAAAATGTTTCAGTCATGGATGTATCAGCAGCTAATCATTAAAAATTTAAAAATCGATCGAGGGGAAAATGAATAAAACAGAAATGACTGGGTGGATATGGTGGAATAAAATCCCCCAAGGCCATAAAGTTTGCCCACATCCATTGGTGTACTGCTCTTCTGAAAGTGAAAACACTACCTTCATGAGGAATTACTCATCTTAAAGCTATTCAGTGGGCCTTCAAACTTAGATAAGATATTTATATAATGTTTCTATAGTAAAAGTTACATTTTGTTATTCACACAATTTAGGAGTGACTCTGGCAGCAGCGGCTTTAGGGTGCGACGATATCCTGGGTTTAGCCCAGAAATCGTCACACATCACACACGCATGGTAATGGTGATTGTGAAAGTGACATTGGGCGCTTAAGCGCTGAAAGCCCACCATTTGTACTACCCCTGGATTCCTGTTGGGATGGCAAATCAGGTGCAAGAAGGAATCTGTCATGTCAAAGGATTACTAATTCTAACAAGGCAGCTGAAAGAACCTTTCATTTTTCTTTTCCGTGGACCGCTCAAGTGAAGTCATTTTTTATTTGTTTGTAGTTCTTATAAATAGTATAAGAGGCAGTCTTGTGGTTCTTTTTTCCATTTGGAAAAAGTGTCGTTGGTGATTTTCTTCTATACCCTGTGTTTGCTTCATGTGCACCTCTAAGTCATGAGCATCGTGTGAAAGATAGAGATAAAATCTGTGTATTCACTTGATAAATTAGGATAAACACTTTAATGTTTGTGAATATCTTCAATTACTGGAGTAGTAGCGAATCCATCAGTTTGCTGTCCATTTAGCTGTGTATGATTTAGTCAATTAGTTAATTATTACAAGAAAAACAAATAGCTGGTTAAATTAATAAACTCAAGTCATTCCATGAAATAGAGTCCAAGTGATATAAATGAATACGTTTGTGTATTCCTTTTATGATGAAGCATCAGGAAAAGTGAACTGGCTCAGATTCGCTTGCATGGGTTGCGCTGCAGACGTGGAAAAAAAAAAGTGATTTTCACACCTTATTTCAGTTCTGTCGTCTGACGACAGCTGGGAGCTTGTGGGAATTTATATGGGCTGAGATTGCCAATGGCAATTTTGTAATTCATTCATTTTCATTCATTTTCCCATAACCGTATATCCAATGTGTAGTCTCAGTGAGCCTGAAGTCTATCCCAGAAAGCACTGGAACAGGCAGAGTACACCCTAGATCAGTATTTTTGGAATTGGGAGAGAGCAAAAACATGTACCGTCTGAGGGTCCATGAGGACTGGGTTGAGAAACCCTGCCTTAGATGCCATGTCTTCATAACGGGACACAAGTAGTCACAGTTCAGAGATACCAGCTCACTTAGCTTGCACGTTTTTAGAGGAAATCAATATGCTATGTATGTAGTCATGTATGTATGTATGTATATATTTATATATGTATGTATGTAGGTATATATGCATGTAAGTACAATATTAAAAGTGATTCATTTAACAAGAAAATAACGCTTGATGATTTCATCAAAAATGTCCCATATTATAGGGCACCAGGCAAAGTATAATCCACTATGTGCCGAATCCCCAGGTACTCTGCTATAAGCTCCAGTTCAGCAGACACTTTTCCCATGCAGTACAGATGACAGAATTATAATTGGGAAACACCATCAAATGGCAAGTGACATGATCCTTACAATGTTGAGGAGTTATATGGGGCGCCAAGTGTCTAGCGCTTATTTTCGTGCACAAAATATATTCTGTGTCACAAGAAGCATTCTTTAATGACGAAGTCAAGTAATGCCTCGCTGCATTTTGTCCACGAAAGCATAAAGACTTCACTTTCTTTCATGCACAGAAATAAAAAGGAATGCTTCATTTTGTGCACAGAATTGATGTCAGCACTGTGCATTTCGTGGACAGAAGAAAGTCATTTTGTGGTAAAAATACATTTTGTGAATAAAAGGTAGTCATTTCATGGGCGAAGTGCATTTCGTGAATGATACATAGTCATTTCATGGACTAAATGCTTTTCATGAATCACAGAAAGTGCAGACCAGTGACTGTCCTGTCCTGGCTGTCCCCCTGAACACTCTGCGGACTGGGCCCAGTAACTGTAGCGCCATCTGCAATATATACACACACACATATACACACACACACACACATACAGTGAGGGAAATAATTATTTGACTCCCTGTTGAATTCTTAAGTTGACTCATTTCTAAACAAATGAGAAGTCTATAGTTTCACTGGTACATTTATTTTAACATCAGATAGATACAAATCAAATAAGCAAATAAGAAAAAAATGTTATGTAACAGGTACAAATCAATTTGTTGTTTGTATTGGGAAATAATTATTTGAATCCCTACAAACCAGCAAGAAATTAGTTTGAGTACATGAGCACTAACACAACACAAGTAGTACTTAATTAAGTTTTAATAGATACAAAGCCAGCATTCACATTTAATAGCATTACTTTGTTAAATGGTATTCTTGGGTCACGAACCTGTCTACAACTTCAACCTTATCACCATGGGAAACACCAAGGAGCTGACTAAGGGCAACAGAGACACGACTGTTGACCTTCGCAAAAGTGGAATGGGCTACAAGACCATCAGCAAGCAACTTGGTGAGAAAGTGACAACTGTTGGTACAATTATTCGCAAATGGAAGAAAGACAGAATAACTGCCAATCACCCTCAGTCTGGGGCCCCAAGGAAGATCTCATCTCGTGCAGCATCAATGATCTTAACAACGGTGAAGGCTAACCCCAGAACTACACAGGAGGAGCTTGTTAATGATCTCAAAGCCACAGGGACCACAGTCCCAAAACCATTGGTAACACATTATGCCGTTACAGTTTGAAATCCTGCAGTGCTCGCAAAATACCCCTGCTCAAGAGGGCCCATGTTCAAGCCCGTGTGCCCAGTATGCCAATGAACACCTGAATAATTCCAGTGAGGCTTGGAAGAATGTGATGTGGTCAGATGAGACCAAAATCAAGCCGTTTGGCATCAACTCCACTCAGCGTGTTTGGAAGGAAAAGAATGCTTACTATAACCCCAAGAACACCATCCTTACCATCAAACACAGAGGTGGAGGCATTATGCTTTGGGGGTGTTATTCTGCCAAGGGTACGGGACAGCTGCACTGCATCGAAGGAAAGATGGACGAGGCCTTCTTCCGTAAAATCTTGGATGAGAACCTCCTTCCTTCTGCCAGGGCACTGAAAATGCATTGGGGGTCGGTCTTCCAGCAAGATAACCCCAAGCATATGGCCATGGTAACAAAGGAGTGGTTCTAGAAGAAGCACATTAAGGTCATGCAGTGACCTAGCCAGTCTCCGGACCATAATCCCATAGAAAACCTATGGAGGGAACTCAAGCTTCATGTATCCAAGCGACAGCATAAAAAAACCTTAAAGATTTGGAGGGGATCTGCAAAAAGGAGTGGATGAAAGTTCCTGCTGAGTTGTGTGCAAACCTGGTGACCAACTACAAGAAGTGCCTGACAGCTGTGCTTGCCAACAATGGTTACTCCACCAGGTACTACAGCATGTGTTCCAAGGGATCAAATACTTATTTCCCTAGATAAATGACAAACCGGTTTTTAACTGTTACATAATGATTTCTTCGTCCTTGTTTTGTTGATAATCTATCTTTTGCTGTTAAAATAAACCTACCAGTGAAATTATAGACTCCTCCTGTCTTTATTATGGCTTTATTAACTTCCTCTTATCATAAATATTCTTATCAAAAAATTCAGTCTGGACTGGTGTGGTTACTTTGAGAAAACCCCGTTCAGATAAAATGAGAATCGCTTACGTCTCTCTTATGCTGGAAGCCCCAGCTCATGATTTAATGTATGGAAACCCTCTTAGAATTGTACAGTTTACATCCCAGTAGCATAAATTTGAGTTTTTTTGTGTTTCTAGAGTGTTCTATTTCGGTCATAGACCTTGAATATGCCTATGATACAGCAGTAGCGCGTTAGATAAAAACTAAACAGAAACCTCTGGGAAGTCTTCTGTAACCATTTTTATATGAAGCATAAGAATTTCTTTTTAAACATAAGCCATCTGATACACATAATCTCTGAAAAAAAAAACGTTTCAGTACATCTATACATTTATAACGTATTGCAGCCAAATGAGAGAAAATTCACTGTAGCTTCACTACAAAATAGGTCAATGCAATATATAGTTTCTCAGCCTCAGCAGCGTTTGTCATGACAGCAAGTGCGTTTCACGTGACTAAGGTTTTATTTATTCATTTTTTAAGATAAAGTCCAGAGATTTCACCTACGTTGGTTAAGTAAATCTTCTTAAATGAAATATTATCAAGAAATACGAGTATTAGTTATATATATATATGAACAATGTGTTTTAGTTACCATAATCGATTACTAACAAGTGCCACTTGGATAATATATATTGCTTTTTCCCCATTTCCAGTGACAATTATACAGTACTCTAAACAACTGTCTGTGTTTCGTAAGAGTGCATTAATATACCACAAATTAAAAATCGATAGACCATTAGGCACTTTCTATCATGATACAGCATCAGTTAAACACAGTCAATGACACTTCAGTAACTGCATTAAAATCCTCTTTGTGATGATCCATCTCAATTACAAAACAACTCAAAGATAAATGTGGCTTTTATCAGTTATCTAACTGAAGACTTGCTAAGGCAAAAGAAAAGCCTCATCTGTGATACTTTTACAAGAAAAGAAATCAACCATTTCTGTATTTTTTAAATGTGCACAAAACGCAAAATCACACATAGTAGCATTTATACAGTCAAGGAAAAAAAAAAATCCCACTTCGTGTGTTATCAAAAGTGCTTAGAGGAAATGTGGCATTGTACAACTGAACAGTATGCAGTGCTTTTTGCAAGCAAATAATAAGCAGCAGTCAATTATTATTCTGCTTTTATCAGAAAATCACAGCAGCCTCACATATCCTCATAGCAAAGGTTGTTTTTGTTTGCCTGTTTATAATGAACAATCCAATGTTTAAAGCAAGCTTTGAATCCAGTATAAAACAATAGCAGTCATATAATAGATAATAGTAAGGTTGAATAATCATTTACTGTAGCGATAAAAACATATAACAAGCTCTACCCCTTGATGTCCACATGGATTATTAAGACAGGGAAGGACAGGCCTGTCTCACCAACAAAAACAACCAGACTTTAATCAGTGCTAAAATGCAAATCTTGTTTATGGGCAGATAATTGCATATGGAAATACAGTAACATCAGATTTGCCCATCGGTCATTCTAGGGATGGGTAATGGGAAAAAGGATGCTCTGCATTTTTGTTATTCTTATCTTGATATTATTATTATATTTGTGACCCTAGAATTCATATAATGGATGCAAAATTGTATTTAGGAAGCATTGATGTTTACAGCTCTAAATTGTGTTCTGATTAACCATATTTATCATAGTAACAAATATCATAACTATTTAAAATGAGAGATAATTTGTTTTATGATCAGTGTTTTATATTCTGTTTAGTAGTATCTGCTGAGCAGAGATTTGGTGTCCCTTCTCGATTTCACTGACTAGGTCTTGTTTTAAAAGACCAATGGCACAATGTGTGTTGACTTCTCATTTTAATATTCATTTTCGACATTTGGTAGTATGCCTCCAACTTAAGCCTTAAAATAACCCAGAGTGGGTTTGACAAGTGGACGTCAGGTGTGTGTCACACATCTGAACAGCAATCACCCCTTGCAAACCCGAAGAGAAATTGACGCACTACGCTGGCAGGGAAACGTTTTTATCAATCGCCTTCCTTGTTGCAAATTTGTACAACTCTTAAATTTATCCTTCGTAAGTTTAAAGCAAATGAGTCAATCAGACAAGGCTGATTTTGCAGCAAAGGTAGTCCTGGAATGACTGCTGAACAGCTAATCAGACTCAGTCAGAAAAGTCAGTGGTAAAAACAGTCTGCAATTTGGTACAATTTAGCTTTCAGTCCTGAGATGATGAACACCTACTGTTCAGTTGGATGACACCTGATCTGGATCAGGGGGTGTGCTGCTATTGTCAGGAGACAAATTGTCTTCCTGATGTAGTCAGTTCAACACCAAAAAACCGTTGAGATCTTTAAGTAGCATCTAAAAGTCCAGTCTGTCTCAAGTATTTGTTTCTCCAGCAGGACTGAAATGCCAGGACCAATTAACTGATCAACTTTCATCCATCAACCCATTTTCTAATACCTATCAACACATTTTACTCTTAGGATCTTCACCCCGACTGTATAATAGATCAATGTTTTTATTACTGTATTGCAAATATCTTTAAAATATCATTTAAAGAATGTGAATAGAACTCTACTCTGTTTCTCTCTAAAATCACTGTTTGCATTTTTTCCTCCTGTTTTGTTCTGTTCTGAGCTTCTAACATCATTTTTCTCTTCTTACATCATGCCTTTACAGCTTCTGGGATTCAAGGCTGAGGAGGACAAGAGGAATATCTCTAAAGGTTTCGCCAAATGTCAGTCTTGTATTCTGGATGAGACATGAGACATCTGCCCACAGACTGAAAAGCAAGCTCTTTATCATACACAGACAGGTGAAAATGTGTGTTGAAGTCCATTCCCCATTATAATAATAATCAATTGATGTTTATTATCAGTTCTAGGAACTCACAAGTGATATTTCTGAACTGTAAGATAAGAGTATGTTAATACATTCCATGGATATGTTGGTCAGTTTGTTTATTTAAATATGTAAATGATAAAGTGACTGTAAACACTTTGATAATAAATTAAAAATAAAAGGAATATATAGAGCAATATATCAGACTACAAATATTATATATACACTAAGTGACAAAAAACAGCACCCACATGGAGTGGTGGAAATTAAATGAATCTGCATGTGGTGAAAGGTCATGTGACTGTATCGCAGTGATTATAATATCAGATCAAACGAACAACAGAGTTGGCAGTATGGGCACACTGCTGGTCACATGTCTGTAGGGTGTGGCACCCTCCCAGGCCTGGATACATGCGGCGATATGGTGTAGAAGTGAGTCGTACAGCCATTTTATCCTCTCCTGCAGCAAGTCGGCCCACAGCTGTTGTAACTGGCCCTCGAGATCCTGCAGATTGGCACTAGGTCTGAGTTGACATCCGAGCTGATCCCACACATGGTTGATTGGGGAAAGATCGGGGGACCTGGCTAGCCATGGGAGGACCTCAACATGATGCAGGCAGTCCATAGACACACATGCTGTGTGTGGACGAGTGTTGTCTTGTTGAAAGACTGTACCAGGGTGCTGTCTCAGGAGGGGTAAGACATGCGGACGCAGGATGTCACTGGCATAGCGCTGTGCCGTCAGGGTCCCCCAAATCACTACCATAGATGACCTGAAGTCAAACCCTATGGCTCCCCATACCATGATGCCAGGAGTAACACTGGTGTGTCTCTCCACAACATTGGCAGTATAGGTCCTCTCCCCTCGGCGCCGCCATATGCGCACATGACAATCATCTGTGGTAATGCAGAACCGAGATTCATCGCTGGACATGGTACAACACTACTCGTCATCATTCAATGCCTCCCGGTTACAGCACCACTCCATACGCTGTAGTTCAGCTGATGCCAATCATCGAGACACGGTGCAGGATGTTATGGGGTGTTGTGGAGAGTCCAGTATCAATGTCCGGATGGCAGGCGCAGATGTCATGGGGTTCTGTAATGCTTGCCGCACAATACGACGATCCTCCCTTGGTGTGATCTGTCTTGGGTGACCGGAACCTTCACGACGTGTGTGGATGCCCTCACGTGCCCATTGTTTCCAACATCGGGCGACTGTGACATCTGCATGCCCTACATGTTGGGCAATTGCACAATACGAGCACCCGGCCTCATGCAAACCCACAATGCGACCCCTATCAAACTCCGTCAAGTGCTGGTAATGCTGTCTAATGCGTCTACGAGGCATCTTCTGTGTTCGGGGATTAGACGTGCCAGCTACTTGCAAACTGAGTGATTCACATACTCATCGCTGGTCTGCACATGTACCGAATTACATCCATTACTTCTGGGTGGTTAACTTTTTTTGTTACTGAGTGTGTGTGTGTGTGTGTGTGTGTGTGTGTGTGTGTATATAAACTAAAAAAGCTGGAGAACTTAACTAACTATCAAATCAATCTTTAATGGAAATGCCACTACAGTATGTACCACACCCTACAAGTAAATGTGGTTATGTATTATCAGTAAATGTAATCAGGGAGAGTAATTTTGAAACTGAAATTTAATGAAACTGGTAATGTATAGCAATGACTAATAAGCATATACAATAACAAGAATATTTATAGCACCGACGTTCCCTTACCAAAAATCAGCCAAAGGCCCAGTCTGACTCATAATTTTTTTATTTGGTTGATAGTCAAAATATCCCGTTACTTAAAAATTATTGAGTGAAGTGTTTTCACTCAGTAAAAATTTAAACGACAAGGTACAGGAGGATCATTCAATAGTAAATGTTGCAAAAAGATTTCCTTCAGCTAGCTTTCAGAAATCCATAAATGCGTTTTGGAGTATTTATACTCAATAATTAATTCTGATAAGAAGTCTATGATAAGAATGTATTGCTGGAGAGTGTTTCATTACACTTCTTGCTTCAAATCAGACCCAGTTTTTCTTCCTTCTCCATAGCCCTGTCCTTAGTGTCATACCCTTATTCGTTGAGGTTTCACAAAAATAAAGCCGTGAAACTCCGGATCTTGTTCTTTCCTGCTCTCTCTATACATCAGCTGTCTGTGAGTACCTCAGCTGCAGATTTAAGAGGGTTTCCACAATGCAACACACTTACGCATCCAGTCCTTGGTGGACCGCTCATGGTTAATGAAGCACAGGTAGTTCCTGACAACGAGGATGACAGAAACGATTAAAGAGAGCCAGCTGAACACAGAGGAAGACAGGTCTCTGCCCGCTTTGGTTTCAGCTTTGCGTCACCCATGCCTCATTTGCAGTAATTTATTCTAATAGTATATTGACATTGGACTGGCTGTCAGACCCATATGTCCTGCTCCAGCTCTCGAAAGTCATAATAGAAACCTCTACTGTGTATATCATTTGACAGCTTTGTGCCCCTTTGAAAATAAACTGTAATCGTTTTCTATGAAATTCTGTTAATACGAGTTTGAACAAACTAGAACAATATTACTGTCATTCATTTCCTAAATCAAACAATGTTATTTAAAAAGAATTATGTATGATATTTTTAGATGTGTACAATGCTATACCTGATGAATGCTTTATGGGATTAGATCTCTGACATGGTTTCCTCTTGTATATTATGTCGTTCCATTATGTAATGTTTTTTTGCTGTTTAATCATTAAGCTTATTTTATTCTATATCCTATTAAAAAGCTCAGACAGAATTTAAAGGTAAAGGTTGAATAAAAGGTAAGGTTGAATGACTGAATTGGTGTTATGCTACATCATTTATTTAATCTTCCGTGTACTCAGCGAATGCCTTAAGCCAGAATGATTTGGCTAATACACATAAAGACAACTGGATTAAACTGGATTCTTCCTGAAACCCACGCAGATAAGTGACCTGCTAAGGGGCACAACAGCTGTATCCTGCTGAAGATCTGATGCTCCAAGCAAGGGACAAACATACTAATTTCCCTAATTATCACTTCTGTGCAGATACATTGCCTAAATTGCTCCAATACATTCCCATATGCATAACAGATTGGATATCAGAAAATTGGAAACCACTTTCCAGTAATAAACAATGCGCATTATCCCTAAAAAAAAACATGTAAATAATAACTAAATACCATTATCCAATTACTGACATCTCCTCCAAAGTGTGTGTTACCAGTGAATCACAAAGCTCATTTCAGACACTTACAGATAGCATAAGTTCTCATTGTGAAACTGAGAAAAGGTAAAATTATTCTCATTGTAAAAATTAATACGAATTATCATTTCCTTGCTAAAGAGCACCTTCTTCGTAGAACACGGGCTTATTATTACTACTGTTATTATTTTTGTTGTTGTTATTGTTGTGATTATTATAAGATTGGCTGATCATCTTGTTAGCTTCCATATTGTAAACGCCACGTGAATGTGCAGTATAAAATGTCTGAATGCATCCTGCAGCCCCCTAACAAAAAGTCAAATAATAATTTAAAATGTTCATTTGTCACAGTTATGAAGCCTTAATGGAGATTACAAATTTGATGACATAATATATGTATAAATATGGATATATTATAAACTCTATCCATCCATTTTCTATACCCACTCGTCCTAGGTGGGGTTGAGGGGGTCGACCACCGTCTATCATATGTTGTATTATACAGTATATTATTTTATGCTAAACTATTATATTATACTATATTATATGAGATTGTATGCAGAAGATTTGCTAGTTGTGGAGATATTCTGTGCATAAAAAAGCATTTTGGGAAACCCAGCTGTTTAAGAGACAGCGAGTCTGTTATATGTGACTCCCTTTGGACAGTATATCTTTCTAGGACAAATTTCAGAATTTTACGATAGCATATTTCCCAACTTCCTGGAGACATATATAGGCCTAATTTACATGAAGGTGACAGATGGCAGTTTATTTGATCAGTTACGTTTTTATGCCATGATTGTAACATAGAGACATGAGTGCCTCCATTACTGCGTAATTTCCCCCCAAATAGCCTGCAAATGAAGATGCTTCGAACATGTTAATTAAACAGCCCATATTGTTTGCTTACAGCTCTTTCCAACCTGGAGAATATGCAAATGAACGCTGATGGTGATTCAAAATAGCTGCAGGGGTATATAAAATAATCAGCATATCTACATGCCGGCATTCAAAGACAACACGGCAAGGAGTGATAAAATTAATTCTAGGTGTTAAAACTATTGACAGGCTCATTTGCAAATTAACAGGTTGGGAAAATATTGAATTTCACAAGAAACCTATCAGGATTTGTATACCATCTGTGCATAATATATGTATGTATATGTATGTGTGTATATGCTGTTCACTTTTAATTCAAATGATTGTTCCTTAATAATAACAGCATTAACAGAAAGGAATGAAGGAGACTGAACCTGAAATTATATTTGAACTAGAAACATCATCCATTTCCTGTACTGGGGTGGGTCTGAGAAGACAGCAGCTGCATTGCTTGATACTATTAGTTAATAATAGGTTTCAGTCCCTGAGGATACAATCCACAACATGAAGAAGACTCTCTCTATGTCCTTAAGATGCCTACATGAGTGTGTACTATTTCCCAATACTGCCTAACCTCTCCTAATTACTGTTCCTTTGTAGTCTCATCTCCTGTTGTATCTTCTCACAACCACAAATCTCCACATTTCCCATCCCTGGTCACACCCATTACACCCTCCTAATATCTATACTTTACTAAAACAGGTAACCTATCTGTGTCCATGTCCTGCAATGGAATGATACAGGCACCATCCTTTTTGGATGATCCACCTACAGATGAACACACATGAATAATAAGCTACTTTTTCTATCCGTCCCATTAAATACCACCTCTTCAGAAATCATATATTGAACTCATACAGAGATTTCACATCGATGTGCAGTTTAATTTCCAGTAGATGAGTCATGTTCATTTTCTCATGTTATATGTTTAAATTGGGCCTTTACGTGTAATTCTTTCTACCTGTTGTTGCACAAGTGTTGCCCCATGCTGAACCTAATCAGATTACACTTGACTAAAGTGCGGTATCATTGGTAAACAGGAATTGTGTTTATGTAGTCCCTCCACTTGAAACTCCACAGTAACATGCCATTTTATGATTAATATATATATATATATATATAACATTCTATAGTGTTTCAGGGCAAGTTTTTAAGGCCATGGTGAAACAAAATAAATACACCGAATAGAAATAATGTATTCAGCTCTGGTAACTGTTTCACTGAAAGAAATTAAGAAACATTCAACAAGAGAAACGTTCACATACTAACAGACAACTGAGAAAGATCAAACACTAGAACACGATGTTCATCATTGTTTGTCTTTAAGAAACCTTGATCATAATACTGAAATTGAAAACTGAAATGAATGAACGAAATGCCTCTTTCTGGGGCTCAGTTTACGACAGTGACAGAGACATGTTTCATACACTGCATTTCTGACAATTTCATGCAATAATGGAGCCATTTTAAAGGGAAACCCGGAACCCGAGAAATTCTCAAAGTGATTCTGTTTTTATGACGTAAGAATTATTTAAGCAGCAGGTTATTGTGTAATTAAATGTAATTTCTTACATGGAGATGCATTTTTATGGTAACACTAATTTTATGTTATTTTTACTGCAGAAATTTCTGTAGGTATGTTACACAGATGTATAGAAAAGTACAAACTGTCCAGTCTCACTGTATATTAATCATGTAGGTTAATTTTGTCTTTGAAAAATATAACACTTCAGCAATAGTTCACACTTCCAAGTTTGCACAGAATTCTGTTCAATATGCCTATCACTGCAGGCTCAGGTTGGCTTCTGTCACTGCCTATGTAATTCAGCTGGATTTTATTTAACATTCCTCAGTTAATACCCACTGGATCACTACCTCCTGCAGATTTGGAAGGGACCTGCTTGTTATCGATGCTTATGCCAGGCTTCTAATCAGCGCTTACTCTCCTGCCCTACAATGCATAAAATGACCTGAGTCGATTGAAATGGATTCGATATCCAAAATCAGGGGCAAACAAAAGGGCATTCGAGCCGACTGTATTTCAGACACAGAGCTGGTGAGAGGCACAAAAATGCTGCAAGGCTGAGCTTAGGTTTTTGCATTTCCATAGCAATCAGTCAATGCATCTGCTTCTCTTGAAGAAACCCAGCACAGATTGGACTAATTTGCTTGTTAGGACTTTATAAAGGGTCAGACGGGTGGTCTAGGTGATTCCAGGGAAGGGTGGAGGTGTATACTCTTTGTGATGATTTTAGGTGCATGGGGTGCTACCACATCCTTCTGAGCGTTGTTTGCTGTCTTTTATTTTGACTTGGGTATTTATAGTTGCTGTTATGTTCGCCTTATATCTTATATCTCTGTCCTACTCACACAGCAGAGCTCTGCCCTTCTAACTGCCGTACTAGTAATAATAATAGATATTAATATACAAAAAGAAAAAGTCAGCTGCAGTCCTCAAGTAAATGTTGTGTGACATGAGGGACATCAAAGTACAGTGTGGTCAGAGGGTGCATTTATAAGGCACATGGTAGCGTTTATTGGACCTACAGAGTGTGGCCTTATAACGCATAATGGAAACCTGAGGCTCATTACAGCTCATGAGTCTTCTTCCACCGGCCTCTGCTGACAGCTGTGTGAGCAGTGGAACAGCGAGATACGCTGCACCAACGTGACTCTGGCTTCTGCTGACTTTTATCATTGCAGGTGTGGAAGCTGTGTGGAAAAGCACCTCAGCCAGAGCCAGACTCTATAATAAGAAAGCGTAATATATGGTGTTCTTCAAATGATGAACAGATCCAAGGAACAGTGATGGGAGGCAGGAACGGGATGGGACCCTAGGAATGTAATGGTCAGAAAATGAAAAAATTCACAACAGAACTTCCCACCTTCCGACTTAAACACACAGGAAGAAAGAACTATAAAAGCCAGACTATTTCTTCAAGTCCCTCTCAATTAACACGCAGTAACCTTTTTATAATCCTGATTAATTAATCATAGCTCAGAAGAGGAGCCTGTCCCCAGAGATGGCCCCTCTCCAAAACATTCGCACCCTCCTCAAGTTTCATCAGGAGATAGATTTGTGTTGGTAGAGCAAAGGAGGAGCACAGCAGGACCAGGTGGAGGAAGACGGTAGGCAGATGTTTCCTCCTTGCCTCCTTGCTTAGTGTCTTACAGACAGTAAACTTCACTTCCAAGGTCTGTTAAAGCTGAAGCTGGATAATGAAATATATCGAACAAACAGCTCTTCTTCTTTAAAGAGTGTCTGTCAGATAATAAAATTCTGGCAACCAATCCAACATTTAAAGAATAACAGCCAGCTTTGCAGGCCTCCCAGGTACAGAAGATTGATGATATGCTAAAGTGAAGTTAGCTGTGTAGTTACCCTCTCGCAAACGATGGACAAATATTCTGACCTTTAAAAGATTCTCTTTACGGGTACCTGCAGAGAAAGGCTAGTGGGTTTTGGTTGAATAATTGCTCATTATTCTTGATTAACGGCCTCACCATCATGATTAATCAATCAATTTTTATTATAGAACATTTTTACAAGTGGCTCGTCACACAACTTGTGACAGAAAACATTTCCTAGCAGGATTAAAAAAAAAAAAACAGAGCTAATTCATGAAAACTGGAAGATCCTTTGTTGACTCCATAACAAGGTGTCATGTAAAACTTCACAAAAAGAGTTCAATATTACAATTGATGGTACAGAGCAATTGCCTTTTGCACTGAGAGGTCAGTGTGATGTGGATGGTCTCCGAGGACATGAGGAATTCCTGTTCAGCACATACCCATGGTGGGGAAGGCACTACTGACTGTTAGGCTGCTGGGTGCTGATTGGTCAGATGACATGTCATGAAAGGAAAACAGTGAAAGACGGGGTGAAGGGGAGCTGGGGAGCGAGAACTGGAAAACAAAATAGCTATAGGTTCAACTGACAGCATACAAAACAGTACACAGATGGGCTGAGGTTATGAAGGTGGCCAAACACCTTGAACACCACTAGGAATAGGACAGATAAAAATGGATAGCAGGGCTGGTATATATGGTTTTAGGAAAGGTATTTTTATAACAGAATAACATCTCTCCTCTTATGGATGAAAAAAAACAGTGAGGAAGCAGGTTCCCATTTAAGCTTGATAATTTCACAGATAACCACTGGAATGCTGCTAAAACTGCTGGGAAAAAAAAAACATTTACATTATTACCACATGTAAGCCTGGCTTGATTTTAATAAACCTGAGCATTATGCACATGAAAATTAAATTAATTATAGTGTCTACAAATGGCAGCACATACCAGAGGTCCCTGTTATAAGCTGTTAGTGTTCATTGTGAAGTCATAACTTTAACAACATACGGCTGATTTTATGGGGCAATGTTTAAATGGAAAGAACTAAATAGGTTTCAAAGGACCAAGGTGACTCATAGTGTGCCCTCATTTTCCATAAGGGATAATGGACAGAGTGCTGATGACCTGTGGTGGCACTACGGCTAATCCTGTGACCTTCCACCCTCAGAGCTGAGGGCTAACTTCTCTGTTTGTGTGGATTTTCTCTGGATCCAACGCTCTCTTTTCAACAATGGAGAAATAAGTTTAGATGGACCGGTGCCTATAATTTGTTTTTAGTGTATCTGTGAGTGTGTGAATGTGATCCGTGATCAAATGACATCCCATCCTGTGCATGCAACTGTCTCGTGTTCCGGGGCTTCCCCAGATCCAGGGGCTCCAGGCCTGCCAGGGCCCAGGATAAGCAGCTATGCTGTGACCAAGGACAAGCTGTAATTGGATAAGCAGTTATGGCAAATGTTTGGATGCTGGTGATATTTGATGGCTTAAGCTTACCCGCTGTACTCTAAACTATATTCACTTATGTCACTATCACACCATCTCAGACTGCAGATATTCCCACTTGGAATCGCCAAGCATTCACCTCACCTGAATACTAATGGGCTGTCCTCATCCCGGATCACATGCGCCCATGCCAAACCCTTTACTTATATGGAATGTGGGTTGACTTTTGGTTTTGCTGGTGTTTAACCTCTCATTATTGACTTTGGATTGACCCCCAGTATTCTTTTTGCACCTGATCTAGCTGCACCCGGTTTCCAACCTTGAACTTGGATAATGTTTTGCCTTTTGAAATTCACCTGCACCAGGACCTATCCTGTTAGCTTTGCGTCTCCATGACAGTAATCAAAAAGAATCCACAATATTGTCACCAGCATCATCAACAATCCAATCAAAGCAACAACAATTTAAGGGCGATTGCAAGAGAGAGCAGGACTGAGCACAATCATAGGGACTGATCACCAGCACTCTGCTAACAGGGGCCTTAGTCAATGATAACCCGGACTACATCTGGTATTACCCCTAGTTGGTGGGGCAGCACTGGATTCTGCAGAGAAGCTGGAAGCAAATTATAAATGCGTGAATAATATGCTTTACTCCATTATATTTTATTTATGGGAACGTTGTACATTGATCCTTAACCTTTAAATTACTTTAAGAGTAAATATAACTTACAAAATGTCACTTTTATAGATTTTCTGTAAACCATTTAACACTGCAAGAATCAGGAGCCTTAGACTTGTGGTGATGCCATCAGGACATTCATGCGTGAGACGGGAGTTTGGGATTTGGAGCTAGCGGGAGGCAGAAAAACATACAGATTTTGTATAAGGTCTTTTTAATAAGAAAATTTGCTTTTATAAATCAGCAGTGCCCTGTGTTTCAGGTATAGGCTCCGGGCACATTGTAACTCTGCACTGGAAAGGCAGTCCATAAATAAAAATGATTATAATGAAATTACCACATGAAGCAGCATGAAAGGAATGGTGAGCTGCCAAATTTTTTTTATGTTTGTAATATGTAGATATCTAATGTACATTAAAAGGAATTTTAACATTTTGAATGAACATATTTAATGAGCAGAAAAGAACTTGTCACAGAAGTTCATAAAAATTCACAGTAAAACTCAATTTTTATGTCAGGGTTGTGTCGTAAATCAATTTGGCGCTGCTAGCCTTTAGGGCTACAATTTCACTACTATAAAGGTAAATACTTTTTAATTGAAAATGTATTTGCATGAACTCTATCATTTACCTTTTATATGATAAGCTATATATATAGAATCTACATTGGAACATCATTTCCAAATTGGGTATAACAAATAACCAGGGCTATAATCCTGTGGGAATATTACCTTTGTCTGGAGTGTAATATTGTATTTTCCACTTCCACTTGCTATATTCATAGCTATAACAAATATCTGATAAAAATACAGGCATACAATTTTTGTTGTTCATTTACACGTATCAGCTGGTACATATGCACAGACACTAAACACTGAGTAGGACAGTGAAACCTTCACTGTAAAAATAAATGTTTGGTTTCTCTTGTCAAAACCAAAACAATAAGCTTTTTTTCACCCATCGCAGATTATTGACAGCGTCCCATTGTGTGAAGTTGCCAGGAAACAGGATGCATTGTACTGGACTGTAAAATACTAGATTCATTTCTGTTTTGCTTCAGTTTATCCCAGTGGGTATACAGTTACATCCATTGTTCACATTTTCAGAGAATGCCTGTGCTTTTACTGTGCTCATTCACCATCTATTGTTCACTTTTTCAGAGGATGCCTGTGCTTTTACTGTGCTCATTCATCATTCTCCACACAATAGGTATTTTGGCATTTTCAATGAACTACCCGCAAAACTAATACCATTTGACCAAAAGTGTCATTTTTTCTCTAATCTATCATTTCCTACCTCACTTAATATCATCGAAGGACAGAATAATTTATAGGGAAATGTTCAGGGTACTAACTTATGGCTTGATTTACTTATCATTGTTCATTATTGTATACTTGTTTTAAGTGAATTTTGTGTTCAATTTAAAGGCTATAATTAATCAGAGAGATTTTTCAGTCAGGGCCAGATCCAGGCATAGGCAAACTCGGCGGCTGCCTAGGGCGCAACCAGCACAACAGGGCTCAGACAAAGCCATGGGAAAAAAGATATATATTATATAGATAGCTGGCTCTAGCTACAGGCAGAATAGACAATAGACTAAGGCCCCGAATTACCTGCATTGCAGGCAAGTGAAAGGGTCATCAGTTTTCTTTGTAAGGGAGCCGAATCAGGGGGCGATGAGTGGCTCAGTGGGCTAAGTCTCTGCACCTCTGATCAGAAGATCAGATGGTATGAGCCCCAGCATCAGCAGAACAGTCACATGTGCATGGACTCGTGAGCAAGCCTTTAACCCCCAGTTCCAGGGCCACTGCATGCTGGCTGACCCTGCACTGTGACACCCGAGCTATGGAGAGCTAGGAGGGATATATACTATATAACTTTGCTGTGGCATTAAATTGGGAAGAAGGAAAAAAGGATTATATTGAGTCTCCGGTTTGTTGACTTGGAACTTGAATGGGTGAGTCTTGAGACTTACTTGTTGAAGGTCAATGACTTTTTCCCACCTCTGCATTTTACCATCATGGTGGAAAGAAACACTGTTCATTCTCCAAAGACAATTTTCACAGCACAAAATAAAATTCCCAAAAATTTGGAAACCCTCTAAACACTTCTAGACAAAAAGGCGGGGCAAAAAAAATGTCCTCTGTTTTATCAAAAACCATAATGGTCTAAATCCATGCAAACCTTCTGATACCACAGCAAAGGAAACAGAGCATCAGGGGCCCACCAGAATCTCGGTAACAATAATCAACCCCAGCCAAACAAATATATTTACACGGACACCCATACACATGACTATGAGTCATTTTAACCCTTTGCTGAATGATTATGAATGCTGTGAACTGTGAACAAGTGCATGTTCTGACCAGTTTTCCAGGTGAGGGTCACAGCAGAAGCACACCAAGCAGGTCAGCTGAGACCTCTCTTTCTTTCAGCCCAGAGATTCCAGCTCCTTCTGGGGCATCCCCAGGCATTCCCAAGCCAGCCGGGAGATATATTGTAATTCCCCCAGCATGTCCTGGATCAGCCCAACTGGTGAACTTAAAGTAGTACCTGTGGGAATAAAGAGCATAGCACTAATAGGATATTTTAGAGTGCAAGGCATGCACACAAAGGTGTAATGCCTATCCGGTTTTTATCTATCTGTTTAAGATAGCAAAGGAGGTAAAAATGTTACAGAAAATACCTAAAAATTCAGCTTTGCAATGAGTAATACAAATTATCCACTAGTATGTAAGATATAAGATATTATATTTCAACCAGTATTTTCACATGCAGAATCAGGTAGGACTGGAGTTTGTGAGAAGTGCTGAACTAGCTCTACTGCAAGGCTCTATTACAGCAAGGCTTGTCTGATCGGAGCCTCATTTTGATAAATGCACATTATTACGGGCACAAGAAACCCACCATTGCAAGGTAGGGTACTGTTTCTGTGTACCTGAGGTGAAAGAAAGCTTAATATAGGCAGGCCAGTGCAGTAGATGGATAATTTATAAGCGTAATTAAAATAGCAGTCTGGCGCTGCGACTTATGTGAAGAGGTTCCATATACAGTATGCACAGAAATCTGCCAGAAGGGAGATGCGACTATCTTGGCAGGAATTAAGTAGGCCAGATAAAACTTGGCTGTGCTTGACCCAATTAGAAAAGGCCACATGAAAGAACAGGCTCGCTTAAATTAGGGTGAGGAGAAAGTAAAGTTAAAACGGTACATCGACAGCATTCCTCTTCGATCCGACTCATCCCCTGTGCCGTTCCTGGTTGATATTGTACTGTTTCGTCTACTCAGTTAAGTCTCTGTGAACGTAATTGGCCACTGATCAATGATTTGGTATGATATTGCATTTCAACACCCGTTGCACTGTCATGAATTATGAAATTAGTCATTCTTCTCGTTCCTTTGCAAATGAGCCTAGTCACTCCATTCACTATTTAACTCAAAATCCAGACCTGCTATTTATAATCACCGGTGGAGTTCACAGTTCTCTGTGATATGATTAGTTAAATATCCTCATGCTTTCCCCGCCTTCACGTGTATATGTATGTATATATGTATGTACATA
>JAAGVU020000092.1:15996008-16017892 GCA_011763525.2 Mormyrus iriodes | reverse complement strand
TATATATATATCTTATACTAACCTAACCAAATGAAATTCCATGTAGCAACAATCCCTTCCACTTGTTTACTAAAGAAAAATATGATGCACTAACATCTGCAGCATAACAAGAACACACACTTAATGGTGTAAATAACTGTTATTTATTTTTGCATGTCTAATCTCAGCCTAAGATTTATGCTGAGTCTTGTGGGGAATTGGCACTCCGGCCAGCGGAGAAAGACTTCCCACTGTTCCATTCCGTCTGAGCTAGTGTGGTGCTGAGGTATCACCCACCACACAGCCGCACTCGAGATCGCATCCCTGAGGTGGTTCGTCGTGTGGTGGATGCAGCAACGCGCTATATCAGTGCGCACTCCTTATCCCTCCCTCCCTCTCTCTCTCTCTCTCTCTCTCTCTCTCTCTCGTGGGCCTGTATGCCTGTATTCTCACTACATTGACCACAGGTGTTATGCTCCAAGTTTATATACATAGATAAACTTCATAATTTTGATAATTATACTAGATTTTACTATTTTACTATTTAAAACTAGTATAATCATACTTTCCTACTAAACATTCTAGATTAAAACCCATAATAAATAGATTACACATTATTATAAATATTAATTTCAAAATCAATTGAAACAATTGATATATTGTGACTAAACTCAGAAATACTATATCTCAGTACATACCAGAACATAATTCAATTCTTAAACTTTCCAATATTGCCCTGCACAAAGCAATATGCACAGTTTTGCCCTATGAAAAATATATATGTACCCTTAACTCATGATATGGGTTTACCCAAAGATTTTACTAGTTACTATAAAAATAAAAATCACGGTAGGAAATACGCTATACTCAACACTGACCTTTATGCCTAATAAACGCTACTTTTGCAATACCTTTGCATGCGCTCTCTGAGCCAATCCTAATCATTTTCATCCTTGCTGTTTAAATCATTCATGAATAGACGTGTTTGTGAGAAATTGATTTATTTTGAACTAGTTTTTTCTTTATAAATACTGCAATATTTATTGCAGAAACAGATTTTTTTCCAATATCATGCATCCTAATTATGAAATGCTAGCTACTTGTAGCTTACAACATACAATGCAACATTCAACAAGGGTTAGTAAAATGATAGGCGGCAGAGCAAAGTACCAATACGATGTGGAGCAGTGGGTAGAATACCGAGAATGCTGCAGCAGTATTACAAAATTAGCAACTCGATCACTGTAGAGGCAGCGACTGTACAACATCTCATGTCACAACCTCATACAAACAAGTGAGACCAGAAACAAAGGAGCCGACCAAGATGGTTTTCTCGCACTGCCCCCTGGTGGACATGACCTTTAATCCTCCAGATTAACGTAAAATACACGCGTAAGTATAGTTGGTACAATGCTTCTTTTGCGCACGGAAGATATTTTTATTCATTCATTTCAGGCTAAGCACCTCAACAATGAGTGCAGGATCAGGTGCCCATCTGGGACTCAGCCGATCTCAAATTGCTGCTGTCTGTGCCATCACCCGTTTCCTAACTGCTGCACTACCACCAAGCCTTTCTTCCCCGAAGGGGCACAGCCAGAATTTCTGGGCCCCCTGACAAAATCCCTTCTTTAGATTTTGGTGTTGGGTGGGGGGGATCATCTCATTAGATCAGTAGACTCTGGGCCCTCTCCAGTCCAGGGCCCAGGAAAACATACCACCCCCCCAAACCCCAATGACAGCCCTGCTTCCCAGCTGCCTGAAGGTCTCTATGGTTCATGAGCACCTTTCTGCTGAATTTCAGTGTATCTGTAACGTTGTACTTCAACGCATAAGCAAGCACCATTTTCTACAAGTTTATAGAAGATAAGTGAAAACAAAGAGGATTGATTAAAGCATAATAACGAGAGGCACTGTTCTTTTCAACATGTTTTCTTTTTATTCCATGCAAGAAAGACCTTGCTTATGTATAATTAATTAAATCTGTAATCTGTCTATAGAGGCGAGACTATGCACAAGACAGCAATAAATGAAATCAGTCAGACTGATTCCTTAATTAATCCTGAATCAGGCTTTGTATTCTGTAAATGCAAAGTACGTCTCTGTGCATGTATGTGGGAAATGTGAACAAAAATGATAAATGTAAGCACTTGTAGTTTTATTCAACTTTTATAAAGGCAACATTGGTTCAGTGTTCAAGTGTGACTCCGGCTGTTTTTTTTATGCATTTTATGAGCAAGAGAAAAAGGCTGATTTAGTCAAAATTCAAAGGTTAAAGGTTGTATGAGTCTCTGTCAAGTGACCACAGATGTGCTAAGATAAGAAGCAACATTTTCAAATAAAGCTGAATAAATAGCCGCACCCTAAGAAACCAATAAACACCAACAGCAGCCGTGTCTGAGGTATTGATTTCCAAGCGTTTCACAACGGAAACTGCCTATTTTAAGGTTACATAACAGTTGAATTAAAAATGGTTATACATTTCTAAAAGTGATTATTTAGTGATTACAATAGCTGAACAATAGCACTGCCTTCATTGCTTCTAAAGTAAAACAATTAACCATCCTTATGTGAATATGCAAATTTAATAGCAGTTAATTGCGGTATCTAATTTTATTGATGGCAATAATCATCTTAAATCAAATACAAAATTATCATCACAAATAATACTATTATAATACTAATAGCAAATTATCAACCCAAGAAACATTATTACATGTAATTTACATTTTATGTCAAAAGACTACAATATATATATTACATCTATATCATATTAATTCGCTAGTTGTACTATACTCTTTATATACAAAGCTTGGACTGAGAAAATCCAACTTCCATCCATTTATACAGGGTTATTATGAGCCTGAAGGAGAACATCTGGAATGGCATGTTAATCCATCAAAGGGCACATACACTCACGCCAGTTCACCAGCTGCTTATTTTAGGACTGTGGAGGGAAACCAGAGTACCCAGTGGAAATGCACGCAGCACAGGCAAAGCATGCAAACTCCATGCATGCAAAGTGCTCCTGGGGAAATGTTATCTCGTGTCACTGTATACCGACACATGGATGGTGACAATAAGACCCACTTGACCTGACTAGTTCTTTACTTTGTTACCTGCCTTGCTTTGACTTTCTTTGACTTGGCTTGTGTAAGCTCAATTCCCTGTGGCTCCCACTCCAGCCTCCTGCACTAATAAAGAGCAGAGATATTTTATCGTGGGCATAGCTGGGTGTGATTGATTTGCTTGAGCTTGTATTGGTTATTCCCACTGGCCCAAACAAGGCACATACTGTGTATTCCCTGTCTCCCACTTGTGTAGAAGCTCACATATCACAGTATCTCAGTAGGCATGCCGTTTTTTACCAGAAGATGACTGAGAAAACATGTTTCAACAAAATTCACCACTAGGTAGGCAGAGGAAAGTCCAATTTTAGGATTTTCCACAGTACTAGCTTAAAGCAAACGGCTTAAATTGCCTCAGTCTTTACAAGGTCATTGAAATTTTAACCATGATTTTTATGCGCATATACAAAAAGTATGATAGAAAGATGAAAAATTTGATTCTGCTTGAATTAGAAAGGCTACACAGCATGGGGTGATTAAACGATGGATTATAATGTATGGTTCTGAATCCTGACGCTTATCCCTATCTAAGCATAAGAAAATGCTATAGGAAATACTATATTAATGGCGTTTTAAGCACCAAGCTCACATAAGTAATGCATATGACTGGGTTAAATAACAGTGCTTGTTCAGTGAAAACATTTGAAAGTGTATCTACAGTGACCCCAAAGAAAGGTGGGGTTTAGAATAATATTTAAACCATTAAAATTACATTAATCCAAATCAATGTCTGGTTCATGGACTGACCATTTTACTCTGACATACCTGCTATTAGACAGGTGTTTATCACCTACCTCCTTTTAATGATCACCATGCATTAGGTTGTTAGATAAATATTGTGCTCAGCATGTATGTAATTCTATCTAATCTGTCAGTCTGTAATGCCTGATAATGCTGATATTTTTGCAAAACTACTGACCTAAAAAGTGTGTTAGATTAGGTTAGGCTAGATGGTTATTACTGCAGAGTTCATACAGCAAAGTAGACAAACTAGTGTTTTTATGGAGGTGAAGTCCAAGATCATTGTAGAAAAAACAATTAAATAATGTGATAAAAACAGATATTTTTCAGGTTTAGTAGGCAAAAGACTAAACGACAGCTTTAATGCTTTACTTGGGCTGGCTTAGCTCATAAGAGAACAAACAGTAAAGGTGTTTTATAGGAAGCTGAAAGGTTGAAAAAATGGGCAAGTGGACAACAATCAACATTTAGAGAGAGATAAACTGTGTCTCCACTATGTCTTTTCACCAAGACGGTTGTCCTGCAGCACAAAATTAACCCTGGATAAAATACTGATAGTAATGCTAAGAATGTGGACAATATCACTACTAATCTTGGGTCAGTGCATAAGGAGTTTGCATGCTCCCCCCATGCTGTGTAAATGCTCTCTCAGTGTATGGTTTATCTATATTTAAACTGTAAAATGCATATCCTGACATCCCATCCAGGATGGCCTTCGCCCTATGTTCTGTGCTTCCTAACTTGCCACGATCCTGGACTGCTTTAACCAGCTCTGTAAATTTATAAGATGCTTGAAGGAAGGAAAGCCTTGATGTAATGTCTGAAAATAATTCCTCTATATGCTTGAGAAAACTTGACAACAAACAACTTGACTCATGAGATTTGCATAATATTTTTGTCTGAAACTATCTGTTGAGGATCAAAAACCTGACAGCCTAACAATGACATTCAGACAGCTGATTAATAATTGTGTTGCTTTACTGCAGCCTCCAGCAATAAGTGTACCAGTACAATTTATATTTCATGTTAAACAATTTGCTATTACATGTTACTGGTCACCTTTTCTCCTTTAAAGTCTCAGTCACACAATGAAACTCCTGATTGCTGGTTCAACAAAACAAATGTTCTATTGATTTGTGAAGTTTTCCCACATTTTACAGTTTTTCACATGCCCCATTATAGATATGTCCATCCATGTCAATCATGTGTACTCACTGTGATGGACTGGCATCTCTGTGTTTCTTGAGATAAGATCCAGACTCACCACAACACTATACTGGATAAGCAGAATGGAATATGGATGGATTATATAAATTATATTAGATGAAATATGAATTTTGGCTTTTTGCCTACTGAAAGTCAAATGGGACTGCATATAGATCGTATAGAACCGGATAGAAACCTATTGAATATGCTATGAAATTAACTAATCAGGTTGTCATAATTTTGTGAAGTCCCTTTAAAGGTACTTATGTTTAAATTATTGTCTCTTGAAGATGATGAAAAACATTCAAAGTCATTACAATATTTAGACAAAACATACTAAAACATGTCCAGTCCATCCTTTACACCCTGACCAAAGAAATATGTATAGAAATGTGTTTATATACTGACCATCGCATCAATTACCTGTAACTAGGTGTAACTGTCAGTATGCACCCACGAAAAAGCATTGCAGTCATCTAGATCACACACAATGGCCTCACAATCTACACTGGGGAGTATCTTTAAACATATCATCTTATTACAAAGTGGCTACATCTCTTGATTTTATACCACATTTTTTTTAATGAGTTATACAACTATTCAGTTTCTTATAGCCACCAGATTACAGTCGGATAAGGAGAAAAGACAGAGGGCGAAGAGAATGGACACTAGGCAACTATTTTCTCTTCCTTCCCTCTTATGTTACATCATATTGGTATAATTTAACCTAGGGTCCCTTTCTACTCAGTCAAAATATTGCGGCGCCGGACAGACCGAGGCATCGCAATGGCAGCAGCAAAGGAACACGAGGACGCACGGGTTTGCACGAAGCTGCTCTTTATTGTAGTCCTTGAAAGGACCACACTCAAGCAGCAACACAAGGACACACACGGGGAGGTCACACATATAACTGGAAGGCTCCCACATGGTAGGGCATTACATAATACTAGAACACATCGGGATTACCATACAACACTAGGGAAGGTACACGTGACTATCAGGAGCACAAGTATTCACGCTAACAACTAGGACTATGTACAAGACATACAATGGCTATGTACAGTACAACAGTGTGGTGTGCTGGGACATATGCAAATAGGCCAGACGGCGCTCGGCTCACCGGCGCCACACAACCCCCCCCTAAGGGTCAGCCGTCCCGGCGACCACCAACCCCAATCCCCACCTCAACACTGGGACAAGTCCCAAGGCCCGGGGTAGCCGCCGGTACGCCATCTCCTAAGGGACGGAAGCTGGTTGCTCACGAGCGCTGACGATGCTACCGGTTCCCCCAGACCGTCAACCCTTTCCTCCACGCAGTCTAGGGGGATCTGCTGCCCTTTCCAAAGGGTCCTCCTGGCTGGGGAACACCACACCCGAAGACTCCCACAGCCAGGCCCCTCTCTCCGGGGACAGCAAACGTGCCGAGCAGCTAGGGAGCTCTGGGTGGTCCGCCAGCTCTGGCAGTGCACCCCCCGGGCCACAGCACTTCATCCTCCGTGACTTTGGGGGGACCGGTTGGTGATCGCGAGGCCGATGTTCTTGAGCAGCATCCTGGGTTGCGCCTCGAGAGGCCTCTCCCAACAGCTCCCGCTCTCGCAGCCCCTCCATACGGGGCCGCCACCATTGCAGGGACTCGAGCAGCTGCTTGCCCTCTTCCTGTCGTGCTGCTAGTTCACCGCACTCCTGGGCCTGCTGGACCTCCAGAAGGTAGCACGCCTCCTCTTGGCCATGCAATGCGACCTCTGCCTCCTGCAGTTTGCAGCGCTCCTGAGCCAGCCGGGCCTCCACGCTGCGACATGCCTCCTCCTGGCGAAGCAGCGCTGTCTCGCGGCCACATAATGCCACCTCTGCTGCCTCGGCCAGACTCCTCTGGCGGTCATGGTCTCGTTCCCAGCCAGCCAGCTCACTGCGCAGCTGCTCCAGCTGCCGCCGCTTCTGCTCCGCTAACTCCCGTAGCCACTCCCGGTCCTGCTGGTCCTGCTCCCACTGCTCATCCAGCTCATGGCGTTCCCGAGCTAGCTGGGCCTCCCAGCTGTGGCACGCCTCCCCGCGCTCAAATACAGCATTTTCTACCTGCTGCTCATTCTTGCAGCTGGGGTCACGCCACGGCTTGTCGAGGCTGGGGACCGGAGAGTTCTCAAAGACCGATGAGAGGTCAGCATCCACCACAGTGCCCGCCTTCCTTGTTCAGTGGTCCGAACGGGCTGGCAGGAGCGGCTTGAGGTCGTGCTGCACACGTCCGGGTCATTTCGGCAGAAAGGGGCGGCACCTCTCGCTCTCTGCTGTCTGCCTCTTGTCTCCAGGTGGCTCTAGTGGGGATCCCTGGGCAGTAGCGCACCTGGTGTCCCTGCTTGCCACAGCCCCTGCAGACGAGCGTCCCTGCCCAAGACTTCTTCCCGGCACTGCCTCCTCCTCCACTTTGCTGTTTCACCGCTGCCTCATGGTTTGCCAGGCTGGAGTGGACTTGCTTGAAGATGGTGTGAAGAATCCGCTCCAGCAGCACCAGTGGGGCTGCTTCTGCCATCCCACTTCTGACACCAGTATGGCGTACCAGCGCATTCTGTCGCTCGCCATCGTACTGAGTCAATGAGGCAAAGTCTCTTGTCCACTAGGTGGCGTTTATTACACTCCCCTGACACACACCTGCCCATCGCGCTCATTGCCCCGCTTACTCCGAACCCCACACGGTAGGCACACACACACACACACACAATAGCCATCAACTAACGGTTAACATACTTGACATTGATACAACAAGACATTACAATACATGGCCGTGATGAGAACTATTTACAAGGTTGGCGCCAGTCCAATATGCACCGCTGTCCCACAATGCCCCCCCAGCCCCACAATATTATTAGGACTAAGGCTAAGTTGTATGACATTATAACAGACAGAGAACAGTGTGAAGTGTGAAACTTTTCTGCATGTTGTACTTGAATTTCCTGACTTCTATGCTTCACAGTTAACGGTCAGCTGGATGCAAAACCGCAGTAACTCTGATGATGCCTCCACCCTCAGATGTTGCATGCAGCAGATTAGAGGATGCTTCCAGGTGGCTGTCTCTCCTACCTGGACCTTGAGTCTTGTGATCAGAATTGTACTGCATTTCTGCTGTTGTTTTACGGCACGGTATGCTAGGACCTGCTGTCTACAAAAAAGGAACAGGGCAGTGATTCCAGCTCTGCAGCACTGAGGAAATTCCAATTTCTGGGGTACTTTCAATGAAGGTTAACTGATATATATGAGATAACTGTAAAATATTACGAACAATAGACTGCAAACAAAGTAATAGAGTATATTAATATCTGTAGTATAGTTCAAGTTTATGTTGACCGTAAAATATGAAGCCAATCCAGTAATTAAAAGTATATTTACATATCCAACTGACGGGTCCTGTCATCCGGAGAAGTTGCATGCTAATCACATGCCATTTCAACAATTTGTCTATACATGTATCCATCCGTTTTATATTTCTGATTATCCAGTGTGAGGTCACAGCAAGCTTAGAGCATATCCCAGGCACTAGGCTAGGGATGCCCTGGACGGGATTTCAGTCCATCAAAAGACACATACTCAACAGGCAAATACTCCGGAGGAAATCTATGCAAACATGGAGGCAGGAACCAAACTCCAACATAATTTGAGCTACCGTGTACGTGCACAGCTACAGTGCTAGCCATAGAGTCATCATCTGTACACATGTACAGGAGTTGGGCAATGAAACTGAAACACCAGCCAATAGTGTTTGAGGTTTCACGCCTATATATGTGCGGTCTGGTGGCCAATCTTCACTGATCGAACATTCCATCAGTAAGAGTGTGAAGGTTGTATTGGCAGAGCAATAGTATAGCTGTACATAAAATATTGCAATCCACACAACATAATGGGAGACATATCAGAGCTCAAAAGAGGACAAATTGTTGGTATGTCTCTCCCTGGTGCACATGTGACCAGGACAGCAAGTATCTGTGGTGTATCGAGAGCCACGGTATCCAGGGTAATGTCAGCATAGCACCACGAAGGACAGACCACATCCTACAGGAGTTACTGTGGACGCAAGAGGAAGCTGTCTGAAAGGGATGTCTGGGTACTAACCTGGATTGTATCCAAAAAGCATAAAACCACAGCTGCCCAACTCACTGCAGAATTAAATGCGCACTTCAACTCTCCTGTTTCCACCAAAACTGTTCGTTGGGGGCTCCACTGGGGTAATATTCATGGTTGGGCTGCTATAGCCAAATGTTCAGTCACTTGTGCCAATGCCAAACCTCGGCATTAATGGTGCCAGCAACATAAATCTTGGGCTGTGAACAATGTGAAACATGTACTGTTCTCTGATGAGTCCACCTTCACTGTCTTTCCCACATCCGGGAGAGTTACGGTGTGGAGAAGCCCCAAAGAGGCTTACCACCCACGTTGTTGCGTACCCAGAGTGTAGCACGGGGGTGGATCAGTGATGATTTGAGCTGCACCTTTAAGGTTTTTTAAAGCATGCTGCTACAGAGATCCTTTCTCAGTGTGGTGGCCCCAAGTATATTTATTATTAACAAATAAAACTACTTCATGGGCTTGCATAGCAATAATCAATATTACATAATATTGAAGAATACGTGGAAGCAAAAGACAAGGAGGGGAAATATACACAGTAGTGGAAAACTGAACTCTGATGGCCCAACTGCACAATGCTTATGCATGATGCACAATGAGTCCATACAGATTGAAAGACATGCAGTTTGTTAATTGTCTGTTTACGCTCAAGTTTGCTACCGTATCTAGTTATTAGATCTATTTCAACTCCATTTTATTAGGCCTAGTTCATTCTAAGCTTCACTGTATTGCACTGTGACGTCGTTGACATTATTAGTAGAACTAAAATTGACATTATTCTCATCAATAATGCAGTTTAAAGAAAAGGCACTGTTGAGGTCCCTTGTTATACTGTAATAGACTTCTCCTGAACAACTGTTGGGAGTAGCAGTAGATCAGAGATCATTAAAAATAACTAGAAAAGGGCAGGTTTGCAAGAGAAATTATTGCATTTTAGACACATGATATTAAGGTCTAATATGTCATCATGGAAATGTCATTTAGACTTTTTGGTTCTGTATGTATTTCATTTTTTATGTAAAAAAGTCATTATATAGGGTTAGGGTTATAGGGCCTTAACTAGAGATGCAGTATCTGTGACAAAATCAGGTACCTAAACTCATCCCTAAATAACTTTTTGGAGTCTATTCCAAGCAGAATAGGGTGCAAGGCTGGGGTACATCTTGTATGGCAGGGGTAGGCAATCTTTTCCAGAAAGGGCCACTGTGTATGAAGGTTTTCACTGCAACTCCCTAATTAGGTTCCTAATTAGAAGACTGATTGGCTGAAGAGTTCTCACACCTGGCTTTGAACAGCTGACCTAAAGGTTATCTCAAAAACATTTGTACAGACTGGCCCTTTGCAGATGAGATGCCTACTCCTGTAGTATGGGATAGTAGTTCATCATAGGGGACATATACACCACCATACTCAATTTAGTGACACCAACTAGCATAGGTGCAGGTCTTTGGACTACAGGAGGAAACATCAGTAATGCAAGTAGAACGTGACAACTGTCATGTCTAGCCCTGCCCTACCGGTCTTTCCCCGGTGTTTCCCACAGGCGGGGCTGCTAAATAAGCCATGCCTGTTGCAGTTACCTAGTGTTCTTGCCACAGGTGCCCCTCATTTATTCCTAGGTGACCCTCTGTATAAGAGTTCCCCAGTCCTGTGCCTCCTTGTCAGTCATTGTGGTTGTTTGGCATTACCAGCTTTGTGTCTGCTTGCACTGAGTGGCACGAGACTAAAGTCCCTACAACAGGGTTATTCGTATGCCGACTATTTCTGTCCCGGACCATCCTTTCTACTGACATCATGCCACACCGTCGTCAGCACCACCAACTCTCCAAGTACAGAGGAGAAGCAGGATTCAAACCACCAACTCTGCAAGCGTGAGACGGTAATGCTACACCCTAAGCCATCACAACAGCCTTATTTGAACTCTTGCTTACCACTGCATCTTTAACTAGACAGGACAGTTTACTAAGAAACAGCCATGCTAAAAATCGCAGGATAAGCTCATGTAAAATAAATCATTTCAATAGTATTATAGAAACCATATTGTTAAAACAGGGTCCCTCAGTGGGACATATGAATTTTAATTCTGGCAATACGGACTTATTTGTTGGTTTGAATGAATATGCCATTTCCAGAATTCCCTTGCCCCATCATTGAAATCCCAGGCCAGGGCTAGAAATTAACTAAAGGATTTAAGATCAAAGGACTAGGGTTAGAGAAGTGTACTTAATACTCAACAAAGTAATTTGCCTGTGTAATAAATAAATTAAATATATAATATAATTGCTTAAGCCACATTTGTGTTGGGAAATATGTAGTAATTTTATTTAATTTGTGATTGACTAAATATTAAATTCAAAAATAGTTCAAGAATTGTAAAAACAACCAGTAATTACTTCCTCCGTACAATCAGTCACAAAACTAGTTACTCATGACAAGTAGAAAATCAGTAACATCAGTGAGTAATTGAATGCTAATTGTATTGGCATTTTAAATTAAATCTGTATTTGTACAAAAGCATGCAATGTTAGTTTTTTTTGTTTTTTTTTAAGACAAAGCACGGGACCAAAAGAATTCATGTCTCAGGTCAGTGAGTAAGGATTTCAGAAAAGCGCCATAGTAGAATAAGGGGTGAAGAAGTACGTATTAGCCAATCTGCTTATGCCATATTATCACAAATTTCTCCCTTATATAGTACTGTATTTGTGTTTTATATATTTAATTTATTTGCTATTTGATTTGTTTTCCTTATTCTGATACTTAATCCATCGAAACTGAAAATCATCTGCATTCATCTATATTAAATTTTGTTCCACTTGCCGTGACTCATCACAGGAAGCGGGCAGCGGCGCTCGGGCAGTGAAGTGGTCCTGCGCTCGCGGCTGTGCACCGCTGCAGACTCAGGAAGCTCTGCGAATATGGGCGCGCAAGGAAGAGCGAGCCAGCAGGGGGGAGCAGCGCTACCCTCCGCTCGCCTGCGTAATTCGTGGAGAGGCCCTGTAGCCTGTGCTGCCAGGCTGCCACTACGTGCCTGTGAGTGTGCGCGCGCATCTTATTTTCCTGGCAGGGTATTCAGTTTTTCCGCAGCAGAATAATCAAAGGCTTCACGTGTCTTAAAAAGGCTGAATTTATATTGCCAATCTGGGCATATGATAAATGTGTGACTTCAAACGCTGCAGCCAAAACAACTTCTTTTATGTGATTTCTGTTTAAATATGACTAGATCATAGACCAATGCGACCAAGCGTGTTTGAACCCATAGAATTCAGCAGTGTAAGTTAAAACGAAAGATTCGTACTTACCATGCTTTTATTGCAGCAACTGACAGAAAAATAATTTCATTTCACTGATCAGTAGCCCTATTTGGTGTAGCCGAAGAGCATATCAGAAGTCAGTTCTAGTACATTAAAGTTGTTTATATCAGACGGAATGATAACAATGATGTTAAAACATTTTATACTTTCATCCTTAACCGATTTTTATTTATTCTTTTCTAACTAAACATTCTTGCAGACACTTTAATTTAAATTTAATTCTGTGTGTGAATCACCTTTTTTTTTAGATTTAGGCGTGAAACTTAAATGCATTAAAAACAAGCAACAAATATTAAAAGGCAGGCATAATCTGATATGCTAAATATTTGTCCAAACATTTTCAAGTCAGAACTATATTTCCATAAGGGTCTGTTTTTTGTGACTTGTTGCTGAAAGGGATTTACCCGTTACAGTTTAAACTACACAGATGCCTGGATTGTAGGAATGGTGATTTTGTTGATCATTGAGATCCATGCGACCTGGTCCTGAAGTGAAAGTCTACATTTTTCTGTGTGGAACTTTGCTCAGGGACTCCGTCTCATCACTCTTTCAGACACTGGAAATCTCAACACTTGGCTCTGTTCACTTGAATCCTATTTGTGGGGCTGTTTTTATCCATATGCCTCTGGGTCGGTCACATGTTCGCCATTTTATTTTCTGGATCTGTAGTTCTGTTACTGATGTCTTGGTTAGCAAGTAGGCCTACCTTATTCCAGCTTTGCAGTATTGGATAGCTAGCTGGGTCTGTTTTCCGGATTAGAGGTTTGTTTGCCGAAGTCTCACAAGCATGGATTTGGCGGAGTTCTGTCCCTGTGATTTTCTGATGTCCTCGTTTCTTTTCTCTGGTCATTATGTCCCAGATCTCATTCCCAGTTCCTTTACTTTTCCGTGTCTTAGTCTTCTTCTGTTTACATCTTGTCATGGACCTGCCCGCTCAGTCAACACCCCCAAATCCCAATGGTAAACTCTTTCCAGTCGACTTGGGGTAGGCGGGGTGGAAAGGCTGTGAACGTGTTTGAGGTGGTATTTGTCATTCGTGGAAGTAAATAAAAAAATTTTTTTCTTTTCTTTTTTTTCAATGGCCTTCTAATGACACCTAAAAAGACCAGCGTTGGTAAATTTGAGTGCTTGTTAACTCTGTGGCCTAACAGGGAGGTCTAACATCCTCAGCCTATCGCGAATGCTGCCCTCAGGGATGCAACCTTTCAGAAGGAATGTCTCACTGCGGAGCCCCCAGATAACTGGACACAGCGCCCACCTCTTTATTATGCTGCAGCCCTATAATACATTTATAAGAGGCAGGTCATAACCAATTATTTTTGTTAATTGCCTCACAGCTTGTGGTTTTAATGTAGGTCATATAATGGAATGTTGTAAAGTCAATCATAAAACACTTACACGTTTTTCCCCTTTTAGGTGGAACAAATTATACCAAAGGCTGAGTATAGAAAAGCTTTTTCTACATTTTCAGCTCTCATTAGCATTCAAGGCCAATTAGTTTTAAAAATAAGAAATGTCAGAATGTCCTATGGATTTCTTTTTTCGAGACACAGATGAGAATTTTTAAAGCGTTTTTTTTTTTCTCTTTTTTTTTTTTTAAGAGCTGCTTTAGAGCGGGCAGAGCAGCATTATAGTAATCAAGCTGTGATTCATTCCAGAAAGTTTAGCTATAAGGCAAGGCTATCATTTAAAGGAAAGGTTCCTAGGAAGTAGCCATGCCCAGACACTATAGGGGTCCAAGATAGCATTTATGCTTCAGTGTATTACTCAGTGCCTAAGAGACAGCATGCAGGCTAAGCTAAGAGAAAATATGCACAATAAGGACAAACTGATTATTTCTGCCTGCTAAAGAAATTGTAAAAGTTTTTGTAGAACACCATGCTTAGATATTTTTAAACATACGTCTTCTCTCTCATTGGTTTAGCATTATATAAATCATAAATTACATAAACTGATATCAAAAATAAGACTGAATTTCACTATGTTGTGCAATTGTAGACCATTATTATTTAAGACATTTAAATACTGTGTATACTTAAGGTGTTTGCCAGCGATATTTATTTTGAGACTTATTTGACAGGAGAGCGGACTACTTCCTTGTTGAACCACTTTTACAAATGCACTTGGCTAACCAGACAGCATTAATAAAAATGAATAAGCACAAATTCAACCTGCCTTCATTTCGCATGCTGTCTGGGGTGTTTCTCTGCATTGTGCCTCATGCTTCCCTGGACAGGATCACTAAGACCTTTATTATGGACCCTGGCTATAGAAGATGGATAGATGGTTGGATGACTTCATGGATGCATGGATAGATAAGTTCACTTAGCAGCATGTTTTGGGCTCCTTTGAATATTATTCACCCTTCTATAAACCTATTGTCACGACGGCATGCGCAGAAAGGACACAGTCGAGGACAAGAGAGAGCTTTTCCAGAAACCACCCGATGTGGGGACTTTATTCACTAATGGCACCAGCACAGAAGCAGCCAGGCAACAATGACTGAACAAGGGAGCACAGGACTAGGAAACTCTTATACACTGGAAAGACAGAGGAATGAACGAGGGGCACCTGTGGCTGGTTAACAAGGGGGCAGGAACACGAGGTAACACCAACGAGCTACAGGCGTGGCTGATTAGCAGCCCTGCTCGTGGGAAACACTGGGAGCAGACTAGTAGGGCGGGGCTGGACGTGACACCTATATTGTATGTGATCAGCATATTTTTAAAATTAAGACTTGTTTGCACAGAATATGAAGGATAATATTAATAATTTGTGTAATTTATTTTTCCATACTTCATTATAGGTTTCTGCTGAATTATAGCTTATCACAATGACGCTACTCCTTCATGGCCAATTCATTTTTATATGAATTAACTAATGAAAACCCACTGTTTTAGTAATTTTATGGTTTTAGACTAGCACAAGTTTCAAAATTAAAGGCTCAAACTTCAGTACAAAACCTTTGGGTATGAAGAGCAGCCCTTTGAATGGGGACGTTGTCGTCTGGGAAGACTGCATTCCCAGCAGGATAGAAATACATCACCATGGGATGAAAATTAATTCACATTAATCAGCAATATACCTTGTCTTATGTGGGCTTGGGCGGACCTAAACCATTCAGGAAACTGTCTATAAGTGAGTCTCCTTGAGCTGAACTATGAAGATTCAAAAAAGAAGTTTGTTTATTGACCATGTGCAACAAGTATTTTGGAATACATACAGCCACACCCAGTACAAAGAATAACTTGTAGTATATCAATACATAATGAATGGACAATACACAATATATGTAGAATAATTCAATGAAAACTAGTAACACATTACGATTCACATAATGCAGGTGGAAGTGATATTGAAGTAGTCCGATGTTAGTCTTTAATGATGCAGAGAGCTTGGGGGAAGAAAGTGTTCTTGAATCTGGTAGTCAGCATTTACAGTGATGCTGCAAATCTTTCTACAAAACTTCAGGGGTGAGAAGTCTTGGGGTTTGTGGCCTGGGTGGTTGGGCCAGTAATATATTTCATGCTTTGTTGTGGCACCAGTTGATATGTATCCAGTCGATGGATAGCAATTCGACCACAATCTTCAGGACTGACCTCACAACCTACTGTATGACCCTCTGGGCCTCAGCTGTGGCTCCATCACACCATACCATACCGTACCATTCCATACCATACCATCGTATACCATACAATGCCATACCATACCACACACCACCCTCGATGACAGTGGGATTGCCAGAGAAGTTGGTAAGCCTTGCTCTTCTCCCACTACCTTAGCCATTTCAGGAAGTGAAGGTACTGACAGTCCTTTATAAAAACTGATCTGGAGACCAAGGGAACTGAAGTTGCTGACAGTTTCTACTGGAGAGCTGGTTGCTGAGAGAGTGGTGGTTGGTACATGACTTCTGCTGTGCCTCCTAAAGTCCATTACAATTTCCTTTCTTTTCTTGTTGTTCGGGGAAAGGTCATTCTATGGCACTACTCCACCATCTCCGTCACTTCACTCCTCATGCGGATGAGACCAATCACTGTGGTATCAGTAAACTTGATTACGCAGGTGTTTATGTATTTGGCCATGCAGTCATGGGTGAAGAGGAGAGTACAGCCTTGGGCTCAGGTGGTGTGCCTAGGGAGTCCCCGTGTTGAAAATCGGAAAGGCTACAGTTTTATTGCTGATCTTCACCACCTGGGGTCTGCCTGTTAAGAATGCCGCAACTTGAAAGTCTAATGACCAGCATGCCAGACACGATGGCGTCGAAGGCCGAGCGGGAGTCAGTGAATAACATCCTGGCGTAGGTGTTCCTCTTGTCCAGAAATTCCAGAAATATACCATCGATGTGTCCCAGGACCACTCTCCATCAGTTTATGAACACCGAGGTTACCCACACTGACCAGCAGTGATTTAGCCACAAAGCTTTGAATGTTTTCAGCCAGAAAGAAATCATAGGTTTCTTGATGTACAGTGGGACAGTGGATGGGGACAAAGATGTCATTGAAAAGAGTGGCCAGTTATTTCCTTCATGTCTTTAGAACACGGGAGGAGATGCCATCAGGGTTGAGAGCTGCCACTTTCATGTCCACACTACCTATGCAATGCGGTACCAGGACCATTCCCAAGTCAGTCCCACTTATTTGCATTTTCCAATAGTGGTACTATTATTAAATCATCTTTCTTGCAATATAAAATTCATTAGCCCATGGTAAATATTCTGTAATCTTCTGTAAAAGTCACATTACTGATGTTTTCCATTTTCGGGCGTCTAGATTCTCGGTCTGAACTCACTAACTACCCATTATCCATCCCACATAATTTTCTCAATTTTCACCTACTCTTAGGTGCCTTATTTTCCTTTGTCCTATAAATTGCTTACTTACCCCCTTTCCCCTTTTTCAGTCTTGACCTAATATTCATCATATTCTCAGTTGGCTCTTGAGGCACACAGGCAGAGATCATACTGCAACATAAGAAAAGTACCTGCATTGATTGCCCTGTTTCCTTCACATCCCCTGCAAAAATCACTTATCAATTTGAGCAAGATATCTTAGCCCATTTTTAATTAAAAAGTTCTAAACTATTCTTATGATTTTGAAAAGGAACATTCAGTAGAGAAGCTATTTTGTTTTCCCAGATGACCTGCCCTATCTTTTCTGTTAATCAATAACATTATTCAGCACACTTGGCAAAACACAATTGTAGTTGTCACATTCCATGTAGGTGCACTTTTTTACAATGTCCCTAAGAAAATAGCATTGAAAGGTATCTCAATTTATATGAAACTAACAGCTGGATAGATACAACATTATTCCAGTAATTTAGGATTTACTTGGCCACAACCAGTTACTGTACAAATGAATCAGAACACTCTGCTTGGGTCATAAGAAGTTTATAGTGGTAAAAGGTTACTTGAGACTTTTGTTCATGTCTTATGAAGGCCCTAGCCTTTTCATAAGCACTACGAAGACCCAACAAATCAAGAAAATTAGGAGAATAATTCCACTGGAGAAAGAAAATGCTTGGTTGCCATTGTTTGGTGGGAAAGCTCGTTGGCATTCTGTGGAGTTGGGCAACCTGATATAATATGAAGAATTGGTAGGTAATCAGACAGAGGGAAGGAGGATGAACTACTGCACTGACCTCAGCAGCAGGTGGTATCCTGAGTGAGAACAGAAAAACAGCTAATTATTACATATGGTTTCCTTCTCAACGAAAGGTATTTGTTACTGTCAGATGTCCAGTGGGTATAAATGAGTGAAATTTGAATCAGCTTGGAATTAAACTGTTACCTAGGAAATAAAAATAATTAAGCTAAGAATATATGAAATAATGCATATGGGTTGCAGTTCAAGAACATCTTGAAACAATTTAATCATTACTCTTCTGTCTGCTTACGGCTCTGAACTGTTAAAAAAAAACAAAACCCTTTTGAAAAAACAGCTGTGAGTCAATCTGATTTTTTAAATCCCTGTATAAGAAAGAAGTCAATATTCCTTTCAGAAAAGCTCTGGAGTCTCACGGTTCGTGGTCTTAACCTACTCTACGTTTTTGTTGTGTATGACATTCTGTAGCTATATTTCTGTCTCTTATGTTCCCATATTTTTTCTATATTTTTTCTACATGATCAGGTCAGTCTTATTTATCCTCATAGTTCTTAAATAGCCTTAGCAGAGGCAGGCAGCCAGCCAGTGCCCATATTCAAAAACCAAGGGCAAGTTATTCTTTGGTTGTATTATGGCAGCTGCGGTGGCACTCCCTCGGCACAACGGTCAGGACATTCCTCCCAAACTACTGATTAAGGATAGTGGTCAGGACATCGAAACTCTATCTGTTGACAAAGCTCGATGTCTGGAAAGGTTGGAGAGTTGAGCATTCCATGAGTGCAGCTCAAGGGACAGCCTTATCAAAAAGCATCGTAAACATAAACAGGTGTCCTGGCTGTCTTTGCTTTGAAGCTAGGTGGACAGAGAGTCATTGTGCAACTGCAATTGAAGTGTACCAAAGCTTCCTTAATCCAAAACTGATGTGCAAGATCAGCTGTTGTGCAGGAGGATAACCGAGCATTGTCCATCATACTCTTAGGGCCAATTAGACAGCCAAGAAAACTGTTATTTAAGAACCTTAGGTCTGTTGCCTGACAACACAGAGAGGGCACTGGGAAACTCATCACATCCCATATTTAGACTCTAAAGGAATATTATTAATTACCCACTACATGTTGTAACCATTTGGCCCCAATTTCTGCTTAATCTCAGACACAATCCTTTTAGGCAACTGTATTCAGATGTAAAGATATCTCCAAGTAGTAGAATGTCTATCTCAGTCTCAAGTTTGAATCCTACATCCACCATTTACAAGGATAGAAGTTTCAGCTTATCCCTTGCTTTTTATTGAGCCGATCAGAAAGTATGTTCCCCTCAGGATGTAGCATGTCCTTTTATGGGATACGAAGAGGTACAGTTCAGGTCCAGACATTACTGAAACACAGACGGCACAGAGTAATAAAAGATTTTAACATAAAACTCTTCATAGCTCTGATACTTTTTGGTATCATAGTGACAAGAAAAACTTATGGTTTAGTTTTAATTAGAAACTAGATAGCATAAACCTAGACTTTACAGCATGTATTTTATTCTGAGAGAAAAATAAATTAAAAAGAGAAGCCTGGAACATTTCAACAAACCAGAGCATTTATTTCCCTCTCATGGCTTTACTCCAAGAAAAATTATGAGGTTTCTACATTTCTCTCTCAAACCAAAAAGGGGAAATCCACAATGACCAGAGCCTTCCACTCACACCCACCTGTCCACATTCCTGGACACGGCCTCCGCCCACAGAGTGTGTCAACATGCAGAGAAGTAGAGTGTACCGAGAAGCAAGGAAAAAGGAGTGTTAAGTATGAAGTGTTTCACAATTATGATAATTACTATTTTCATACAGACTGCATAAGATACTATTTATACTATCATTCATACAAATTGCTTATATTACAGTTTGCATCTCTGTCAAGCTGATCAAGTAATATTGAGTCAAGCCCAAAAAAAAACATGTTTTCAAAGCAAAGAATAAAACATCATGCATGTTTCCATATGGTTCTTTTAGTGTGTCTTGTCTGCATCACAGGGATGAAAGAGCACCCTAATAAAATAAGTAATAAACAGTGAGATGTATTGGGTGTTTCTACTACAAAAACAGTGCATTTCCCAAAAGTATTTCAGCAATCATCAGCTCAGTGGAGTTCACAGGAACTCAGTAAATTTGAGACTGCACTACGTTTTGGGAAATGAATGCTAAATTTGTACAGAAGCTTCATCTTGGCTTTTAAATGGTTCAGGGTCCTGGCTGTGGGTGTTCGATGGCGGTTAGCAAAATGTAACACAAAAGGAATGCTAACCAGGTATTTTGAATGAGGAACAATATCAAAGGCAACAATGTATCATTGGACTTTTGTGTATGACATGGACTTTTACACCTACAATACCAATCACTTGTATTTCGTTTATCAAGACTCTCATCCTTTAGCATTTTTATTTTTATCTGCTTACCAATATTAAAAGGATCCGAAAAATACGTAATATATGGTCCAATTTGGTTTCAGTGTTAAACACCAGATCTGCTGACAAAACACCAAAGTGATATAACCAGTGAGTTGCATTCAACTGAAATCCAGTTTTATACAACAAACCCTTTAGTCTGACGTTTCCACCACAGTTATACGCACCCTATAAAAGGGCCCCACCATAATTTCTTAAAGCGTAGAATAGATGTCACCTATGTACGTGCTCATTCACCTTCAAGTGCCTAGTATATTTCCGAATCATGTGAAAGGTTTGTCCTGATGATGGAAGCAAAAATAATGTGCACAAACTGACTTTACCTGAAGCAAAAAAGCCAACTCAGACCAGTGCACAAAAACACTGACCCACAAAAGCACAAATTTAATTAAAAAGTTAATTTAATAGCCTTTCTGTTCTTCTGAGAATTTAATATAATCACGCACTAAGAGTTTTGTTGTGACTTAAAATGCCGCTTTTTTTTGTTAATATATTGTACCTTTAGGTATGTCAGGCAGGTCTGTTGCAAGGTAATTATGATGGCATCAGACCTGTGGTAGTTAATTACATTAAAGTAATATAGAAGAAGAAATGTGTGTACAAGATGACCTAAACTGTTTACCACCTGCAAATACGCCTGAACAGGCAAATTGCATAGTTTTATGTACGATCCTAGAGTCAAGGACATAACTTTGGGTTAAGCATTGTGGGGCTGAGGTCTCCACCCATTTAAGAGGGTCCAGGGGGTTGTATTGGCTGGTTTTGATTTTTGGAAAACCCCTCTATTCCCCCCATAATTTACACCCATGCTTAGATTGTTCATTCTCAAACAGACTTGTCAGAGAACTCATATTGTATTTTAAAATTTCATCACCTTTAAAAATTGAGAATGTGATGGAGCATAATTCATTTGAAAAAATTGTATTTGTGGATTGTTTCATCGCATATCCATCCAACTTCCATATCTTGTTATCCAGCGTACAGTCTCAGTGAGTCTGAAACTAGTCCCAGTCAACACAGGGCATAATGTAGGGGACACCGTGTACAGGACGCCAGGCAATAACAGGGCACACACATACGCACCTACACACACACACACACACACAAGCACGTGGGTAATTTAGAGACACCATTTCAAATAATCACTTTTTTTAACTGAAGACGGAAGTGAAAATACCTAGAGAATACTTATAGAAACACAATTAAAACATTCATTTAAGTCTGTCTGTCTGTCTGTCTGTCAATGGGCATGTTTGTATTACATTGTGGGGACAAAAATGGAACGTTTTACAATAACTGCACCTTCATCATGCCTTTATAATGCATTCATAGAACATTCATAATCAGCATGTACATAT
>JAAGVU020000092.1:15956935-15990835 GCA_011763525.2 Mormyrus iriodes | reverse complement strand
TATTTATTATTCTATTATCACTATAGCCTCTAAATGAGAATAGGCATTGGTATATTTTTGCACAACATGCACAAATGGTGGTTCAGCATTTCTGTTCTGCAGGTCGGACAGATCATGAGGCTTAAGATTAATGTCCTTCTCACTTTGGCATTAAACACCAGATGGAAGCGCCCTAACAACGTTGCATTAACCACAGAGCCGTGTCAATACACCTGAGAAGAGCCGAGCTGGCCCACGCTCAGCTGAGACTGGGAAGGTTCTGCTCCACTGGCAGGTTCACTTTGTTACTATTATATTTTACATACATCAGATGCAGTGCTAATTCCCACCTATGCATGCAGCCATCTACTACTAGCTGAATTAAAGTATTTCCATAAATCATTGTTTTTTTTAAGATAAAGAGATAATTTACACAGGAATTTATTTTACAGCAATTTGCTGGGCCAAAAGGAGAATCCCGCTTGTTATATAGGTTATTTTAAAATATTTAAGGTTCCTAAGAAATTTAGACATTTTTTTATCTCTTGCACAAATGAAGAGACATCATAGTGAAAGAATTAGATCCTGTCACAAATATGAATCAGCTTGTTTTCATTGACCTTTCTCATTAATTTAAATCAATCTAATTTTAGTGGCATGACAATATATGAAAGAGTTCTTTATTAACGTGATATTATCTGGCAACATTCCACTACATCTGGAGAATAGCTTGATTTTAAAATGTACAAATATTTTGAGTCATTGGCATTATTGTTGCTAAGTCTCTGTTGTCATTTTTAACAACAACTTTCCTCATGTTTAATTTTTAAGACAATAAAAATCAAGTTCATGGTCTGGGTTACTGACTGATATATCTGGAGTTTGCAATCTGTTTTTCGCTTGTTTTCTTACGGTTGATGGATTGTTGCACAGTGTTTACTTTAGTTTGATAATACCTTCTCATGAATATAAAGTATTGTTTATGGAAGGTAGTGGTAGTGTCAGAAAATACAGTCATAATAAGTATACTATAATTCTGAAAAACCACGTGTGCTCTATTCATGCCAGCCCCCCAAAAAAACAAAAAAAAATGATGTTTTCTGTACAGCTGATTCAAGGATTGCCTTGGTAGAAACCTTTTGCACCAGCCAAGAAAAGTAGGTAGACAAAGTCAAAATGTTTCATCAGTTCATTAGCATATCATACTCTGAGCTCCTCATCAGTCAGCATCTACCTTCTAGAGATTACCCTTTAATTGCAGTCTGCCTTGAACACACCCTGCTGCCTGAGTCCTGTAAAATAATACTCTTTTCTATGAGGCATAAACTATTTAAAGCTGCAAAGTGTCACACTGTACAGGCAAACCCCCACATTTGGAATTCACTGGTAGTGTTTGCCGGGCCTGTTGCGATCGGTTGGCATTGCACTTTATTGAATGTGGATTTGTGGTGTGTAAAGTGTAGATCTATAAAGTATCAGGTATTCTGTCAATCTACATTTAATGGAGAATAATATACATGCATATATGAATCATTAATAAAGGCGTTTTATGAGCGATCAAGTGAACAAATAAAACACACTTAAAGTAGGAACTAACCAGCTTAGTTACTGTAGGTACACACTGACTATAGAGACACTGTATTTATATATTTGTATCATATAGTGAGAGATTCTATGGTACCATCTGAAACATGACAAACTGTAGTGTTTCTCCCTTAGCGTAATCAGCTGGTCAGCAAACCTCTGAGCCAGCCTGTGTTATCCCTCCTGTACTCAGTGCACTACAGAAAGCTATGCTCATTTATTTCAAAAATCACTGTGTTTCGTTCAAGTCGCTGCTTACAAGTTTTTTGTTTTTTTTTTTTTTACTTTTGGAAAAAACAATTTGTGGGAGGAAGAAGGGTGAGTCCCACCTTTCATCAGCAGATTGAAACAAACATGAAAGCACTTCAGGCTTAATGGCAAAAATGTAACATGATACTTTGAAGTAAAAAAGAAGATGAGAAAAAAAAAAAAAACCTGATGTGAGAGACATTTAAAAACAGGGGTCACTGATAGAGTAGGAAGCTGGAAACTGCCTCGAGGCTGCTTCTTAAGTTTGCTCCTTTGCACGGAGAATGACTGAGCTCCTTGCTGCATGCCGACAGCAAATTTAAGAAGCCTTATTCCAGTGCGGTGGTACAAACGGGGAGGTGATCCTGACACAGTCCATAAAGGCAAAAGCTGATTAAAGAGGCAACTAGGAAAAGCAAAGGTCCTAAGAAACAGTGGGAGCTCTTTGTCTCTTTCACCAGGTGTATAGCTAACGATGGTCGCTTCATTTTCCTTAGGAAATGTTCTATTGCACCCTTTTTCAGATTTTAACTAGTTTTACAGCTCGGGGGGGAGCTTTTCAAAAAGTATTGAGTTTAAGGCAACATCAGAATACCACTATTTCAGACGAATAATAGACAACGGAATTATATTCTCCGCTTAATTACAGCTGAGAGAAAGCATTGCATGTATTGTATTTCATACTGTTCTTCGACAAATGTCTTAAGCCTGGGGTAAGAAGCGGAGAACTGAGTAAATCACAATCACGCTATTCTTTATAACACCTAAGAAGGAGACAAAGACCAGGCCAACAGAGGCGTGACCCTAAAGCCGGCGGTGCATTCTGTACGCTGCAGCTTCTGCTTTTTGAAAAGCGAAATAAAAATAGTTTCGAGCTGAAGTCAAAGAAATGACTTTGCCACCAGTAAAAGACAAAAACAAAAACATATTTTGACAAGCAATCAAACATTTTGGATTCAACACTGAATGGCAAATCCATTTTTGATCCTGCATATCTGTATGCCTCAAACTAGCTACTTTCTAGTATTCTGGTAACAGCATTAATTAAACAAAATAATTAAGTAGTAATAATAATAGTGACACTGTAACATGAGGTCAGCCATAATGGGAGATAGATCTATAAGTAAGATGGATCTATAAGTAATGTGTTAACTAGCCCTCCTTTCATTTAGAGGTAAAAATTGTGCCAGAACACAAACATCTGAGTTTTTTTTTTCTTCTAGAGTCATCCAGCAAGCCAAGTGAGCCAACCTGTATGCCCAAACTAAAGCCTTGTTAGTTCTATGCAGCAAGACCGAGCCCTCAGGCTTCACAAATCATGTATGTGTTTTCATTTGGGACATCACTTGCCTGTCTGACTAGTCAAAGAATAGAAGGCCTTTCTTGTCACTGTACAATGAACAAGTACAATGGATTTTTAGTCTTTCCATCTCACTCTCCTATGAGACACACACAGTTGGGGTTAAGTCACTTGCTCAAGGGCACAGCAGTGATAAGATCTGCTGCCGATCACAAGATATGAACTAGCGAACTCCTGATCACAGACACTGGGTGCTAATCCACAGAGCCACATATCGCCACACACACAAAGCAGCATCACACACTCTGTCATACCAATACATAAGAAAGCGAATGTCCTTGAGTGACTCAGTCAGCATCCCGCTTTGAACTGTTGAGAATTCCATTGAAAGATTTCTGACATATTAAGGCTGCTGTCTCAGTAAATGGTTGTTGTCCTCTCACAAGGACACAGAAGACAATCATTGTGGTGACTGTGTTTGGAATAAGGACCAACAAGCAAACATTGCTGTGTGTAGCAGAAGCTGGAATGGGACATTCGGACGCATACCTGAATTGATATTCAGTGGTCATACAAGCATAGGCTACTGGTAGTAAATTTTCCTAATTATAAGAATCTGGACAGAAATATTGTGTTGCACATTCAGTGATTCAGAGCAGGCAGAAAGTACAAACCTTTACCTAAGACCTTCACGTACTAAAGACAACAGAAACTTGAGGTGTTAAGAAGGGCCCAGACTTAAGAGCTGAATAGCCATTCTTGGATTTTTTTTAACAGTATTTTGATGGTTACCACTGAACTATTGAACTATTGAACAGATGAGACCCTTCAGATGTCCTGATGAGTGGGAGCTCACAGTGGATTCACTGATCCATGGACGATGTATGGATGAATTTATGCATGGATGTGTAACCAAATAATGTTAAATGAAAAATAATTAAATTTTTACTTTTTTGGATGGATGAGTGCAAGTGGAGGCTTCGTCTGTAGTGCAAAAACAGGCATTTGCACTTGAACTATGTGTCACACAGGAGATATTTTTTATTTTGTTGCTCTTTTTTATTTCTTCAGCACATCCTGCTACGTCATCACGCTGCAGATGTGACAGTGGTGACTAGAAGCTCTAAAGGATGTTCCTCTCTATGGAGGCGCTCACAGGTTTGTTTGGACAGAGGTCATACACATTTCGATTGTTTCAGTGTTTAGATAAAAAAAAATAGAGGTAAAATTGAACACTAAAACTGAAAGATTGTAACAAGCACAACTAGTCTCCCACCGAGCACGCAGGCTGCAAGACGTGCCAGTGCCATCATCAGGGGTCCTTTTTGGATTATCTCCTTTTTGTTGTTTGGTTTTTTTGGGGTCACACCTCCCTCAGCCCAGAGCTAGAGAGGCACCAGACTGTAATACTGCAAGCTGTTTTAGGTTCTGCTTATTAAGTTTGCCTGGAGAGCTACTGTGCTCTACACAGCCTATTAAAAGTCTATAATTTTTCGTTTTTCCTTTTAATCTTCAAGAACATTTAGGCTTTCCATCATTTGCAGGGTGACTGAACAAAAGCATCCGCCAATTTCTCATAATAAAAATCTCAGCATTGTGGGCAGCTGTGTTCTCTGTAACAGGTCAACCAGCTCTTTGCAAACAGCCTGTGAATTTAACCCATCAACATGTCTTAACTTAGTACATCCAGGCACCCAGAAAGAGGGTCTATTTAAACAACATTCAGGTTTTGACAGGAGATACAGCAGCCTAGTAAAGTATAATGCATAGAAATAACTGAAAAAACAAAACACACTATACACTATAAACTGGCACACATTAACGAGTAATATAGTACCAAAAGAACTTACATAAAAATACTTTTATTTTAGGTCATAACCTTCCTGTGATAACTTAATACTCCTAACGGAAATTCAAATAGCATTATCAGAAGAGTACAGACTAATCAATATTTAGCACATGCATCGTTCTGTTCTAACTGTATTCTGAATAAATCATTACTCCTCAGTATAATAATATATATTTTTTTTATTAAAGGTTACTCAAACCTACCTTCTAGACAAGAGGCAGAGGAGGGGTCTCACAGCAAGTGGGGGTGGGCCCGGGGGAGGGGGGTGTTCTTGCTAAATCGTTGTTGTGTAATTGGCTGCTATCAAAAAGGGCATCTGGTAAAATTTGCCATGAGGGTCCACCTTGGTAAAATTTGCAGTGGGCCTCCTGCTGTAATTGACCCTCTGCACCCCCCCCCAGCCTCCTCCACTACTGCCTAAAACCTATTACTCTATTACCTAGACCAGAACTCAGTGATCCTGATGTACTCAATTGTACTCAACCCTACTGTATGTGACAGATGGGCTTAGAGGTACATTATAAATGATACAACAATGATTACAATGAATTGTTAAAACAGCACCATAGAGACCAGGTAATGTTTCTTGAGCATCCCAAGCAGGAACATCTCCCAACACTTAATATAATCACTCTTAATGTCTTCCATTGCAATGTTTAAGCATAAATGTGTCACTGAAAAAACTCTGTCTAATTAAGAGGTGAAATTACATCTCCAGAAATAGGACATTCAGGGTGAAATACAAGAAAACTTAGAATAGGATTCTGTTCAGTGTCTCCTGTTCATGTAGCATGGGAAAGTGTTATTTAACCCTTTGTCTGTTTTTGTAATAAAGACATAAGTACATAAGTAGACACTGAGGTATCTACTGATGGGACTTTGTCACATATTAAATTGGCACAGAGAGTACAACATTACAGCTATATTCTTGGCAGCTTAATCTGACATTCGGTAGGTTAAATCATCTCATCGTCATTCACATACAGGAATGATAAACAGATTGCAGATATAATTACAGCCCTTCAGCATATTACTTTAAAATGACCAGTTAATCAAATGCTTCAAAAAAGTTGTTCAATTAAAAAAAAAACAGTACATAAATATTGACTTATTGTCCGTCACACATAATTCATTATATAAATGACAAAAAAAAATTCATTTGTATAAATGACAAAACTGGGAATGTTCCAGAAGTTGCTAAAAATAGTGCACCAATTATGTCTTTTTCCATGTCTTTTTCCCCCAGTATAATAGAGACATAAAAATGCTGTACATGTGAGCCCAGTTCATTGAATATATTTAGGAGGGTCTAAACCAAATATGTTCTCCGTGCAAAGGAGCAATATGTTCAGGAGAGTCTAAACCAAAAATGTGTTAAAGTTATTGGTCATTAAACAAATGAAGTTCAAGTCCTTACAACAGGACATATAGCTCCTGTTATAAATATTAAACAGTATTCTGCCTTTAATATTAATATAGAGGTCACTTTAGACAATACAATGATACTGTTGATTTTTTAAAATAAATCCTTATATTGCTTACATATGCACAGGATACACAGCTCCGCAAAAAAACTGAGACCATTTCATACGCTCAGTGACAAAAAAAGTTAAGCACCCTGAAGTAATGGTCCGATTTGGATGTATTTTGGTACACGGGCAGACTGACGATGGGTATGTAAATGATTTGATTTGCAAGGAGCCGGCATGTCTCGTTACCAAACACAGAAGACAAATTAGACAGCATTACCAGCACTTGACGGAGTTTGATAGGGGTCGCATTGTGGGTTTGCATGAAGCCGGGTGCTCGTATTGTGCAATTGGCTGGCATGTGGGTCATGCAGATGTCACAGTTGCCTGATGTTGGAACCAATGGGTACGTGAGGGGATCCACACACATCGTGAAGGTTCCGGTCGCCAAAGACAGATCACACCAAGGGAGGATCGTCGTATTATACGCCAAGCATTATAGAACCCCATGACATCTGCGCCTGCCATCCAGGGACAGGTAATGGACTCACGACTCGACGACTGGCATCAGGTGAACTATGAGTTCACCATCCCATGCGTAGGCTGCCATTAATACCAGCGCAGAGACGGCTGACTTTTAGAGTGATGCCGTAACCGGTAGGCATGGACTGATGACGAGTGGCGTTATACCATGTTCAGCGATGAATCTCGGGTCTGCAATATGACAGATGGCTGTCATTTGCGCGTACGGTGGCCCCGACGGGAGAGGACTTATCCTGCCAATGTTGTGGAGGGACACAGTGACGGTACTCCTGGCATCATGGTGTGGAGAGCCATAGGGTATGACTTCAAGTCATCTCTGGAGAAACCCTTCATCAATGAGAAACAGGGAAGAGCCACACTGGAGTTTGTAAAAAATATATATATTATTCATAAACACACACCCATAAATTGAGAAATGAGTGAAACAAAAAATTGTGCTGAGTTCCCTTAATTTTTTTCAGAGCTGTATATCAAAAAGTCATATCATGTTGAATGCCGGTTAGTAGTATGAGTTAGATATGAAGGAGCACAGACAATCAGCACTTTGATATGTGAGTTTTAAAACCAATGCGTGGAGGCCAATGACTTGGTGCCTAAAATGTATGTGGACTGGTCACAAACTCTGTTAATGTCAAGGGGAAGAGTCTCAAAATTCATAAGAGTCAAACACAGACAGGCTGCATCAGCAAAGAGGGACAGTGGTTTCAAGTTAAAGTACACCAACAGGGATTTACAAAAACTTAACAGGACAGTTGTTAAACGCCACAAAAGTACGGCCTCACAAATTACCATAGATCTAAATCTGCTCTTTCTCACCCAGTGTCTACAAGAGCTGCATGTTGCAAGCTTCACAAAGCTGGAGTTGTTGGCAAGATTTCTTCATTTGCAGAAAGCCAAAAGATGCCATTCAGTCCACAATGTCTGCTGGTACTTACGGGCGGCTATCTTCTGGGAGTCATTAGGTTACTTTGCATGGTTGTGTAATGTATAAGGAATATGAGGCCATTTACAGGACCAGGTGCCCCCAAGGTGAAAACAATATCCCATCATGATATTCACATAATCCAATCCATCCCATACACACTGCTAAACATAAGCGGCTTCATGAAGTCACGATGAAGCCTAACATTTCCCATCACCTCCCCAGCCACCAGATCTAAACATCTATATACAACATGGTCAACAAGAAATTTCACAAAAAACAATGTTCCTGTGTGACTTCCAGCAATAAATTAAAATATATTTACATCTAATCTGGAGTAAACTGTGATATAATGGTATATTTTTTGCTGTTAACTTAGTTCTAATGGCTTTATTATAGTATTTGTATCATAGTTATATTGAATACATTTTGCATATGTGATCCAGGGCGTACCACAAACCTCTGCCTTAAACTGCCGGGGATAGGCTCAAGGACCACCCCATGACCCTAAGTATAGTGAGAGGTTAAAAGATGGCTGGATGGAAGGACAGATTTTTCAGCAATATGTATGACTGGCAATTCATGGAAATTGCTAATCCTTGCATATGTGCAGATTAGAACTTCTGACCTCTGAAAGAGCATGCTAGGGAAATTGCCCAATCATAATCAAAAAATATTACACATTGAATAGAAAGAAGGTAATGAATCTTATGTAAAAAATGCTTGCCCAACTGAAAATCAAATAGACGGTGATAAAAAAATCATATGAGACAACAAACAGCAACGCTAGGTTAAACACAGAGGCATTACATCGGGGTGACACGGTAGCTGAGTGACTGTTATTGATGCCTTTCTACACATGCAGGGCTTGGGGGGTTGAATCTGAAGAGTTCATAAGTTCTCCTTGTGCTGTTGGGTTTTCTCCCACAATCCAAAGACATTCCATTAACTGACATCTCTATATTACCTGTTGTGTGTGTGTGTGTGTGAAGGCCCTGTGATGCACCGACATCCCATTCAGGATGTAACAAATGTGTTGCATCGTACACCGCTTGAGATCCAGGCCCACCCCACAATACTGACCAGGATAAGCATTTGGAAAATGAATGCACACTAAATTGAGAAACAGTTACAAAACTTACTTTTGTAATTTTATTGAAAATAATTTATATTTATTGAAAATTATCTTTCTTAATTAAATAGACGCAAAAAACAAATGTACATCCGAATATTAACTAAAACACCAACTCCTATTTGGGGCTGTCTTTCACCTTAAAATTAGCAAGTGGAAACTTCTCAAGTTGAACTCTAAGATGTAACTGCAATGACACCTTCCACAATATGCTATCACTGTCCTGTGTCTAAAGTTTCTCCACTTGCACAAGCATTGTGTAAAGTCTGATGCACTCGCGCTGTAGAGAGCCCGTAATCTCCCGTTTACTCAGCAATACATGCTCGAGCAATGTCACTGAGGTCACAGGGACGCTACTCAGTCTGCCCATCTTTTCTGATAAGGGCCCTGGCGAGTGATGCCAGCTTTCAGCGTCCCGCAGCAGCAATGAAGGGAAAGAACAAACGGCAGCTGTTGTTCAGGAACAGGAGGAACTCATGAGGAAGAGGATCCTCTCTCGTTCTATGCATCCTGTGAAGACTGATGGGGAACACCCTGCCAACCAGTGATGTGAGTATCAAGGACAGCGCTGCCATCAACGAAGTCCCTAACCCTCTTACTAATACCAGTAAAATAGAAATATTATATATTTCAAGAACAAATGGCACACTTACAGGGTTGTGGGTTTAACATCCACCCAGTGTTCTCCGCACATTCGCCCCATACTTGTGCAGGTTGCCTGCTGCGCTTAAAGTACTTGCGGCTGGGAGAAACAGAATCTACAAATTGCCCAGAGTGTGTGATTAGGTAAGTGCCCTGTAATAGACTGGCATCCCATCCAGGGTACCCCCTCTGAGTCTCGCTGCTTTGAGAAAAGAAAAATTGGAAATACTTTTTAGACTGGGCTACATGAACAATATGCCTCTGGACAAAAACCAGACATCAGTCAGGCATCACTGTCCTGGTACAAAGTGCCAGCACAGATTATAAGGTCAGTTTGTACATACTAGGAGTGCATGACCACCATAAAGGGAGCAGCAAATTACAGAGATACATTCAGAGAGCAAGGTGACTCCGGGAAAGATCGCTGTGTAGATAAGAGGAATGTGGTTTCTTTGAGTCAGCCTCCAAGTCTGAATTGATTTTCTGAAAGGGCATCCAAACAGTATTACTCAATTTCAAGTTAGCGTGAGGACTTTGAAAAGGTATGCCATGTCAAAGATATCAAAGCCAAAATAAATGCGTCAGACAGGGACTCGCTTTCGCACAAAACCATTAAGCTCCTGCCGCCTCTGTCTAAGGCCCCTCAAGTACCGACTAAACACATCCCCACTTAACACCTGTTCAGAAGCTGCATGAGCTACCTACAGCATGATAGTAATCTTGAATAATAAAAAAACAGCAAATCACTAACTCTGCTTAGGAAAATTAAACTGCAATGATATATAACTGACTAACAAAAGCAAATTTCCAAAATTTCCAAAGTGATTTCATGCACACTGGCTGCATACATTACAGTCCCATGCACTTTACATGTAATATATACAGCATGATAAGTTTGTAAACATAGATTAGGCAAAAAAGGGCTAATTAATCCAAGACTGTACACTGAACAAAAAAAAAACAGCTTTAGTACAGCATTAGCCTGTGCTCATGAGAGCATGATAATATTTCAAAACACACAAATCCTCAGCAGCAAGGTGTAGCAGACAAAAGAACCATTGCAGTTCATGCAGACATGTGAGACTTCTGCATCCTGGAAGCTCTGGATATTTCCCCTTTTTTTAATCTCATAACTCCTAATAATCTGCTGAAATCACCTTTTACAGGTATAATGCAATATGTGTTGCCATCTAGGTTCAGTAATATATTAGTCACCAGTGTCCTTATTGGATTAATGTCTTACACGTAATTGCTCGTGACGTTTTTCCTCTGCAGGCAAGACAGAGGACGGCAGGCGAGGAAGCAGCAGGCCTGCTTTCAAGGAGCCGAATGTCCAGGCGCGACGCAAACAACAGCACAGACAAAGAGGCTGTGTTACAAAGCCAAGTTGCACCGCAGCCAAACGAAGATTGAATCTTATAGAAACAAACTGCTTTTGGCTTCTAACAGTCATCTGTGTACATATAAAGTAAGCCATACTGTAAATACACTCTGTCTGCTTTGACCACTGTAGTGGTCAATAAATGACCCCCAATAAATTAATGGTTAATCATACACTTATTTTGTTATTTAAAAGCTGCATATAAAATACGACTGGTATCATTGGTAGTAATGTGTTTCTGTTGTTCCATATTTTTAAAATAAGTTACAACAGGCTTCTAGACATTGAGTGCTCCTAATAATAATACTATACTGCTTCTCTTTGATTAGGAAGATTTCAATTCTATCTTTGATGTTATTATATGGTTTTCCTTTAACTTTGAATATAATTCTAATATGCTGAATAGCTGAATTGTTGTCTTAACCATCCATCCCAGAAGGGCTCGTAAGTAATTCATTAGGAGAAACTGTATAAATGTCATTATTAAACTGAATCCAAAGTGATGTACAATTGAGAAGGCAGGATTAGCCAGTCAGTGGGGAAACTGGAGGTTTAGGGTCTTGCTCAGAAACCCAAAAACAAAAGCACTCTGCAACCCTGGGATTCAAACCAACAACCTCCTGATCACAGGCACAGCCTCGTAACCCACTGAGCCCCACTCCTCCCCTCAAACAACAAACCCTTACATTGAGAAATTATAGCTTTTTTGGATACCCTTTCCCTTCTTAGCAAAACGTCATACAGTATAAGCAAAATAATTAATTCTCATTTCATCTTTCATACCTAAGAGTTAGGTGTAAAATCATTCCGGACATCTAAAACAGAACAATGTGTGGAAATTTACCAGCTTCTCAGACCTCACCTGAGGTCAGTGCTTACGAATTTACCCTTAAAAAGGGCATTAGAGAATAATGGGAACTGTGACAGTCTAACAAATTGGAACCAGTTCATGAAAATCGTTCTGTGGACACATGAATCAGAAGAGGCAGATGCAAACTGTGGAGTTTGTGAAGACCTCACACTGCATGCCACGATACTAACAGTCAAGCTTGGTGGTGATAATGCTGTGGTTTGTGGTGTGAGAGAACCATCAATAACAGGCCAAAGGGTTTGAAGGCAGTTGTTGTATATGTTGTTATTAAAAGTGGTGTAACCACTTATTGAGCTTCTGTGGACAGCTACTTAGTTACACCTTGGGTACCGAGTGTCGCATAGCTGATCTTACTAAATCAATGAGACATGTACAATAACTTAAATTTTGTATAAACGGCAGGTTTTTTCTTTGTTATATTCAATTTTCATTAAATGTCGAATATAATTCTGTGTCCAAACTACACTAAGGTGCAGAAAAAGGCAGACCCCATTCTCACAGTACTCTTTACTAAGTTACGGTAATAATACATTGGCATTCCCTGGAATCCACAAATGTAACCCACAGGAAAACATTTATACTCCACACACACACACATACATACATATATATATACACACACACACACACACTACACATGCTTCTCCCTCTAACCTTACATTCAGACCATTTCCACTCTTGGACAAGTATAAAACTACGAGGAAGAGTCTGTGTCAGATCCAAAATGTAAAAAAAAACACGGTTGAATTTTGTGAGTGAATGTGGCTCAGGCCGCCAGGCACCTTTCAACTGCAGCCGAAAAGAAAATATAGAAGGTATATTTGTAGGTGTAACTGCCCAAGCTGAGCTAAAAATAAACAAAAAGGGGAAAACAGGAAGCAGCCTCTGACTCTAAGCTACTGTGGTAGCTTATTACAGACACCACTGAGCCCTATGTCACTGGCCGGAAGAACCAAGAAAACACTTTTATTCATACGTTACTCCAGGCTAACCACGGTTATTCACAGCCTTCCAAATTAGGCTTTGAAACAAGGTATGCAGCTTTCTCTCTCATTCTTTAACCGCATCATCAGATAACCGCAATGCATCATAATCTTAGTGTCCAGAGGTCATTTGCAATTTTATCCTTTAAAATACAACTTCCGGAAACTCGTCTCACTGTAAACCAATTACATGTATAGCTGAGGAAACCGGATAGATATAAGGATTCCTTGGTACTGCTTGTTAGGGGGAAAGTGGTTAAAAAGACTGAGAGAATTATACTAAAGTATTACTAAGTTAAAGCATAGATATCACTCCTGGCAAACAAAAGTCAAACAAAGGCCCCTCCTCCCCTGTGATTCGGCCCTGAACTTTATCAGGTGTCTGAATGGGCATCTTTGTTAGACGGGTATCATTAACAGTGTAAAGGTACACAAGGCTAAAAAGAAGATGGAGGATCCACCCAAAAGCCAACAAAACCATCGAGAATCCATGTCCCACCTTCCCGGATGTTCATACATTTACACATTTTAATCAATGGTATACTGAGGTAAGCCGCATACCAGGCCTTTTAAAAACGTGCGTATCAAAACGGAAGTTCTGAGGCATAAACACCCGGTTTCGGAACGTGAGACATTGTGACTTTAAATGATCAGCCTACAGCTGGGAGAAAAAGTGTGCAGCCAGAGTCTGTTTGCATTAGTTCCAGGATTCGGAGCCTAGTCTTAGTTAAACAGTTTCAGGACCAGGGCCCCTCACACTTGACCGCAAATCAGCTAAGCCAATCCACGCTCTAACCATTTTCATCCTGTTTACACACAGGCAATGACACGTCCATCATTTTTTGACAAATGCTAAAATAAATCCAAACTTTGTATTATTTTGCGACATTAATGACTAATTTCACTAAATCGTAGTTTATATAAAAGTGATTCTGTTTATTGTATGTATTCTTTATATGTTTAAGACAAAAATGTAGGGGACATATAGTCAGTGGTCATATGATGAAGTAGCATAATTAATTTTACAATCGACCTTAAACGTTCAATTACTAATTTTAATGAAATGGATTCATTTGCATTATTTAATTAACTATTCCACTTTGATAAACAAGAATGCACTTATCAATCCCTGTAAAAAAAAAAGTAGAATGTCATAGAGTAATGTAATTTCATATAGTAATCAAGTCCTGAAAATCTATACTTCAAAAGACATTTACGATTAGCACTAGATAACAAAAAGGTAAACAACTATGTTCTTATAAATGTAGTGTATGTGTCTACCCTAGATAATGCAGAAGTCCCCATTAAAATGCCACAACACATTTTTACTGGGCATAACAGTGAACAGATAACGGGCCAATGAAACCCTTAGAAGATGTTTTTATTGTCTGAAAGCTGACCTGCCATCATAGAGGTCCTTACTTGCTCTTGCCAATTCAGGTGGCAATTACACACAGGCCATAAGATCAAAACCTGTGTTCTCACACAACACTGCAAGACTAAAACCTTGGAGCAAGGCCTACAGGGACCAACAGAGGGCGATGGTATCAGAAGTGCCCATTTACCTCACAATTATATCAGATGCAGCTGCGTATAGTGGTGGAAATGAGTTTTACAGCATGGTTGTTCAATTTAATCCAGGTTATATCACCACAGATTTGTACAGAGGTCACTCTTAGATGATACTAGACAAGCCCAATGCTTTTAAACTAATCTCTCACTCGGAATAACATCATTTTTTCATAGCGGAGAGATTGGAGGACTCTGTTCTGACCTTCACATTAAACTTATACTTTCTGAGAAACCATCTTTTCATTTAATGTCACACTGTCACATTCCACGGGGTCCAGTTCTTACAGTGCAATCTATACATTACCCCCCTCCCCCTCCACAGAGCAACAGGACATATTTTGTCATATTTCAACAGAAAACTCACCATCGAAGTTACTTTTTGAATTGATTAACACAGTAATTTGCTTTGAATTCCATTCCAGGTAAACGCATTGGAAATACAGCTCTGCTTAGATCAGTGTATGGCACAAAGGACCATGTTTGCACATCTACAAGGAAGCAAACCTCACCTTTAACATTCTCCATGAACTATTTATAATTCTCTAACACCAATAAATAAATAGCACAGTACCAGTCTGATTTACGCAAACTCCAAAATTCTGGCATTTTCTCACAAGACATTTGAATCTCAGCATTAATGATTCGATGCTGAGTCTGTACTTTCCAGCTCTTAGTCTTCATAGCCAGATTACCAATGTCAATTTTATGCCCTCATTAACCAGATTCATGATTAATATGTGGATAAGCAGTGGCCTTTCAGTATATTACACTACTTAATATCAGTGTAAATGGAAATCATTACCACATATAATTTCTGGGGATCTGTTTAAAGTATGCAAAATATATGGTACATATTCAAAAGTGACTAGTGGGTGCCCTGTATTCATCTGTTACCGAGTGCTGGTTAGCACAGTGCTCAGGTCAAGAGATCAGTATATATCCGCTACAATTTTCAACCACTGTTAAAGCTAGCACTCATTCACAGACACAGTGACATATAGAAAATCCAGCTGTAATGGTCCACTGCATGTGAGAGATAAGCAAGGTCACACACAAGTAGAGTATTGTCCCAGTGAAATCTATATCAGTGTCACCAAACACCAAAGTATTTCTGCTCCCACTGAAACTGCACCTCTTAATTAGCCATCATTTTTTTGTGGCAACTCCGCAAGTCAAAGCCCATGCTGACGTATCTATCCGATGAGATGCCTGCTTAAAGAAGCATGACCTGTGTCTTTTTGCTGCGCCAACAATGGAACAATTTACTATAACACAACCCCTGTCACTTGGTTTGTAAAAGATACAAGTTCCAAACATACACTCAGAAAATAGCCCTGCTGTTGCTTGACAAGGCCCATATTTAATAACTTCCCACTAAAACATCAATCAATTGCCATTAATGTGAAATTCCTGTAAATGGGCTGTTTGTGTCATTGTTGAAGAACTGGAACTATTTCAGAATGCGGTAAAAATCCACATCAGTGTGAAGGAACCGGTGCATAAAACTGGACTATTTTGAGATAGTAGTTTCCCCCAACCTCTAAAAGATATGTCACTCTCTACAACCCTTGCACAGGCAACATAATCCCAAGGCTATAAGGTCCATCACATCCGAATGAGCCATTCATTACTGCTATTTCTTTTGGCTTGCAACTCCTCATGTCTTTTCAGAGTAATTGGTCGTCCCTGTGCAGACCCGTAATTTTCCATTAGCCATTATAAATATTCTTCAACCTCCATATTTACCATAAAGACTTCACACCTGTGTGTGAGGTCAATCATCGAAAATGAATGTGGCCCCGGGCACATTCATACTGCTCAGAAATTCATACAAATGACTCTGAATTGGATGCAAATTCAGAACAATCATCCTGATAACTATATACATTGGATCATTTTTGTAGGAAGACCTCTAGATATCATCTCAATTATCCTGTAAGGATGACCAATTCAAATAATCTGCAGTAAAATTTTTAGTTATTTTTAAAGGATCAGCAGCACTTAAATGGGACGTTAACTGAACTCAACATCATGACTTTACAACAGTGCAGTGTGCAGAGTTAAGCTCTTATTATTATAATAAGCATTTCAAAATAATAGTGTAAAATAATGAGTCTTACATGCAAAATTCATTACTGAATCTCTGTATGGCTGATGATTTGTATGGACAAAATGAGGGAATTCTGGACCCAATGCATTTTTAATGTTTTCTGATGTGTGTATGCTTAAGAGTTCAAAGAAGCATTGAAGGCCTACAAAGACTTTTTGTGTGAGACATTTCCTTGTTTGTTCACTCTAGTTTTTGCTCTGGATTGATGAGATCTGTCTCTCAAACTATAAAGCCTCTACTACTGAGCCATTAAGAAACAAATTCAAAAAGCAAATTTTGGTGAGCCGCCTTGTCTAGTGTGACAACTGAATAAAATCTACCTTTACGCGTATTTGTGTGTGTGTGTGGTTGTGTATTTTGTTGCACTTGCATTAGTACAGAAGATAGTAGAAAATAAATAAAAATTAGGTTTTTGACATTTTTCTTTGGGGGAATCATTGGACAATACTTCAGGTGAGTAATTAATCTTTGTTATCTACTTGCATTTATCAACACTGATGCAAATGAATGTCCAGTTACAATTCAGAGTACAAATCAAACTCAGTTGTGTAAAAAACAGAGGTTGTTTATTTGTTGCATATATATATCATGGTGTATCTAATCATTTCGAAAAAGACTGCAATCAGTTTGAGATCTTAAGACTTTACTATTATTATTATTATTAACAATAACAATAACAACAACAACAACAATAATAATAATAACAATAATGACAACAACAACAACAACAATAATAATAATAATAGCCACAAGTGTGTTGTTTCTATTCAATATATTTCCATTATTATGCCATCTATAGCAACATTCTTTCAGCAATGTGGACCATGTTTTTTTTCCTCAGTGACTCTGAATTCTACTAAATATTAATCCTCTGAACTGCTTTCCACATACAATTCCCTTGTGCCAGAGTTGGGTACACAGTTATGTGCTCTGTGTCACAGCTCATCTCAGGGAAGCAACGAGCCAAGACAATAAATTCTGATCCAGTGGTTGTGTATTCCGTTACTGCTGTCCTTTAGTGAGACGGCAGGCCTCCCACTGGCTGGCCTGTACAGACGACAGCCTAGACACTTTGAAATCCAGTTGTCTGAAGGACAGTCATGTGGGTCCGATGTAATGCAACCATAAGCCTGGTACTTGAGAGCACACACCTCACTAGTCCTAAAAACTAAATGATTATGATTATGAATAAGTTTTTATTGCACAATTTTATTAGTTTACTACACAATAGTAAAGTTTTGCTATAGAACAATAAAGTTATTTTTTTATATAATTACTATTTATATTAACTTAGCGCAGTCTCTGTCGGTCATATTGCTAGTTCCTGTAATCAGCAGCCTATCATTTCAAAGAGTAAAAATTCCACGTCTTATGTGCTGAATAACTGACATTACAGAGGAAATAACCAGGTAATCTAAGCAGTATAAAAACATCACTCTGTTCTCTATACATGGTTAAAATATTCGCATATCCCTAGGGTTTGATTTGACTTTTTAGAATATACTGTCAACATCTTCACAGTCTGAAATGAATGTTATAAGCTTTTTATTTCCATACAGCCTGCTCTGCCCTCTCTGTTATACAATATTCTTATAGGGGGTATATCTAATTATATTAAAAATTTACACAAATATTGTAGTTTCTAAGTACTTTTGTACTTAAAATGAAATGTAAAATGAAGCCGGGGAGACCACGTTTAATAAATGTCAGTGAGAATTTCCTGACTCAAGACGAGAATGTCTGCTATTCTGAGGACTAAAAACTGAATAGCATGCTTTATACACATAAAGTAACTTAAATACTCATGTGTTTGACTTCGTCAAACTTATTATAAATCTAATCATATCGCCATACCTGCTGCTTCTTCAGTTTACTGATGTACTTAATAAGCAAACGCTATGCCCCCTGCCTCGGATGACGGCGCTGCAGTCAGGCACGAATCTCTCAAACATGTGGCGACCATTTTACTTTTGTATTTTCTTTTGGCTAACATCATAATGAATATGTGGGAGGCTCAGACGGAAAGATATATTTGTCACTACAATATAAAGGAGAAGTTTAAAAATATAACCCAACCGCTCATGCAGTATTTCTACAGTTGTACATATAATTTTTCTCTCTTTCCTCAATATATTTATTATAAGACGCCCCCTTGTCGCAGTAACCGGAACTGCAGGACGGATAATTTCAGAAGGAAAAGGCGTACAGTCCCAGACTGTTACAGCCTTTTTTATGTTACTATCGCAGCCTGTATGCGAATCCAGCCAATCTCGACCCTGTGACGTTCAGTAAAGGCTGGATTTAGAAGGGTCCATCATAATATTTAACACACCCACCCAGCTTTAAACAGCAAAAGCACTAGTTCGCCAGCGGTGTGGGGTGGTGCAGCCTCTGTTCAAAAGCAAAAGAAAATATCTGCACCTGCTGAAACGTTTCTGGATTTTATTATTTTAGAGCTTTATACGTGTATATTTTGTCATATAATCCTTGTGCGTCCTGGTTTCGTGGTTGGGATGGGTGGATCTTTTTTCTGCTATTAAAGCAGCCAACGCGTTCAGATTTAGCTCTTATCGCTTTTCCGTGTACCTCCGTGATTTCTGATTTTGGTATGTTTTGTACAATATTTACGTGGACTTTCGACAAGACGGCGGCGTATTCGCGTCGCCTTGTACATACATCTGACCTATTTGAAGAATAAGCCGTTTTCTTAACATATGCTTTCTTCTCAACTGCGACTTGGACAGATGCCTTTGGAGTGTTCAGGCGAAATGAGAAGGTCTCTCCAGCACTGCAGTATACAGGTTTTGAAGATGGAGCGCAGCTATCAAGACCAAGACAATACATTTTATGGATATTTTTTCTAAAAACAAAATAATAATTCATCCTCAATGCCAGTTATCCCGTGCATTTATTTCGGCACTGAGCAAAAATACAAGCATTAAGTTATTTAGGTCAGGAGTTCGTGGTGAATCTTCCCCGGCGTTGCATTGATAGAGCCTTGTATCATACCTGACAGCATCTATTTTTTCCCAAAGAAAAAATAAAAACAGCCTTTCGCTTTACATGGATTTCTAAGTTATGTGACGGATAATTCTGGAGTCGAACGCTGATACCTTTATCCAGCCCTGCAAATGAAGGCAGCGAACGTTTTAACTCGCATTTTGATAAAATCGCAGCTAATTTAATAAATAGGGCTTGTGATGTGTTGAGCTTTCTTATTTACACCTCGATTCGGGTAAATCGCTACTTGCATTTGCTGAGAGTGGTAACTATGAAGATGATCCTGTTTCGCAAATTCCGGGTGTTGATCCTCATGGTGTTCCTGATAGCGTGCACCATGCACATCATGATTGACTTGTTACCAAAGTTGGAGAGACGAGCGGCCGGACCCAGCGCCGGCAACAGCGCCTGCTCATGCTCCCACAGACCGAGCGAAGAACCGCAGAGTTGGGGTAAGCAGCGGCTTAGACCGGGAGCCGAATCGGGCTGGCCTAATAAGCATACTTTAAGGATACTGCAAGATTTCAGTAACGAGCCCAGTTCCAATCTTACCTCGCATTCCTTAGAAAAGATCACGGGGCCCGGGGATAAAACTGAGACTTTTAAAAGACTGGAGCAATACGCACGAAACGAAGAGAGCAAGAAGCACTTCATCCAGAACGCGGGAGCAGAGAGTGTACCTGTCCAGGGCTTCTCTAGACTGTCGTCCCTCTTTGAGCAGCCTTTGTACAAGACCCCCCTGCCGCCTCTGACAGACGAAGACACGCTGTTTAACGTCAATACAGACATCAGGTTCAACCCGAAGGCTGCTGAGGACCAAGAATGGTAAGGATGTATCACTTGTCCTTTGCAGCTATTAAATTGTATCACCTCTTTATTGAATTGATGTAACTGCTAAATAAGAAGAAAACAGTAACTTAGAGGACATTTTAAACAAATGATCAAGGCACATGCAGTGGAGCAACCGTGACTATTCGGGTGAATTTAATCACTCGTCAAATTTACAGTCATTTTCGCAGAAGAAGGAACTTTACTTAAAATATGCACTAGCCGAAATATTATTTGTCGTCATTAATCATTATAACAGAAAACAAACTACTTCTAAAAATAACAAAAGCACTTAACAGTTGTAACAACAATATGTCAGTAAATAGTTTTCTGATTGTCTTGTTTAGACGCTGAAAATAATGTATAGGTGTTAAATCCTTCGACAGATATGTCAGCACGATGACGAAGATGATGGATAATGCTGAACATCTGTGTAGTGTTCTTTTTGAAGGTGTAAACCTGTAATTCCACTTTTGTTTGTATAGTTTGTATGCATTCTGATTTGAATGTTTTGCTTAGTCTTTCATAATCTTATATTGACTCGAAAAAAAAACAGTATCCTTGTCTGACCAACAAATTTTATATTTTCAGACTTAGATTACAAGTCCTATATCTCCATGTGGACTTTGAGGCTATGAGAATGAGGTGTCCCAGATGTGCTGAAATTGCCCCGAGATGCAACTCAAATTTTTATTTCGTGTTAATTTACATTTTCTTGCCTTTGCTTTGCTCGTATTTCATTTCTTCTTGTTGATTTGTTTCTTTCAGGCAGAATGAAGGGCACAAAGAAGAATTTAGCCCTACTGCGGAGTCCTCTGTAGACACTTACCCAAACTGGCTGAGATTCCACATTGGAATTAATCGGTATGAACTGTATGCTAGGCATAGCCCAGTGATGGATGCTCTGCTGAATGATCTGGTCACTCAGAGAATCACCAGTGTCGGTAAGTTTCCTTTGGTGAACTCTGATGAAGGCTTTTCGTCACTTTTTCTTCAGTTTGTTAGACACTTTATATGTGAGAGACAGTTTAGCAACTGTTCCCTGAAATGTTTTCTTGCAAATCCTATGTACGGTAAATAAACAACCAACACTGGTGCATTCGTATTCCGCGAGTTTTCAGTTTTGCATAACGATTTCAAGGTGCCACATTTCACGCCAGATCAGTGGGAGAGGAACAGGCAACAAAACAAATCAGGATGAAACGGCTTGTAGTGTCACAATGATCTTTTATCGTTTAGCTTGCTGCGCAGGCTTCACAGACAGCAGAATGACAATTGGCCCTACCCATGAGGATTTTCTGACTGGCCACAGATCAATATTAGCTTTCAGCCTGCAATTTTATGCATATCGTCTTCAGATTTGTTCCGGAGCTCATTTTTCTGCATCTTTTCTGTCAATTAACTGCACGTGCTGAGAGAAAATTTATGCACTCGTACAGTATTCTGGGGTGATGCTATTGACAGCAGCTGTTTTAAGGTCTGAATTGTCACCGCATTGAATATTGTAAATACGTAATGCAGACATGACACAGTGAACATCTGGTCTTATGAATAATGGGCTAAATAGATATGCATTACACATCAGCAAACACACTTCCTCACATTCTGGTCTCCAGAACTCAAAGCAGATATATTTTAATGTCTTTATTAAAAAAGAACTAGGTAAAGAGAGACTGCTTTAAGATTCCAAGTACAATAATTGGTCTGGTTCCATGAAGATTTGAGGAGATAGGAATGTAGGCGGCTTGGTTGATGCATCATTTCCAGCTGAATCATAAATTCATGAGTTCACCTTGGTGCAGTCATATATACGTAGGAATTTCCTTACAGATCTGCTATAGTTTATTTTTAACTTTAAAACTCTAAGTGCTTCAGGTAACTTCTGGATATTCCTTGGGATATCTATCTATCTCTCTCTCTATCTATCTATCTATCTATCTATCTATATATATATATATATATATATATAATTTTTAATTCTATTTTAATTTAAATATATGGTGCTAGTAACAATAATTACATAATAGATATATGTTTTAGAAATATGTTAATAGCAATACTAATAAATGCATTATGGTGTTTATTATAGAGGTGATTCTGTTTGATGGTCTCCGAATTTAGATAAGTCAATAGATAGCTATTGACTGACGACGTTATGAATAACAAATTGAAAGGCTGGTGATGTGCACCTACTCAATTATCATTCCCTTCTGCTTCATCACAGAAATCACGGGTTGAGACATAATTTAACAAATAATTTGATTCATTGTGAAAAACACCTATAAACGAAACATATATACTGTATGTCACTTGTATGTCACCAGAACAGCATAGCATCCTGAATATTATGCGACTGTTACTCGCAATATATAAATTTATAAATTTTGCTTGCAGTATATAAATGCATCAGCTTTGCACAAGTAAAAACATTTAAAATAGCAGAAGCGATGTACCATGATGGCTATTAATTATTACCAATTATATGCTGAATGTGATTAATTCAAAGAAAATGCACCACAAATGGATTTATCTGTTTGATTTGTTTTAAGGAATGTGTTAGATAAACTTTTGGAATTCCCTGATAACCTGTATTCACAGGGGTTAATTAAAAACAAAATGCGACACTTACATATTTCGGTCATAGAAAAGGGAACACGAGGACGGTGAGTGAATTATCATTAAAAAAAACAGTAAAACAATAATAATGGACATTAACCTGCAGGGAAATGCACTCACTTGGGTAAAATGATGTCTACTTTTTGGTGCCACCCAATTTAGAACAAGGCTAGTAACCACAGGGAGGTTAGTAATGACTGCACATAGAGATCTGCAAGAATGTATGCATTGCTGATGTAAGGAATGAGAGAATGGACCATTAACTCACTTTCTTTCAAGGTCACTGACCTGGGGTATTCTAGGTCAATGGTCAGATATCCCCTTAAGGTTTCTCGAACAATGGGCCTTTGCTGAAGACTGTTCATAAATTGAGGACAAAGGGTTGTTTCTGTTCAGTGCATGTGGCCTGTATCTCCATCATGCTGGGGATTGAAGCACAAGATTAACATCATAGTGTTGCTGGAAATAACCACAATTTCCTCTACGTGTAAATAAGAAAACAATATTGTTTCCTGCAAGTAAAAAACAAAAAAGAAATTGTTTCAAAACCTTCCTAAACTGGTTTTTAGAGTGGTGTCATTTTCAATGTAAAACCTTAATTAGAATGTTGCAATTAGCAATGACAAGCCATATGTGAAACTATAAGCATTCGCCAGAATATATCATCTCATTTCCTGTCATTCATTTTCTCTGTACAAATATATCAGTTGTAAATAACAGCATACATATATATGAATACTTTTTGTAGCTGAAACCTTAAACTGATGGTCCAGGAAATCGGTTTACCTAATTGTGACCTTGGTAGCTTTGCAGTTTCTCCAAAAACCCTAGGATACAGACAGGAACAGAGGGCTGCTTGCTAAGTTCTCGTCATCAGTGTTCTGCTGTGCCCTGCAGCTTTGCTAAAAATGCCCTTTTGCCAAAAATACTCAAAATGAATCATTTTGTAAGATCTCATATGCTGTGTTTATAACAGCCATCCTTATTTAGCTGACGCTGTTATACAAAGCAATGTACTTTGTTTCATGCAAATAGAATCAGACAGTCTTTGTAGCAATTCGGGGGGTGGGGGGGCAGCAATGGTCTTCTAACCCTGGGATTTGATCTGGTGATCTTTTGATCACAGGTACACCATTCTAACCTGCTGAGCTATACATCTCCCCTTTGTTTTGGTCGGCCAGCAGTTTTTCAGGCCTGATAAGATGACAAGGAACTTTGGATGAGTAAGAGGGAAAAAGAGGCCTGTAAGAGGAATGCCATCATTCTTGTGACACTGTGATGAAATACACTAACTGCTCGCAGTAGATCAGTAAATCCTTTAAAAGACACTGCATCATGCTTTGTTTGAAAGATATTAAATTGTGGTTTTGTCTTTTCATGTAACACAGCCCTTTCCAAAAATCTGCTTCCATTATCCTTCAAGGCTTGTTATTTGTAAGTATTTAACAAGTGGCTTTAAAAGTGAAAATGATTTATTCCGCCTGGATTATTGGAGTATTTCCAGCTAAAACCAGTAAACTGGATGGATCAGACCACAGTAAAACATATGATTGTCTTGAGTAACGAAACTGAGCTATGGAACTGTACTAAGACTTTGTGTCAGTACTTACACATATATAGATCGGATTTGTTACAGAAGTTTACCCACCGATTTCTTACTTGCTGAAGCTGTTTGTGCGAAAGAGAGAGGAGAGATCCACTGCCTTCCTTTATGTTTGTAACATACAGTTTATGGCAGCTGTATTTTTTCTTAACTTCGGCTTATTTGGCTCGTACATGAGGCTTAACCATTCTGTGAAAAAAAGTCAATATGCTCTTTGCAAGGTGATGGGAGCCAAACTGAGGTGTACTGTGCTGCCCAAGAATATCTTGACCCAACAGCTCTCCCTTTTAACAGGACTCGCACTTGTCTCTTTAATGACGGCCATTGTCCAAGTGCTGTTTCACATTGTTAAGTGTCGTTTCACATTCTCATTCAGTCATAAACACACTGCTATATTTAACTGGCCCCTGCTCTTCACTGTTTATCTGTTAGTTTTATTTAATTTTCTGTTCGGGTGCACATGTGAGAATGTGGAACACATAACGTGCACAACTATTGAGTGTAAAAATGGAACCGAGCCACACATTTATGTGTTCAATTTACCCTCTGGGTGGCTTGAATTTTCATAGATATTTGCATATTACTAAAAAAAGAAATGCATGACCCCAAATATTAGTTAACCTTTTGGTTTCTGTCAGTTCTTTGGCAATAGTCTCGTTATATAGAAGTATTTCAAACAGTGAGTGTTTCAGGATTTGCACATGGAGGTGTAGGAAGTAAGTGTTGCAAAGCCTACTCTGACATGTGACATCACCACCTTTACTGTCAAACATTCAACCCTGGGGGGAGCATGTTGTTTTGTATTACCCCAGGGTTAAAAATAAGCAGCCCCCAACAGTCCTGCTGGAAAACAGAGCCTCACTCCACAAACTCAGACCCCGTGTCAACCAGTGTAAATATGAGCCGTCAGAGATGAACTCAGTGGTCAGTGCAGTTGGACAGTCAATCATTATCTATTGTAAATCTGTGCAGCATTGCTATCTATAACTAAAAACATAGACGCCTTTCTTAAAACCAGGACAGTTTCATCGAGAGAAGTCCATTGTATAGAGTATATGGCCACCACCCTGCAAGCATAATGACTGTTATGACATCATTACATTTAATTACTGCTCATTTTATGAGTTGAATAATATATGAACTTAGGAAGGGTTGTTCCACACTGAATAGGAGATCTGAAATGTATATTTTATATAAAACTTTTGAAATTTGTTTTGTAGTTGCATACTATTCATAATTATGTCTACAATTGATCATTTTACATGAACTGAGTTTTGGGCCCCTATCACGATAATTTATTTTTTGGATAGCAGATATAATATCGGATATGGAATTTGACTTCTGTAAATAAAATTATTGTAACAGTATAATCCATATAAGGTGCTTAATCATTTCTAATTCTTGAAAGCTGTAGTCACTTTTGTACTTAATATTTTCCTATGCATTGCATTTATATATCTATTTTCTCTATTTATGTGTCTCGTTGACGGTCACTCCCAGTGCCGCTCATTTTCCATTTTGCATGCCGACGCGTTCACTTCTCATGTCGTGGTTGAGACGCGGGAAGAGCCGCCAGACTGCTGTCAGCTTGTCGGTTTGTGTTTAAAATTGCATAAACTCTGACACCTTTCCATCCACATTGGCAGAATAAGCCTAGATAGCATGAATGAGAGCAGCCCACGTGAAACGAACTTTGAAGGCCGCACTGACATCGCTGCCTTATTTGACATCACCGTTATAAGGTGATGTGTCGTGTCATGTGTAAAGTACGTACAATGCAATAAAGACCTCAGCACGGAGCCACACCTCGGTGTGCAGAGAGCTGTGCACAGGTGGCTGCAATGTGTGTCCATACCTTGAATAAGGGCCTTTTTGTGTGATGTTTTTTTACTGAAAGATGTGTCAGGCATCTGGACTACACATGAATCGGATAGTTAGGTTTCACCCATCTGCTTGCTGTGTGATGTGCTATTCTTGGAACGGCGGTGCATTCCTGCTGATGCATGCCTTTCGTTTCAAACTGTGTTTCACGTATGTGATGCATTAGAGTAATTAATAGGGCTGTGTAACGTACTGTCATGTGAAAAAGCATGGGTGGTACCTTTAACTGTTTACACCCCTTATCAGTCTGCGTTAGCCTGTAATGCAGTGACATGTTGGGCGGTAGGGGGCTTGTGACTGATCACACGCTCATGAGGAGCCAGAACAGTGACATGCAACACTAGCAAGTTGAAGTTTATTGTGCAGAAATAAGGACATTATAGATCATGCTGTCAGAATGTGGGATCACAATTAGCCTTATGCTGTCATTAGCTAGACAGTTCTGAGCTCCTTGGCTTAGTTATTGGCTGAGGAGCCATAAAAAGCATCCATCCATGCATTTATCTCTTCATCCATCCATCCATCCATCCATCCATCCATCCTTCTATTTTCCATATCTTCCTACGGGGTTATAGAGAGCTCAGGGCCTACCCCAGCATCTATTTGCCTCAATATTGTGGGCTACCATGGCTAATGGTTTTGGGTTTTGTCTGGGACTGTGTATTGCCGTTAACTTTCGGCTCTGGCATTTTTTGGGCTGGCAATAACGTCCCCCATGCTGTAGTTTGCAGTAAGCGGAGTTCCATGAAAGGCAGGAAAGCGTCTCACACTTTTAAGCGGTGAGCCCTAGGAGTTCATTAGGCATACATTGGTTGCTGGCAGCAGGAAGGCTGTTTGTTATTGGGTACAAATTATACCTACTGTAAACTTTTTCACTTGTTTTTTTCCAGAATGGAACAGATTCAGCAGAGCATAAGTTTCTTGATTCTTTGATTCTTCTTCTTGCATAATATTGTTAGCATGTTTCAAAAGAACAAAAGAAGCTGTATGCTCACTCATTTTACAGTGTTCTTTCCTTGTATCCTATATGGTTGTTTAAAAAGTAGCATTTTGCTGTGTTGCACTGCCCTCGCGGTGCTTGACCGGTCCTCTCTGCTCAAACAGTCATAAAGTGCTTTACATGTTTAGAGTCCATTTATTTATCTGGAAGCTAGCTGTGGCCAGATATGTTTGCAACGAATCGTTTGACTTCCATTTTTTTTGTGTGTGTGCTGTCGTTACTTACCCAGTTTACCCAGTTCACCCAGTTCTGCCCCAAACTCTCAGCGTTATAAACATTGACTCACCGTCTTAGTTAAGTTTAAATAGGCCGAAGTTAAAAGAGAATTACATTTGCGATGAACATAGTACTGCAAAAAAAGGATCATGGTTGTCCTGTGTCAGCAAACCCGTGTGTGAATTTTCAGATCCCCCTACCCATGCTGAAAATGGAGGTAGAACAGAAGGTCCAAAGGTCTACATCAGCATGACAGAGATAGAATAAACTTGGACTGCCCGACCAGGAGCGCTGACCTGTGGCCTGACATGTGTTAATGTGTGTTTACGTTACCTATGGGCATATTTTGTGCTGCTTGTTTTTATGTATTAGTGGTCTTATTAGCAAAGTTAATAGTACTCTAATAAGCGTGTCTCCATATTGAAATTTCAGTGCACAAGTAAAGGAAAGCTTTTATTATAATTCTGACAATGCATCAGTATATTACGTTTATGTAGTCCTGTAGCCTCTAATTTAGTTTTTGCTTTTATTTTTGCATAGAGCTTTATTGTGTGTAGAAAGTGCTTAGGGCTTAAGGTCCTTGAACCGTGCCATCCACTCGACTCTTTTTCATGCTAACATAATCTCATGTCATATTCATAACTTTAATAGCTAATCAGTGTGACGTTCCGTTGACTTTAAGCAATGGGGATTGTGTTGCCACATTTCTGTTAATTGCATCACCGCGCGTTTGCTGTTGGGCCGCTGACTCATTTGTGATGACAAGCCTAGCTTTGTGCGTCCGCTGTTGTTACACGGTACCTCCTTTCTAAATCTGTAACGCGTTGTGCATAAAAAAAAAACGGAGTGCATGGCGCAATGCAACAATCCCGAGGGATTTCTGGATAACACAGCGGCCTTGCCATAGTAGAAAGGCATGACTCAGCATGCAAATCAATAGTCTTAAAACGATGAATCAACTATGCAAACTATATTATGAAGATGAATGAGGATGAATTAAGAGGACGAAGCAAGGGCTTCACAAATGAAGTGACTTCTTTTTAATTGTAAATTGAATCTTGTAGTCTTGACACTGTGCATTGCAAACAAAGTCGACATGCGTTCTTGTATTTGTCCCCCCACAGCCATGAAGTCTGGAGGCACCCAGCTGAAGCTCATCATGACTTTCCAGAACTATGGCCAGGCCCTGTTCAAGCCCATGAAGTGAGTAGTTCTGTTTATAATGGTATGGGTGCCTCTGCGATTGGTGTGTTTACTATATTTATGGGTACCTTTGTATTAGTAGTCAACAAGGTGAGGGAACCTATTCGAAATCAGGTGTTTTATTCTGTATTAACACTTAACATGTCATTATACAAGTAGGTAATAAATGAACTGCATTCAAAAATTTCATATTTAAGTAAAATAGAATATCTTGTAAATGTTAACAAGATGATGACCCAAAGGTAGGGGGTTTCTGTCTAAAGGCTCAGTCAAATGTCTGAAGCGCTGTCCGCCTTTGACAAGATGCATTTGTTTTGTTTCGAGAACTTGTGTGGTACAGCGGCCTAAGTTGTTGCGCCTGGGATCAGAGGGTTACCGGAATTATCACTTGTCTGTGGGCCCTTAAGCCGGGCCCTTAACCCCCAGCTCCAGGGGGGCTGGGTGCTGGCTGACCGTGTGCTGTGACCCCCCCCCCCCCCCCCCAAGCTTGGTCTGACCTGTCTGTGAGTCTCATGGTGAGCAAGATGGGGCAGACAAAAAGAGAATGTCCCCATGAAGAAGGTATCACTGTTCTAATAGTTGTTGGTAGGAGGATGTTACAGGATTTCAGTGGGTGCGGAATGGATTTGCTTTGCACATAATAATGTAAGCAGTCTGCTGTTGAAATGATCAGCACTAGTCAGTAAGAGCTGACTTTCCATGTGACTGCAGCTGTTTAGCCACAATCAGACCCGAATGACCAGTTTTTAGAGTTGTGAAATTTCACCAGCCTGTTTGGCATTGTGGAATTTTTGGTGTTCAGTGGCAGGTCAGTGACGCCTCATTAAGTGAAGTTTCAGCTCCAGGATTATGCATGTTAACCTTGAAATGGATGCTTCCAGAGATTTGAGAGGCTAACCAGATTAATAGATCAGTTGTAGTTTTACCAATGTGGTTATTAATATTAAGATTAAGTGTTACGCATTTAGATTGAATCAAAGGAAATCAATATATTTGTAATAAAATGTTGTTCTTAGAAATCTCTTTAGAAATTAAGTGTAATGTAGCTTACACAATCTCTATTAGATTATAATGAGGAATTGATTTTCACTTGTCAAATTGTAGGCTGTATTTTAAAGGTTATTCAGCTGTATTGAGATGGCCATTTCAAAATATCCTAATTTATGGGGAAAAAAAAACGTGTGACCCGCAAAGGTAGGCCTCCCATGGGATATTAAGAAATGGCACAGTGCCATAATTTTTTTTTACAGAAAATTATCTCTAAACTCATGTTCAAAGTACAGCGTTGGATACCTCACAGATGCATTTTTCCCCTCCACCTGCTCCTCTATGACTGTACAGAAATGCTGCCCCGTCAGTGTTTTGCTACGACAAAATCTAGAATGTGCAGCACCATGTAATGACTCCAGCACCTGCTGTTTCAATAGACTCCCTGCTGACTGCTTAAGTTCTGGGATTCAGAAATGTAACGCCGTATTGATCCCACAGCTGTCTTCCGTGAGATCAGCACAGGCTCGGCTCAGAAATGTCTCGCTGCGTGCAGTGGGGTTCTCCTCCTCGTGATGGTGTGACGGAGAGAGCGTGGGGGGGCTGTTTCCTGCATTCGAGGCAGAGAGTCATGGCATCTTATGGAGGAAGTTACGAGACACTGGAATTATTGTGTCAAATTTGAGAATTAAGCAGTGGCTCTGCCACCATATGGCCACGGCTTGGGGTGCCACGAAGGGAGTAGACGGCGCGCCTGGCCCAGTCCTGGCAGGGTGCTGCAGACACAACCTGCCTGGTCTGGTAGCGTGCCGGCATGGGTGGCGATAGCCAGCGCAGAGGGGGCTCCAGGCCTACTGCAGGTCCCTGGGCCAGGCCAAGTGTGATCATTCCAATAGATGCTGTAGACATGCAACTAGAAGTGTCAGCTTTGCACACATTTATTGCCATACATGTTTCCATATTTCTAAGCAAGTATTTTGGGATAAAACTCAAATTTATATTGCTATATACTGGGAAAAAGATCACAGCAAGATAAGTACATGTATTTCTAAAAAAATTATAATTATTAAGCAGCGTTGTACATTTATTTTGGTAAATTATTTAGCTACTGTTGCTTCCACAGAATATCTCCCATAATATCGTAGCTGAGTAAAGTCAGGCATTTAGTCATGTTGGCCCTTCGACGTCCTTTTCGCACTTCTTCCAAATAACAAGCTGAAGAAACAGCAGCGTGCTGGCTAAAACAGACAGATCTGCTCTCACCCTGCCTCTGCGGCCGCTCTCCGCACCGCCCGTCCTGTGTGCATCACACAGACTGCTCTGATCCTGCCTGCTGCTCCCCACAATCTGTCCAGCAAAGTGGCAAAAAGGGTTTTTTTGTGGTTTTCAATCTAGTTACGTGCGCTGATGCTTTTTATGCTTCTGTCTGAAAACCTGCTCATACCACCATTAGTGGGTGGGGGGGGGGGAATGTTGTGATTTCAGCAGAGGTACAAGATCAAAGGTAGCAGCCTGGCACGTCTGCAGGAACAGTGAGGGCTGGAAACAGATACGCATTATAACCGGCTCATATCTATTATGTATGCTTGGAAAGCAAAATGCTGTGCATCAGGATGGCTGTCAGTCCGCAGCAGTCTGGGTAAGGCACCGAAGAAGAATTGTATTTCTGTTGAAAATATTCGTGCCGCACCATGACCCTGTACTAGATAAGTGTTAATGGAACATGGATGGGTGTTTATGCTGGTGAACCTGGGAGACCGCTGCCTGGCCCCAGTGTACTGCACTCCCACAGTAGAAAAGGTGGATCTTTGTTTTTTGTTTATTAAATGTAACCCCAACGGGTGATAACTTCTCACTGTTTATTCGTCTTTAACTTTTGTTCATTATATGATCTCCCAGTGCAGCGAGCATACTGCTTAATATAGAAATGCGATTGTGTTTAGCATATACAGTAAAGCCACCTGATGGCAGCCTTGTTTGCATAGCCGTCGTTTGCCTTTCATCGCCAGGAGTCAGCTCAGTCTGGAAGCAATTGTCAGGGATAGATTTTTCAGGAAAAAGGTTGCCACACATCAGATAATAATCCATATTATATATTGATATGTCATTTGATGAGTTCATTAGCAAATTCAGTTCAGTATTTTGTGAGTGATTTTTTTAAAGTGACTGTATTGCACTCCTGGAACAGTGTTTGGCTCAGTGAGTTAGGACACGGCCTGTGATTGGAAGGTCGCTGGTTCAAATCCGTGCGTCGAAAGAGTGATTTCAGCATTGGGCCCTTGAGCAAGGAGCTAAACCCTCCGTTGATGCTGAGCCTGTCTGACCTTGCTTTCAATTGTATGTTGCTTTGGTCTGCAAAATAAAGTAATTGTATCTACACTTGTGCTTGAATAAATGGGTCAACATATGATTGGTTACAGTAATTTAATAGGTCTTGGCCCCCTGGGTGTTTGCAGAAAAATTGCAAGGATTTTAAATTTCCATTTTTTTTTAACTTGATAAGAGACATCGTTGATACGCTCATGTGTTTTACATGGGACATGTTATTAGCCCTTGCCCCCCCCCCCACAAAAAAAAAGTGAAATCACACATTTGTGGTAGGAAGTCTCTAGCTCTGATGTGTTTTTATTTGGTGGTTCCTGGTTTAGGAATATAACACGCTGTGTGTTAAATAATGTAGTAGCTTTATTATCTACAAAGTTGTCCTACAGTGAACTCAAGGGCGTAGGTTTGTAGGTTTCAACATTGGTAGGGACCAAATCAGCCCTGAACCCCCCTCCCCCCTAATCACATACAGTGATCCCACAATATTGGTAGGAGCGTGTCCCTATTCTTCATACCAAAATCTATGCCCTTGAGTGAACTAAAATCCCACCCAGGGTGTCCTCTGCTTTTCATCCTGTGTGTCCTGAAAAGGTTCGTGACGATTCTATACTGGATGAGTGTTTAAAAGATGAATGGGTTATCAGTAAATTATGAATATACACTTTAGCAGTGTACTCTTTCGTTCTTTCATTCTTTCTTGCACGGTCTGTTCAGGTTGTAATACTGTCTGTTCATTTGGTGATTAAAATTCCGACTGAACACTGAGACTTTTTGATGCGACATCTGACTCGTGGTCGGTGTAATCACATTGTTCCTAAATGCTAGAGGAGACTATACATCTGACACTGGATTTTACGTGTTTTGGCCACAATTGTAAGTCGTGTTTAAGTGCGAGGATTCTATAGCTATGCGATTTTGGGTTTTTTTTTCCACTCTCACTCTCCTTCACACTAACCTTTGGTGCACTGTGTTGACCAATGTTATTCCAAAACATGACATTAACTGTACGAGAATCCCGGACGTTTACACGCTTGACCGCCTGTCCAGGAGAGCCGGGCTCGTATTGGTGGAACACCGGTGACATGAAAGGAGACCGCCTTTCTCATGGGATTAGGCCAAGCCAATGGAGAAGGAAAAGCTGCAGAAAAGGTGAAAATAATACAGAACAGCACGTCCAGTAGGTTTACGAATGATTTATGTCAGGCTAGCCGTATATTCCTTTAAAGAATAAAGATCTGGAGGACATCTATATGTTTTGTATACATACTAGACTGATGTTGTCATTAATGTCATAGCATTGGATTTATTTATGATACACTGTCTTATTTCTGTTAAACAGTACTCACTACATTTTTTAAATGATTTTTGAACAGTTTTGAAAATATTTAAACACTTTTGTTTTTAAAAGATACAGCTTCGTAACCCGTGTTATTTTGGGGGTCGTAGTGACCCCAGTCCATTTTCAAAATGAGGATAAATTCTATAGAAACCAGAATTTTGAATGGAAGAAGTAAAATACACAAGGGATAAGGCCTTTAAAGAGACTTGCATGTTCACTGCTGGCTGCCTACTAGTTATTACTAGCCTACTAGTTAACGGTGATTTTGTATGTTAAAATCAAGTTAATTAATTATGTGAGCTGGGGGTGAAATTGA
>JAAGVU020000092.1:15938024-15953924 GCA_011763525.2 Mormyrus iriodes | reverse complement strand
GGGAGTCAGTCAGGGGTGCGGGAGTCAGTGTGTGGGAGTCAGTCAGGGGTGCGGGAGTCAGTGTGTGGGAGTCAGTCGGGGGTGCGGGAGTCAGTGTGTGGGAGTCAGTCGGGGGTGCGGGAGTCAGTGTATAGGAGTCGCCACTGTATTTACCTTATTTTGTGTTTTTTGCATAGTAATAATTACTAGGTAATATTATATTATATATAATTGTTGTTTTACCTGTTTGATATTTTATTATCTTTGTTACCCTCCTTTCTGTCCTTTTTTTTCATCCTGGCTCTTAATTTTTGATTCTGAAAAAAACTTCTTCATATGACACTAATTACGTGTCCTCGTCTCTCAAGTCACCTGACAGAAATGCGCTGTTCCCTTTAAAGCTTTTGTTTTATATTATCTGTTTTATTGTTTTTCAGCAAAAGGGTTTTTTTTCCCCACAGAGCTGGAAAAAGTGAACACTTCCAGTTATTGGCAAGGCCGCTGTTTGTTTTCCCCGTTTTCCTACAAAGTGTTGCTTCTTTTTTAAAAAAAAAAAATCTTTCTCCAATAAAATGTCTCAGACAGTTTTTATAAATCTTTAACAAGGTCAGCTCCAGCCTTAGTTTCCACAGCGTATCCGGAATGCTGCCTTCTAGACTGCTTCATAGTGTTTGACTTCATCTTCTGTGGTCGTGCTTTCAGGACATCTTAATTGGGTTTGTATCATGAGTCTATTTTGCTTTCATTGCCCGGGGCTCCTTCGCCATCGGTGTTTAATTATACATGTAGTCATCATCTACAGTTTGCCTAATAATGATTCCGGATAACCTTGAGCAAAGACATGGTTGGGAGAGTACTTGACGGATCTGTGCATACATTAGCCTCGCTACACAAGAATGTGAAGATGCTTATGGAACAGACTAGCTAAAAAAGACAATGGCGAATTCAAATCTCTAGGCCAGCAGAGTGATTTCAACATTGGGCCTTTGAGCAAAGATTAACCTGTTAGCACCTGTTAATTTCAACATAGCTTCAAATTAAAAAGAATGAAATGAAAAACAGAGAGAATCTGCTCCATATCTAATCCCCGTGGTCACGTGTTTAACAGGGAGGCACTGTTAATGCAATTTTTAAAGTTTGCAACCCTATAATACTTGCGTTAACCTGGGGGCTCCCTTGCCTAAGTGCTAGACACATTACTTTGTGGTTGATTTGTGTGGATGGTGCAAAGAAGTGGCTTAACATGCACACGTTGAATCTTGCCTGTAAAGCAGCATAATGTTGACATAATTGCTGGCATTGCTGCTGCAATAACTTTCTGTCCTGATTTGCAAGAAGAACTTTAATTACACACACCTATGCCAACCAGATTACCACTTATCCTAAAAGGTGTATCAAAGGAATGCTTAGCCTAAAATAACATTAGTAGGAAAGGAAGAAGTTACAATGTCCTGAGTCAGTTTTTGTTTGATAGTAAAGAACGGGAAAGCTTCACCCCAGGAATTTTTCTTCATAAAATCATACGTTGTATGATTCTTAGGTGGATCTGCTTGAAAGTCCAGAAAAAAAGCTCTGAGAATATCACTCTTTTCATATTTTATGTTGTTCCCAATTTGTTATTGAACGTTATTATATTACAATGATCAGGTCATTATTGTACAAGTAAATCCCAGCATCCAGGCCTCTGAAACGCCCTCACATCTGAGTGTGAATGAGGAGACTCGGTTAGCTAATATCAGAACAACGGGTGGGATTTAGGACTCCTGGATAATCCTATGAAGTCTTACTTGAGGATATTGGATTATACATAGACACAAACATATGATGCGTATAGTTTAACCCGTATAGTGTTCAGCTAAAACAGTTTGAGAATCGTCTAATTCCCATGGGGAAAAATAATTTCTGTGAATAATCATTGCTTTTACAACGGAAATCAACTCGCTTCATCCCTGTTCTTTCCTTGGCCTAGACCTTGGCAGGTTCTCCATGGGCAGGTCGGGTGCTACTGAGCCGGGGCACAAGAAATTTGATTCCCCAGATATTTCCCTCCTTCGTTTCTTTTGGCTCATATAAGTGAAAACAGAAGAGCCTCTGTCTGGGAGTCGTGCACTGCTGTTGCCTATTGTCTGCTGTGGTGCCTAACTGAGCCATAAGCATTGGAGGTTTGGGGACAGGTTCTGTGCCTGTCAGTGGGAAATGCATAGAATTTTTTTTTTAAAAGCAAAGCATCTAACATTTCAAGCACAGGAAAGGGCTTTAATGGCCAAGATGAAGCTGTGGCAGGACAGTACAGGTAGGAATTCCTCTTCTTCTGATGCTACTACGAATGTGCTATAAATTTCCCACACAATCAGTGTTCTGTAATATAGCGTAATTGTGAGGAATCTGTAGTAATGCTTCTGCTAAAACTCTATACTACTATCTGCTTTACGTATATATTGCTGACTGTTGTACAATAAGAAATATTGCAGAAAGTAAAAGTGTTTTTTCCTGCTATATAACTACTCACAATCTACCCCAAAAATATAGATATAAAAATATGAATCAGGCCTTAGCCCATGTCGCTTTACTCTGACTTGGTGCACATGCTCAGAATGTACATTAAGGGGTACATCACATGAAAAAGATACATAACACCTACAAGCAGATGATATTTTAATGATAAGCCCTGCCATTGGCAGTGAGTTGAGTGAACCTGGGGGGATGGCAGCACTTAGAGAGACAGGTTTCCATGTTTAGTTCGACCTTCTTTGGTTGGGTCTCCCTTCAAAGAACCTTCATATCAAGGGTATTGATCTGACATTACTTTTGAAAAAATGGTCTTTCTCACTGTCAGTAACAAATCAGCTGAAAGGCAGCTGACTCATCTCTGTGCTGTTTATTAATACTGCAAGAGCACAGGCACAGAAACCAAAAAGGCCTCGCTCCTCAGCATACCAGAGTGTTCTTGCCCTTAAAAATTGTTTTTCTCTGGAGTGTCATAAATATATAAGGACTTTGCCAAAAGAATGCAATCTGTTTGAAAATTTAACTCTATTAGAGTCGGCTAAAAGATAGGAACAGCAAAATGGGACAGATTTTCTAAAGGAATGAGAGCCAATTCGAAAAGGGTGACTGCGGCTGTGCCGGTGCAAAGCTAACGCAAATGTTAAAAGAATCGTTTTTCATGCCGTTTAGATATATAAATCTGGCCCCGTGATGTTTATGGATATATTCGGGGATGTATCTGGCTACCATTGCTGCCTCAGCTCTGGTTTCTGAAGAGGCCCGTTTTCCATGATCCGTAATGGTCATGAGTTTGGTGTGTTGGTCTCACCACAAATTGCGCCATCAAGGCTCACCATGAGTCTGAAGTTGACTCACCATTTTCATGTTGTTGCCTGACACAAAACTGTCATCATTATTGCCTCCACAGTCTGCAGTTCTATTACTCTGCATTTCTAAGTGCCGGATACGTCCCTATTTTTATTATATATAGTTAGTGTCACAGTCAAATGTTACCACAAATACTGAACCTATCATTTTCGTAAGGTTGTACTAATTTCAAGCACACATTATTATCTGGTACTAAGGAAATAATAAATTGATTAATGAACTTAATGTGTAAAAATCTCCTTACCAACAGCACCGGTTTTTTGCTAATTGGTAAGTTAATTATGCTATCCATAGACAATAACTGGCAATAACTGAAATGGGCTTCTTCAAGGTTAAGTTTTTTTTCTGTCTTAACTATCTCTTACGTAATCGGGAAATGCTACATTTTAAAAAATAAATATAATAATTTAAATATCAAAGACTGCAAAGTTTTCCTGTGCTGTCATGATGTTTCAGCGTTGGATGATTAATTATCTTCCAGTCCCAGAGAGGCTCTTTCAGAGGTTTCTCAGTCTGGCACGACTGGCCAGTTCATAGCCACCACCCTAAATTGGAAACCGGTTCCAGGGGCCTGTAGATCAAGCCGTGTGATTCATACACACATTGCAGTTTGATGCTACCTAAACCAGAGGGGCACGTCTGGAAAATGTGAATCAAACTGGAGTTTATACAGCAGGCAAAGAGCAACACTTAAGATAACACCACTGTAACTGTGTGGAGGGACATAACAGCCTAATATTTCATGGTGTTTTTTTTTTGTTTTTTTTTTTGCTGGAAGGCTTTCTTTAAACAGTACTTAAAGGACTGATGGATGTGTAAATATGGTCTATGGTTGTGTGCAGTGTTTCTGATTATGGCCTGATACTCATTGTGGGTCTGCTGAAGTCCACTGAAGAAGTGCATATATTTCCTGTTTCAGTACATACCTAATTCAGACAGGCTCCTAAAATTAACTTTCCATTTCCACACTCTCTGTAGTGAAGTGCAACTTCAGAATTAAGTGAAGTATATTGCACCTAACCATGTTCACACCGCAAAGTGAACACACTGTGAGTGTGTGCGTGTGTGTGTGTGCGTATATATGTATGCATGTGTGTGTGTGCACGGCTCTTTGCTGGTTCCTGTATTTTTAAGAGGTGCATGCAAAAAGTGTTGTGACTCAAAAATTGTGATCTGAGTGGCAATTATTCAGGAATATAGGAGGAGTATTATAATTGCCACAAAAAATAACTGGAGATGTCACCTGTGTCGAACACATGATAAGTAATGGTGTTATTGTATACTGCCTGTTAGCTTGCATGTACTCTATGACTAATTGCCTTCTTTCATTGCTACCTTTTCCAGAAGGAAGATTTCTAAGGCTTTCTAATATCCTTTTTTCTCCCTCAGAGTGAAAAAATCTGATTTTGGAGTATTTAATGAGGCTTATTATACATGTTCATCCCACGCATTACAGGTTATAAGGATGGTTTTGCATTTTATTTAACTGTTCAAATCGCCATTGAGTATCAAAGACTACAGATGCATAACAGCTACAAGGGAAGGACTCTCCCTCTGAAATGTTGCGGTTCTGCCCCACTCTAAAATTATATACCCCATGTCCTGTAAATGAAAGGGATAAGTTAGATTCAACTTGAAACCTTTAAGTCATGAGTTAAAAAAAAATGTGCATCTTACAGGTAGGTTTTGGGAGCATTTCCTCTGCAACAGATGTCAGAAAGATAAAGTGGCAGAGCAGCATCGCCCTCAGTTTGCCAAATCCCTACATGGTCTTTGGGGACCTTTTTTTCTGTACATATCCCACGTATTTCACTAGCTTTCAGAGTGCACTTCACGGAAGCAGACCCCCAGGGTTTGTCCGGACCAAGCACTTCCTGACGGTTGTTGGTCTTAAGTGCGGTGATCAGTGTGTTGCGTTTTGCCGAGGTCTCACTCCGCTGAAAGCATAACATCGGAGAGGTAATGTTGGCTGTCCTTAGTTTTTGATGCCAAATGTGGCACTTAACCGTGACTCCGCCTCCCTTATCCACACTCAAGCCTGCAGGCGCACAGGGAATCAGGACTGTATGCAATGGGACCTGGCTTTTCGAAAAAAGATTAATTCAACCTCTTCCGCTTTGTAGACTATTGCTTTGGATCTGTCCATTAAGCTGCGTGCAGCATCTTTGTAATAAGAAGGAATGGACTGCCCCTGGCTGTCTGACATTCAGAGTGTGTCATCATTATCTGGTTTCCTGTAATAGTCTGGCTATGTGGCTCCGTGCTACAGGCCTGTCTTTATTGCAAGGCTGAGGATATAACTCAAAAGGCACAAATCGTATGCTTTAGTTATTTATTTATTTTTTTCACAAAAACTACAGGTTATTCCATTAAGGCAGAGTATAAGGGTAGCCAAGTGAATGATATGCTGGCCTTGATAGACATTAAAATCCCTGAGAATGCCTGAAAGAGCAGTATGATGTACCAGACCCGACATTTGGTTCCTGTTTGGTTCAACGACCCATTACGCATTCTCAGATTACTTCCTAATTATATCTTAAAAGCCTTTGTTACTGAGTTACATGCAGCAAATATGCTCTTTACGCCAATAAAATTTTATGTGGACACACACGCACATTTTGGCCAGCTTTCACTCCGTCATTCTTCCAGGTTCTTGCTCTCTTCAGCATTCGTGGTGGATTTCAGGATGATGTCAAACCCCACATAACGTCAGCACTCACTTCCCGCAATGCACACGTAACAACCAAAACATTTATCTCGGGAAATAACACCCAGAAAACTTCATTTGCATTGCGGCCAGACTTGTTTGTAGTAACAGGCAGGCCTGTTTGCCAGTTTGAGATGCTTGATTCGGGGTTACAGCATGTTACTTACGTTAATATATTAAGTTTGGCTAGAGAACAATTCCTATTCCCCAGCATTATAAAATAATAATTAGCTGGTTCGCTGTTAAACGACTATTTCCAAAATAACTGTTTGACTGCTCCGTAGTTTGTTTTAAACAAACATCTGTTATTGTACATTGTCTTGCCAGACATCCTGATGATTAATAGGGAGAGAAGGAGCTTATGAGAGTGCTATTAATGGCATCTACAAATTCCATTTACTTTGGCGAGAGCCTGGTAGGAGCTATGCTTAGACCCCTGCTCAAGATAGGCAGCCATAACCTCAAGTACAGTGTTAACATGGGGAAGGATTGGGCTGAAGTAGCTATGCTCTTGGTGAGATCAAAATGGAGGATTCACATCATTATAAAGAATATAAGATTAGACAGGCAGGTATTTTTTATTTTGTTGTGAGGCTGTCATTTGTTTGTTTGTTTCATCATAACTTTGAAATGCTTATGTGAATGAAGGACGGTAAACCGATGCTACGTACCGTCACGTCACTGCGCGCTCAGGGTAATATGATTCGGCTTGAGGAGTAATCACGCATTTATTCACTGAAGTGCAAGCATTCAGAATGCCTATAGAAAAGGACATGGGGGGGCTTTCTGATAATTTACTGACTTATTTTGTGGACGTTTTGCTTCTCAATTCATGCAACCATTGTTATCGTTTGGAAATTTCATTTTAAAATAATAGATTTTATACCACGGATATGCTGTGTTCCACGGAATGGAAAGGTCACCATGAAGTCATATGGCGATGTCAAAAAACCTTGTTAGGTTTTTTTTGGAAAGTGCCAACCGATTAAAAGTTCAGTCAATACTACTCTGTGTAATGCTTTGTTCCCCACATAGATGTTTTTATTTCCCAAAGTTTTTTTGTTCCTTAAGACCAAAGAACCTAAAGTGTGACTATATAAACAAGCTCATCCTTAGGCCAGACCAGTTTTGAATGCGACTGGCGAGCATTGACTACAACTCCCAGTCGCAGACTAAAGGGTGCAACCGATTATTTTTCAGTGTCTGTAAAATATAGACAGATAGATGTAAAAGTGAAAATCGTATTCCTGAAGTAACATCCAGAACAATCAGTTTGTGAATCTGGGAATTCTTTGGGGCAACAGTTAAAGAATCCATTAGAGACAGTGTCAGTCTCAGCCAAAACTGAAGGTGTCTATGAGGTGTGGGAGGAAAATAATCAATCTTCAGTGAACATCACCCGACCTGAGGTCACTTCCAATTAACAGCTGACAATGGCTTCATTTGTCTTTACTCTGCAGTATAATTACTGTGATAATTTTGTCTATTTGAATTATGCTGATGTGATTACTGTCCTGTTACACAGTAATAACGATACATTTTACATTCTATTTCTGTCCTTTTTTCAAACTTAATTAAAAATGTTTGTGGTGTAAATGTCCTCATGAGAATTTGGATTGTTTACATATGAAAGATTAGCTTGTACCTGGATGGCACGTCCTGTGTCATTAAGTTTCCCCTTTTTTATTGTGTGTAGGATGCATGTAAGCCCAGAAGGAAGGCATTTTTCACATAAGTGTCTTTTAAGTAAAGTCTTATTCCTGACTCTTGTCAACACTGGGCTTTAATATTTGATCATCGCCCTGGGTGTGTAGTATGTCAAAGCCCACACCAGTAACTGTGCTAGACATGGATCTACTGCATTTAGAAAGGTGATTCATGTGTACCACCTATATGACAAGAGCATAAGTTAATTGGGTATATTAATATTCAGCTAGGTCGTTCTGCCTTGTTCTCATTACTTGTATTCATCTTCTCCAATAGAGAGCAGCTACAAAGTTTCCCAAGGTCTCACAGTCTTTGAAATGGACCTGTCAGTGCTGTCTGTCCCTCTTCTGCAGGTTCTTTGCCTGGCATGCTAATATGTTTCATATACTGAGGTACAGTAGATTCCTGTGTTTTGAATTCATAACAGCATTCCTGTCAGAGGAATGTTAGTTGAGGACATTTCAATTAAGCTTGATAGAGCAAAATTTATTGCTGGTTTTGTGTGGACCAAATTTGACAATACTGCAAATAAATGTGGGAAATGTGCTGGGAAATTATTGGATTTGACAGGAATTTTTTTTTATGTTTATTGTGAGTTGTTGCAAGTTTCTGGGTTAAAACTTTAACAAACCTTTTTATGGAGAGATACGGTAAAGCATAAAAATATGGCATAGGGTACTCATTTGTCTTTGTCAAAATGGATGGATGGATGCCTAGATTGATAGCTTGATCTTCCAGATATTTATATCCTTTTATATCTGCATTTCTTTTTATTATATTTTTACTTATTCTCTATTTTTTTATTTTGTTGTTTTCTATTTTAATGTCAACGGGTCGGGCACAGCAAATACATTCCACTGCATGTCGTACCATGTATGATTGTGTATGTGACAAATAAAATTTGAATTTGAATTTGAATTTGATTGATTGATTGATTGATTGATTGTATAGTTCGTATACTATATATTTTATTTTGTTGAGATGATACTGAAAATGTTTGCCCTGTAATGGAAGGTTGGAGTTCTTGTCATAAAAGCAATATTTGACATTTCTCCCACAGGCTTACGTAAACCCTATTCCTACAGGACACGCAGACATGTTTCTTGGTATTGTCCTTTATATAGATTTTTACAAATGAGGCATAAAATGGATCGATGGAGACATATATCTGACCTATCCGCTAATCTTTTAAGACCTAGTTTTTACTCACAGAGGGATAAACGAGTGTGGAATGTGTTGACAATGATCGGCGCTGTCGTATCACTCTTTGGGTCTTCTCCTGCGAGATCTTTGCATGATTCCTGGTGCACAAGACCAGATCGATGCGTCGGATGGAATGGACTTTAAATCTGCCAAGGATTGTATGTGTAGAGATGGATTCCTACACGTTCGCATCTTCCTGTGTTTATCAGGCTGAAATATTTATAGGATGCAATTACAGGGTCTGTGAGTCTGTGAGAGCAGAAGGGAGGATCGCATGCAGATATCGGGGCCGCCTGACAGCTTATCCGGATGCCTGTCTCCGGTTTGCGTCTCGGTGCTAAAGGCCTTCCAGAACGACCCTCCATTTTAACACACGCCACTCTATCGTCACTTACGCTGTCAGATCACAAGTCACGCTCTTCCACTGACTTTTATGTAGTAACGTAGCCGCCAATGAGTAAGTGTTGCCAGTATGTTCTGGGGATATGCAGATCTCCTACTTGGTAGTTTTACAGGACTGGAAACTGCCCGGCTGTCATCACATGAATCAAGTTGTTCCATTTCATTTCAAGTTTCTGCAAGCTCAGTTGAGCTCTGTGTTGAAGATTTTGGGTGTGGAGAAGGACGCTTCATGTGGATTTTTTTTTTGAGTAATACTTGTTCTTTAAATTTAAGCTTAATTCCATTTGAGACACTTATATGGATCGATAAATTCATCTTGAAGAGCCGTTGGCCTGTGAATAACAGATAATTATTCCTGGAGAGCTATCGATGTCCGAGGCCAGCAGCTCTGTGTAGCTACAGCTGCCTCTGAGCATCGCCTGCATCATTTATCTGATTTTTTTTCCCCGGTTCCACTTCACAAATGTTATGATTTTGGGAAGATGTTGATAAGCGAATATCTTTTGGAAAAAGCTTGCCTAGCAGGGAACAGATGAGGAATGTGTTTTGTCAGTAGAAAAAAAAAAAACAGTGTAGCCAGTGGCTAGAGCTCCCCCTTGTGTCCGTGAGCTACCTGTACCTTTGGCATCTTCCTTCATTTTCTGGAGCTAACAGCTGGCTTGGGAGCTCCTCCCAATACTGTGGGGTGGGGGGGGGGGGTTACATGTGAATATTATAGAAACAGAGCTGCTTTGCAGGTGTACTAGCACCTGGACCTGCCGTGTGTGTGTGTGTGTGTGTGTGTGTTTGTGTGTGTGTGTGTGTGTGTGGATTCTAGAAGCTTCCACAGGAGTGATTCAGATGTTTCATTTATGTGTTTTGAAACACAGACAGCATGATGGCCCATCCCTTCAGGGTTATGGGTGTGTGTGCGTGTGTGTGTGTGTGTGTGTGTGGTTATGTATATATTACATTGTGTTGAGAGAATGTCCTCACAATGTAGTAAAATCCTGTTGTTCTGACATTGTGGGGACCATTTTTTTAGGAAACTCAGTTTCTAAACATCTGTGACTGCAATCAAAAAACTAAAAATGCCAAAAGTCTTGTATTTACTTTGGATACTTATGGTTAAGTTTAGGGCTGGGTAGGGAGTTAAGGAGTCATTGTTGGGATTTTTGATGCGATTTTCCCATAGAAATTAATGGATGGTCCCCAACAAGATATGGATACAAACATTGTGTGTGTGTGTGTGCATGCGTGTGTGTGTGTGTGTGTGTGTGTCACAGCAACTGCCTAGTGGAGCGACAGTGGAATCCTCCAATGGTATTTTTGCTGCACCATTAAGCATCATCCTCACATAAACAAAAGCACCGGCACAGAGTTGGAGCCAAAGTCCGCCAACTATTTCCAGCCCCGTTCTTTTTTGCCAAGCAACAGCAGTGGCCTTGTCTGTAAGACAGAGTGTGAAATAATTGTCATCTGCACTGGCTGCTGGGAACACCAGGTGAGCCAGCATGTCATACTCCTGCCTACCTATTCTTTCCTGTCTTTTTGAGACGGGGAGCTCCTCCATTGTTACGGAGGATCTTAAAATGACCCGCAACAGCTCGATTCCCGGTCCATGTCTGCTTGCTCGTAAGAAAACAAAAAAGCAGTGCGGAGGAGCCCTTTGTGATGGAAGCCTGCGGACAAAGCAGCACTCTGTGAAAAGAGGGGGTGTGAAAATGAGGCGAGTCATGTGCCGTTTCATGTTTTATGCTCACTTAGAGACTGAATTCTGGGGTTGCTTTTCTGTTAGAGCAGCGGCCGCTGTGCTAATCTCGAAAACTACCCTGTTTTGTTTGTTTTTTTTTTTTTGTGTAAAATCTGCTTCGGGCCATGGCTAAACAGCTCCCCCTTGTGGTAGGGAGAAAAAAACAGAAAAGGCACATCCAAGATTGTCAAAAAATTAAACCTTGTCTGCAACTGGCCTATGTCTTTGACAAATGCTGTAATAGGACTGGACTTTTTAGGTCAACTTACTCTATTTTAAGCATTTTAGATCTGGTCATATTAAAATGTGGCTTGAAGTCTGTCTACGACCCACTCCATGTATTTCTTTAGCTCTGTTTAGGAAACCTACAAAGAGCACTGACAAGCCCACTAGTTAGTCAGACAGAAAATGATGTGTTTACTCTGCCTACGTGTTCAAGCAAACAGCCAGTTCAGTACTTTGTATTTTCAAGGAAGGGTTGGGGCCATCTGGGAAAGCCATCATGAGCCCTGGCACTGCCAATTCATTGTCATGCCCCCATGAGCCTGAAGTACCTGTCTAATATAGCTCCTGCCCCCCTGGCAGCTTCATGCCCTCTGCTAACCACCTGCCATCACCTTTCTTACAATGAATGAAATCAGGGTATTTTCATTTAGACTGCGACGGGTTGGCGCCCCGTCCTGGGTTATTCCCTCTCTCGCACCAGTAACTTTCAGGATAGACTCTGGACCCCCGTGGCCCTGCATAGGACAAGAAGGTATGGAAAATGTACGGATGGATTTTTATTTAGGCTCAGTTTGTGTATGTTAATAATGATCTTTTTTTACCAGCCTGATCCACGAAAACAATCCATGCGATGGTTGTCAAGCCTCTGCAGGCTAACGATATAAATTTGAACACGATACTTGTAATTACATTCATGTGGCCTGTTAATAAGTGGCCAGATTCCCGGCGAGTTATTATCATGCCCCCAGCTTCCGTGAGCCTCAGTTCTCCAGCCAGCTGACAGTTGTTGGCAGGGCTCTCCTCAGCCTCAAAGCCCTGATGAATAATATCAAGGTCCCGACAGCTATATTGCCATTAAATCAGGTGTATATCGGAGTAATCGCCGTCTTTAAGGGCCTAACATCTTTTCATCAGCAGATGTGCGAAAGCAGCAAATCCTTGCGGCCCCCTGCTACACGGCAAAATGTCAAATCCAGCACACAGCATGAGCGAGATGGGGCCCGGGGCCTCTGAAGTCACTGCATCTGCCATGGGGGGAGCTCTCGCCGGCAAGAATGGGGAGGACACTTCCTGTTATAGGTCCAGCGCGGGTTTGAGCTTGGGCTTGGGGGGATAATGGGCTCAGCGACGTGAGGGTTTCTCCTGCCTGGAGTGAGTGGTTGGGGAGCTAATGGCCTTTGGAGCGCTGCCACAGGAGGCTGACAGCCCCCCCCACAGCCGAACCTGCATATAAACGCAGCTGTTGTCCGTTTCAGTTGGGGGACTTTCCAGAATTGCCCTAGTTGTCGACCATGTCGCGCATATTTTTTTTCAGGTGAATGTTGCCAATTCAGTCTTGGATAGAAGGTTTTCAGGAAGAGATGTGTCTGTTCTGCCCCCTGCTGGACACTTGGATCACTAAAAAATATAATCAGTAGTGATTGTTTATATGTTCATTGTGTGTGTGTGTGTGTGTGTGTGTGTGTATGTATGTGTGTGTATGTGTGTGTATGTGTGTGTGTATGTGTGTGTGTGGTCGTGTATATATTACATTTTTAGTCACCGCAAGAGAAAACTCAGTTTTATAAACTAAAACTAAAAATGGCAAAAGTCTTCTGTTTAGTTTCTTATGGTTAAGGTTAGGGCTGGGTAGGTGATAAGTCTGTCATTGGTGGGATTAAGGTTTTGTCCATAGAAATGAATGGAGAGTCCGCACAAAGATATGAATACATAATCTCTGTGTGTCTGTGTGTGAGGAGGATAAGAGGTGCTCACTCCCATATGCTCAAGCCCTAACAGGAGATGGTTTTAGCTGGGAATCATGACTCCTGTACCGTTATAATCACAGTTAGTATCTTACAGATATGTACTGTGACGTGCTGCATACCAAATCACACTGACTCGCGGCGACTTGCCCAGTACGTCACCCGGCGAGACATCCAGCTTAGGCATAGCGTGATGGGACTTCAGTGTGGTTTTTATCGTAAGTTAATTTACCACTGAATCTGGATAATTTCCTTGCAAATCCAATTACTGATTTCGGTAGATTTTAACAATAACGGGATAATGGTGAAGCGGGCCTTCCCGTACAGACAAAAAAAAAAAGAACACTTTTAATTATAGCTGAAGGGAGGGTTAGGGAGGAGATGCCATGTGCTGCCTCCAGGCCTGGGAGGGACGAACGAGACGGTGCAGCTGAATAAAGTGGCTGCTTGCCGGCTTCCACGCTGAGTTTTTAATGATCGGTGCATATGTCAGATCCACTGCAGTGGAGGGGCGACAATTACAGCCAGCTGAAGAATAGGTTCGAGCGAACTGCCCTGCCAAGATTACGATCTGTTTCCATTCCAAGCCTGTCTCAGCTCCTCCCTCTCACTTAGATAACACGATAAACAGCTAAAATAATGCCGGGTGGTAGCCTGGTGACCAAACCCCTGGCTGTCTAAACTCTACTTTCGTTTCGCTGACTCCTTGCATCGAGCCAAGGGCTGGACATATTTGGCTTGGTGGTAATGAAAGTTCTTGAAAGTTTCAGTGACCACAAGGCAGTTTCGTTAAGTATTTTAGGAACACTTAATTTCTTACAGCAGGGCCATGCTTATTACTTATATTGTAGGATGTGGACTGCAGATGGCGTTGTGGGAATTGGCACAGCATCAAAAGTTTATTATTTGGTGTGTTAAAGAGACTGAAATGCACCTTTCTGTGTATGTAACCATTTGTATTGCAAAAAGATTTGGCTGTTTGATCACTGATGGACCGGCTCCTTTCCTCTGCTGTCTGCTGGCATTTTAATCCCAAAGAAAATCCTGAATCGCATGGAAGGAATCAGCTCTAACCATGGGATACGCAAATGGATGCACAAATATTTCTTGCCCCCCGTTAATGAAGTAGTCATTCTTTTTCTACTCCTTATGTACAATTTTTTAATCTCCATGAAGCATCAGTTTTCATGAAAATTGTAATGAATTTTTAGCGTGCTGTACCTAATATACAAACAGACACCCAAGAATGTCCATCTACTGCTTCAAACCATTATGTAACAAGCCGTTGCAATGATAGGCACATGATTTATGTTGTTTTCCAGGGCTCCTTATAGAGACTGTGTGTTTGGACTGTGTGCATAATCCTAATTTAAACAGTGCCGCTCCTCACCCCGAGTGAAGTCTCTGAACCCTCATCTGCTGGCATTTTTTTTTGATAATCTGCCTTTGCCTGGTCTTGGTTGGCTTATGGTGACACACCTGTTCATCAAAGGGGCTCATGCCGCTTTGTGACCTTTCCCTCTCAGGCAGACTCGGGAGCAGGAGACCCCGCCCGACTTCTTCTACTTCTCCGACTTCGAGAGGCACAACGCTGAGATTGCGGCCTTTCATCTGGACAGGTAAATGTCACCCCTGCATCTCTAAATGTCAGCCCGAGCCTGGACGCCCGGGAGACCTGTGTGCTCGCCTTAAATGATGCAAATGCGCGGAGATGAGATGCTGCTCCCCACCGTTGGCAGCTGACACAACAGTGGCAAATCGCACACGCCTCCAGACCCTAACCCCTGATGATTTAAAGATGCTGGTGATTAAACCCTCCACCAAAATGCGAATATTGAATGAATATTATAATGGGATGTAATTAGGTGCAATTACAGCCAATGTACAATGTTGATTTCCAACAGCTGATGTTACATATTGGTAAACAGAACATCAGCATCCGGAAGAACCTTGAACTTGCCTTGTTTTTTATGGCCTAAAACAGACCAAGTGGGTCGTGGAGCAGATACGAGGAGATCGTCTCGGGAAAGCCCTCATTTCCGACCGTGACCAGGCTCGGGAGCCCATGCAGCTCCTAAATTGGCGTTATCCCAGCTCTAGTCACCTGAAATGTGGAGCCCCGTATCAACATCGTATCGAATGTAATGTCTGCCAGAGACTTTAGCCCATCTGGTCACATGAAATACCCAGTTAGTACATTGGCATGCCTGTGGGCAGGGCGAGAGAGGACCAAAGACCTACAAAGCCTGCACTGCTTCTAAATATAAGGCCCAGAGGTTCACCAAAATGAACAGGTTTTGCTTCTGTTACAAAATTAAGTCCAAGTTCTGGTTAAGTCTCAGCAATGTGGCCTTTTTAGCAGCACTGAACTGAAAGCATTCATTATTTCATTGAGCTCAGGAGAAGTGCACTTGCAGAACGGATGTTACCTCTAACAAAGGGAGTAGCAAGAGTGGGGGGTGATTCCTGGGCGCTGTGTCAGTAGGCTGCTTTTACGACCAGATATTTTGGGCCTCCGCCCTTTAAAATTCTGCAATGTGTGGAGCGGACAGTTCAGTGCAGGAGCACCGTAGCCCGTAACTGAGGCGACAGGGGTGTCTGGGGGCTTGAATTTGTGAGATTCAGGCCTGTTCTTTAGTTTTTGCTCGTTTAGGTCTTTCTGGATGAATCCTTGATGGCAGTGTGAGGCAGAGCATAAAGCTCACAGGTGGCAGGCCAGCTTGGCTCGCCGCTGGAAACGCCGACGCGCCCCCCCCCCCCCCCCCCCCCCCCCCCCCCCCCCCCCCCCCCCCCCCCCCCCCCCCCCCCCCCTCCCCCCCCCCCCC
>JAAGVU020000092.1:15926728-15937924 GCA_011763525.2 Mormyrus iriodes | reverse complement strand
TTTCGGGATGAACCCTTGATGGCGGGTGGGGGCGGAGCAAAAAGCCCCCAGGGGGCGGGCCCGCTTGGCCCGCCCCGGGAAACCCCGAGGCCCCCCCCCCCCCCCCCACCTCAGCTGGCTCTGGGCCCTTTAATCTCCCTGGGGCCTGGCTCAGCTTCATGTCATAAATGGATGAATTATTCATGCGGCCGTGTGCACAGGGAAGTGAACGTGGGTGTCAGGGAAGCGCCTGCTCTCTGCTTCTGCTGCAGCAATAACTTTTTTTTGTGGTACATTCCATGCTTTATTTTACAAGGTGTTTGTTTATTTTTATTTTGCTATTTTTCTGTTATTTATATAGGATTGATGTGTTTTGTTTACCCATCCTCTTTAGCATGTGGATTATTGTATGGGATTTCACTGCAGAATTATTTAATAGCCTTTAAAAATAATATCAGCATTATTTTAAAGGTTTTGTTTCAGAAATAATCGCCTGGGTCATGGCTCCCCCTATTGGTCATTGTTAGAAATTACATTATTGTCCTCTTCCCTTTCTTGGCGCTCACATGAAAATGTTGTTTTGGGCCTGAAATATCATTAATTAATGCATCCGTCAACCTAGTAACAATCCAAATAAGCTACATTTATAAACATAATTTTTAACAGTGTTACAGTAGCAAGCTAAAAGCTATGTTAAGGGTTACCCTTTCACCGAGCCTCTCACTTGTTCCACACTGTCTTATTTCCCATAGCTGACCATTGATTCATTTACAATAACTTCTTCTTCAATCAACGAGTCAGTGATATCCTGAAAACCTGTACAGAGCTACAGTTTATCACTGTCTCACATACACACAGTTGCACATCCAAGTTTGTCTCCCCCTAGTGGCAAAGGAAGCAAGAGAACGGTCTAATTAGATTGAGGTGTCACATATGATTTTAATTAAATTCCTTTAATCTGATAGACATATGAATACATTTGCATATGTCTGCGTTTAAAAGACCTTCACTGTCCACCTCCATCAACGGTCACTTGTGTATTTTAAGGGCATGAGGTGGACACCAACAGTGACTAGTAACCTGTGTGAGTGTATGACGGGCTGCCACACCGAGCAGAAGAGGCGAGTGTTTGAGGGAAGTTTAGTCCAGTTAATCACAGCGCCTCTCAATGGTCATCCTGAGATTAGCATGCAACCCTGGGTCAGGGGGTTGTGGCTACTTGGTTAGCACGATGCCTCGGATGTGGGCAGTATCCAGATTCTGTTTCCTTAGTAGAGTCGCCTCGCTAATGACACTTCATCCACTTTGGCAGTATCCTGGACTTCCGTCGCGTCCCTCCAGTGGCCGGGCGGCTGGTCAACATGACGAAAGAAATCAGAGACGTGACCAGGGACAAGAAGCTGTGGAAAACCTTCTTCATATCGCCAGGTGCAGACGCCATTGCCCCCCCCCCCCCACCTCGGCAGGCATCATGGGGCTGTCCTAGGGGGGCTCCCGGGGATTATAAAGGCCAGGGCATAGTCGAGAGCCAGTGCAGGTGGCTGTGAGATGCATTTGCGTGCCATATGCTAAACAGGCCACCACACTGACAGGGTTTTCCAGCTCAAGGGTATGTCAGCTCCGTTAATTACAAAGTTCACAAAGACAAGAGGCCGTTTGTGTCACGCCACATGTTTTCTAACAATTCTTACATGAATAGTGAGTCAAATTTACTTAAATGCTGCACAAAGGCAAGGAGACACTTTAAAGGTCATTTTTCTCACACGCCTGTCCACTTCTAGAGCAAGGAGGGCGAGATGATGGCTCGAAGCACCAGCATCGCACCTAGCCCCTGTAGCTGTAGATATCTTTACCATTTGAGGGATGTTTAAGCTTGTCCACATTTTTTATTATTTTTTTGTTCTTTCCTCATCCTCCTTAGCCAACAACATCTGTTTCTATGGTGAATGCTCCTATTACTGCTCCACGGAACATGCTCTGTGCGGGAAGCCCGATCAGATCGAGGGCTCCCTGGCTGCCTTCCTGCCGGACCTGGCCCTGGCCAAGCGCAAGACGTGGAGGAATCCCTGGCGGCGCTCCTACCATAAGCGCAAGAAAGCAGAGTAAGAGCAGGTTCTGTCCAGCAGGGGGGGCGCGTTCATTAAACACTCACACTTTTGACTTATGCAGTGAATTTCCGTCTTGTACTCACATAGCTCTGCTGTAGGGGAGTATAAATGAGTGCGGCCACTGGCCTCAGGTGAAAGCTGATTGGCCTCCTCTCCTGTCATTCACCAATTTAAAACATATCAATGACCAATGATGAGGTTGGCCCCTCTGTATGAATTATAGTCCCTTTTATGCTCCCCACCTTAAAAAATTCTAGCTCTGCCCCAGCTTTGCCGGTAATTTAAAACAGGGGTGTAGGATCACCAATACCAGGCCCGGCCTCAGCTTTGAAAGGTCAGTGGGCCGGGGAGTGGGCAAGATTATGGCAGGGTGGTCCAGTCTTATGACTGAGTGGGCCAGATCCACCCTGCCCTTCCCCATAGAACCGGGCCTGATCAGCATGGTGTACAGCCCACCAAAACCAGAACTGGGCATGTCCGTATCTCTACATCTTTACCTTTAAATGACAGAGAAAGATTTTTCATAAAAACCGACAATATCAGAATTATATTCCAGGTGAATGTCATTGAACCCAATGTATTGTCTGCAGGGATAAAAATCGAATTTATTCATTTTTATTACATTTTATGACATTTATTTTGTCACAATCAGAACGCGTACAATTGGATATAATGAAATAAGTAAAACTACAAATGAGTGACAATACAGTTCCCCCATACAGAGCTCATTGCTTCTGAAAGAGCCATAAAGTACCTCTTTCATCATCTGTTTTTTTAATTGCACTAGGAAATTAGAGAGTTGGGATAATATGATTCCTCACACTCCCTGAAATTGAAATTTTAAAATGAAGTAATAGATTCGCTGGGGCAGAACAGCATGACAAGCAGTACAATAAGAATAATTAAGTACAAAGTCATTAGATGGCCTTTCAAAAACATAAAACTAAGGAAGAAAACGCAGTGTTGTATTTATATTGCTTAGATTATAGATTGCATTGTCTCATAGATTCCCTGTTCTTGTGGTGTAGTTGGACATAGTCGAGCCACTTTGATGTATCTTTCAATTATCTTTCATGGTGTTTGCGGGATTTTGTGATTTTGCGCATCAAGCTTTTTGATCATATGATTGGTTATCGTAAGTTACTGTAATGTACCTGAGAGCTGAGCCACACTTTCAGCAAAGACATAATTCTAACATCATTGCTCTATTAATGCCTAGTACTTTGTCTCTAGGGTAAAACAAAATGCTCTGACCTAATTGGAAAATTATTCATAAGATAGCCCTTGGTTCCCATTATGCAGTGTAGTACAGCCAGTGAGGGTTCTCATTGTAAAGTAGCCCACTTTGCATGGTGTTTGTCTCAGAATGAGGTGCTCTTCAATACAGCTATTTACATCAGCATTCAGATCTCTGATCTGTTAAACAGCAACAGTATAATATATATGTAATAATATAATGACACTTCAACATGGCCTTGACCAGGATAAGTTGCTGATGGATGGTTGGATGGATGGATGGTTGCAGTGCTGGACTAGGATTAAAACGCTGCCCTGGACTTCGGGATCCCCCACAGTAAATTTTTCCAAACAGAGAGGTACTGAGCCACATATCCTTGATGGCCAGTCCAGCCCTGTATGGATGGATGGATGGATGGAGGGATGGATGGATGAATAATATTTGTGTAATGTTATACACAACTCTGACCTTTCTTTTCATCAAATTTCAAACTGTAGACATTTGGTTTCTCTCCCCTCTTGTCACCTGGCTTTTATTCACTATTCATCTACGCTATTGTTACCCCAAAGCGTTGCATGTCAGTAAGTGACACAGTTGGTTGATTCTCTGCTATGCGCTTTGGGATAACGGTGTCAGGAAGTGCTGTACAAGAATGGATTGGATCGACTTGAAAGGAATAAACAGCAGAAGATGGTCGGATAGATAAAAGGATGGATCTTGAAAAGAAAAGCTTTCATAGCAAAAAAAATGTGTCAAAGAGATGTATGTGCTTCAGAAATATTTGGTAGCTATAAAGTAGCAGAAACATTCTAATTATACATTATGCAGAGTGATGCACATTCATAAAAGCATCGGGCCAGGAGGATTCCCTCCCCTTTGAAATATGTGCAAAGCCACTAGCCTCCTATATACTTTCAAGATGATAGTCAAACAAGGGAAAAAAACAGTCCTTTTCTGATTAGGGTGCTTACTCCATATCTTGAATTCTTATTTGTGATGTTCTTGACTCCTATGTGATGCCATTTTCCCCTCTTCCCCGGGACCACCTGAGATCTCATAGGGCCTGTAGTTCACTGACGTGCAGCAGTCCCCTACCCAGCAGCGCGGAAGGTAAAAATTCTCAATCCGCAGGCCAGCTCACGCCCTGCACGGACCGATATCTGTACTGCGGTCTTCAGGAAAGCACCTAATCAGAAAGATGTTACATCCGAAGAGTAAACCGGCAGCATTGTTGTCAAGGAAACTGCGAGTCGCTATTATTTTTGAATATGACTCCTGAGAGTGGCACCTGGTTATTTGCTGCCAAGCCAGTGTACAGCGCTGTAGAATGGGGACACGCACACATGCAAGAAGAGAAAGGCACACAGACACAGGCCCCATGTTATCTGCCCTGAATTAGATGCAGCGGTTACTGATGGAACATTAATAAAAGATGACGGCAGCAGAATTTGGTTTGTAAAGACATTTTGTGCATTGAAACCCCAGACAGGGAGTAAGAAGAGCTGTAGACTTCCTGTGAAAACCATCAGATGTTGTCTCCCAACAGATGGGAGGTTGACCCAGATTACTGCGAGGAGGTCAAGCAGACCCCACCCTATGACAGCGGCACGCGTCTCCTGGACATCATGGACATGACCATCTTTGACTTTCTCATGGGTGGGATGTTTCATAAGGCCTTCATAAACCTCCTCTAGATGTTATCAGTGTGTTATTGTTTTGTATAGGTATATTACCCTTGATTTGAATTCATTCATCATTGTGTCAGGTGCTAAAGAACATATAGTCTCTCTGTGTATTGAAAAAAAAAACAGCCGAAAGAACACTTGAAATCTGTAACACAAAATCCAGTGACCTCCTAGATGGAGAGATTGGATGTAGGTTCAGACGTTAGACCATTTAAGCATCTGCCAGTTCGACGATTTATTGTGTTTCTGTCATGCAGGCAATATGGATCGCCATCACTATGAGACGTTTGAGAAGTTTGGGAATGACACGTTTATCATCCACTTGGATAACGGGAGAGGGTAAGGAGGCACCGGGTCATTACTAAGATCACATGAGCAGGAAATCATTTTGAAGATGAGAAATATTTAAATTAGCTAGTACCAGTGTACTGGTATGCAGCACTGCAAGATCTCACATGGGACTTTTTTGTCATGCCTCTTTGTATAAATAGATGTTATTTTTTTACTTTTTAGTCAATTTTCTGTTACTATTATAGAGCATTATGAAACAACACTGCATTGCAAATTAAGGGAACAAACAGGATTATTGCTTTTTTTGAATGGTGATTTCGTAGAATATAACGATGCTCGTAAATGTAGCTGTGTAGCAGTGTATCTGAGTCTGCGTTTATTTGTTTTCAATTTATTTAGTCAGCAGAAAAAACAGTTGTATAGTATGTGACTAGCATGTTCATCTGTTTATGCTTATAGATATTTTTAAGCACAAGTATAACATCACAGGCTCCGTACTCAAGAAGCCTTTTGTTTAAGACTGTTAAAAGACTGTCAAAAGCCTTCGAGCTACCTGCCTAAATTTTTCACAACATCATATCGATCCATTCTATAAATATTTCGGTGCGCAGGTGGTGAGCCAGAAAGGTTGAATTACATCTTTTTTTCCAGGTTTGGGAAGCACTCCCATGATGAAGTCTCAATTCTTGTGCCTTTAAGCCAATGCTGCAGGTTAGTCAGCTGTTTTTTCTTTGTTTGTTTGTTTTTTATAATTTTAAATTTTGAAATAACAGTGTCAGTGTGTTTTAGCTACGTTTCTTGAAAGTTTTGTATAGTCTGGTTTTATGTTTGAAAGAAACAATTGCATAATGTTGAGGAAAAGCTGTTTTTGAGGAAAAGCTCATTTTCTCATTGATCTGCATGTTCTCATTGAAGGCGGTGTTTCAAAAAGTCTGGGCCAACACCACCAGCCACTTATTAAAATGTGTACGATAAAAGTCTTGTAACTTGATATAATATACAATGGATATTTTTATGGTGCATAATACATACAATACTATACAGTATCTTGTCATTGTCACTAAATGTTGGTCTTGTTTTAGCATTGATAAGGTGAAACATCTTACAGTTGCAGACATAAATTATTGGTTGTTTTTCTGCTACTAATTAGCATCACAACAGCTGTATCATGATTTCATTTCATGAATATTCATAGGCCCCATAGCTTGTTGTTCAGAGCAATATCTTTTAAAGTATTTTATGTAAAATTGTGTTGTTCTGGATGCAAAATTGTTTTCTAAAATTTATTCATATATATTCATGACTTATATAATACATTCAGAATTTTTAAATAGTTGTACACAGGTTAAAACAGACACTTCATGTTACTTCTGATCGTGTTCAGATAAGGAAAATACATCCTGAAAATCATCCGGTAAATTATAAAAGAACATATACTTTTGCATTAATGTAGAGTAAAGAGCACACGTGTTCAGGGGAAGCAGAGTGAAAGATGATGAAAAATGACAGCTTCCCATGTGCTGCCCCCTCCCCCGCAGGGTGAAGAAATCAACCCACCTTCGCCTCCAGCTGCTGGCCAGGGAGGAGTTTAAGCTGAGCGCCCTTATGGCCGAGTCCTTGCAGAGGGACCGGCTAACACCCGTGCTCATCCAGCCCCACCTGGAAGCCATGGACCGCCGACTGCGCCTGGTGCTCAAGGTGCTGTCCGACTGCATCGAGAAGGAGGGCTACACGGCCGTAGTGGAGGACGACCTGGAGGCAGGGAGCACCCACACGGCCCCCCGGGAGAGGTAGTAGGGCAGGACTGGAGGGAGCTTTCCCCCTGCACTCCCAAATCCCTTGCCCCCAGCCCTCCAAAGTCTTGCAAGAGACGCCCCTATTTACACAACTTTTTGAATTCAGTGAATTCCAAGACTTGTTTATTCCTCTGTCTCTCGTATGTGTATTTGTATATAAGTGTGTGTATATAAGCTTATACAAGCTTGTGTGCAAGTACATGCATAAGGGAGGTGATAGACATGGTCTTGTTAAATAAAATGGTTTTATTGCTCATATCTGACAGCTTGTCAGCAAGAACCATTGTTCTCTGTTGTTGTCCCTCATGTAATTTTAAAAAATTTTCTTTTTAATCAGAGGCACCGATTGGAGTGCCGGTTTGCTCCAACGTGTGTTTATTTTGTCCTGCCAGCCTCAATTGGCCTTAAATTATTTATTGAGTTACTTATTTTTTATTTTTCGCGAACATACAGTTAAGTACGCAAAAGGGAATAAGGCCGATTTGGTTGAAGTGTATCGATGTAAACTTTAGATGTGTACAGAAGGGCAGCCTTTGCTCCTCATCTTCACTGTGCAACATGCACGGCCGTGGGGTGTGACTGTCCGGGAGTCTGTGCGTGGCCACCCCACCGGGCCGGATCTGCTGAAAAGACGCCACGCGTGTATGTTCTTAGGAACCGCTGCGCATCCACAGCTAGAGCTCATATTTATGGAGTTCCTTTTTTATATATATATATTTGGGTTTAAAAATCAAATCATATTTTTTTTTTGGTGTTTGTTTATGGTCATTCTTTCAGTTTTTTCGTGTTTACATTGTCGCCTAAACATGGAGCAGTGCACACATAAGAAATGTTACCTTGTGTTGTTTTACAGAACAGCTAATGGACGTAACCCCAATATTAATTCTGTGTATAAGCAGCAGACGTGGCCCGACTTTGTGTTTGACATTTAATAAACTCTGTTCAGCCACACTCGTTAGACTTTGGGTTGTAATCATATGCTTTGTACTTGAGAGGCGTTTTGTAGACCTTATGTTAGGCACTCTTCATGCTGGTACAGCTCACATATATCAAAGTGCTGTGTGCTTTCACTTTGCAAAAAGCTGCCAAACTCAGAATTACGTTCTTATTAAGTTATTGATTTCTTAGGTACTGTGTTTCCCTTGTGATATCTATACAAGTGCATCCATACATCTGTTTCTATTACATGATGCTACTTTAAAAGCACAAGTGGCCACAATGTAAACGACTGAGCCAATTTTATATTTTGCCACCAGTATAATAACATGCCAAGGCATATTAATGAATCATAGTTTACGAACGTTTATAGCGAACACCATAAAATCTATATAATATGCCACAAGAGTCCAAGTTAAGAAATAAATTGAAATTCAGATTAAATTTTTAAAAATTAACTTGTTACATTAAAAAGTCTTGTATTTTCACCAGATTGCTAAGCCCTTCTCTTAGACTGTCAAACCTATGTGGAAGATCTTTAGTTTAGTTTGAAATGGTGTTGCCAAAGGGCACAAGCTTCTGTTTTCTTGATTAAATCAATTCCAATATTACAAGTTGTCTTTAGGAATGATAAAATGTTTCCTGCGCATTTTAAAGTGGAAATTAAGATTCTCAGACCAGACTTGTGATAAAATAGAAATTTATTTCCTTATCTATCAACATTCTGCTTTGTTTATTTCTGTACATTCCAGGAGAACTGGAGAACAAGTCAAGTTCTGTGATGTGGTCTGATTCTGCACTAATTTTATGTTTTTTTGTGTCTGTAAATTGGGGAACTATGAATAAAACTATGAGGTAATATAATAATCTGTTACTGAAATACTCTTTTAAGTGGAGCTTCAGTTGCAAAACTTGGGTCTTTGACATTGTTGCCTGATACTCTGTATCATTCTGTATCATTCTATGTGTTCCAAACAACACGTCATGTCTGTCCTCTAAGCTTTTTGTATGAAGCACTTTTTGACTCATGACCAAATCTCCAGAAGTCCCTTGCCTCTTAGCCTGTAGAAGCCATGGGAAGAAATTGTTTGTCAGCAGAATGATTATGGCTTTCAGATATTGTACACTTTTGCATCAAGCCTTTCCATGGGCTTCATGATGGCTCAAGGACTACCTCCTTGAATTGTGCAATAGCATGAAGTGTATTGTAAATATTCCATCTCACTGAAAATTCAACAGGAGCATAGGAATTAAAATCCTATTTAAAATAGCGAGGAAAACAGGCTCTGTTTATAAAATGTTTTCTTTTCCATTTGAAAAAAACCTTCTGGTTGATATCGGAGCACAGCTAAATGCACAATTGCAACTAATGCGTACACTGACCGCGGTGATAGCAGTGTGGCAAAAGGCCTCTGCACTGGGGGAACAATCATGTCTTTACAAAACTAAACAGTAACTCTCAGTGTGGCTGTTGTCCAAATACATGTCCTGACTTCAGACTGTGCAGTAAGCATTTATTACTGTAAATAGATGAAATGCTGCATTATTTAATGCATCTTGAACATACATTTTAATGCTAGCATAATTATCCATTAGGAGAAAATCCTTTTGTACACAGTGCCTAATGTATAAAGACTTAAGTGTTACTTCCTTTTGTCCTTGTGTGAGGTTGTGTTCGTCTGAAGAAATATACACAATGATCACAGTGGCAATGTAGTGAAAAGAAAATATTTAAAAACCATATCTTGTATGGTAGGTTCACCGACTGTTCCAGAGAAGAGCAGCGACCCAGTAGTCTGCTAGAAACGTGAGGGATTTTCGCTGTATCACGACTCATATACCAAGACGTAACCGCCTTCGTTAAGAGGACACGATTTATAAAGAAACGCATATCCTCCATAGACTAATAATGGTTTACTTTGTGTTTTTTTTTACATTTTTATTTACTGAAGACTAAGTTAGAGAATTAAATGACGCTTAAATAAAAGAGCAGAATAGTTTATGATTTCATGTCATTGTCGTGGGTACTTAAACGTGGTGTGCTGGTGTCTGTCTTATACTGACAGTAGAGCTGGGGTGTGAGCATCAGTCACTGTCAGCAGAGTGCAATGGTAGAGAGGCTATGTAAACTACCATAGAATGAATTGGATTTAATCCAGTGCCTGTGCAATGATAGGAATACTTGAATATCTCTCTATTTAAAAAAAGACTTACTTTCCACCTGGATTCAAGAAGAACTGGAGTTGGGGCGTGTGTCCATCATGTCCTGATGGTGGTGAAAAGGCACTATTTTCTTCCCTTCTGTTCTCACATGTAAATAAGTATAAGATCTTTGCCAGCCTAAAAAGCTATGACTTTGTGGCGATACGCTTCTTTTACTTTCATGCATTGTTTGTGTGGAGTTCGTTTGCAAAATGTGCAATAAAACAAAAATTAAAAAAAAAACGAGTGTGTTTTTTGTTAGACCCAGAATGACTGTTAATGAAAATTTCTATGAAGGATTTATGACATATCTGCTGACGTTTAGAAAGCAATCTACAGACAATGATAAAGGATGGAATACCATATGACACTTACAGAAACCCGTACAATTAGTTGGTGCTGCTAAGCAATTGCACCCCGTTTCTGCTTCCTTTCTTGATTTTTAATATATTTTTAATTTTTATTTCATCCATTCCAGTGGAGCAGGGGGTTCACCTCCTTTTTTCTAGCTGTTTAGCAGGAAACCATTCCTTGACTAAAACACATATTTTTCCCCACATATATTTTCTCTTAAGCCATTGATTCGAAAATGCATGTCATTAGGTGACATCTAGGCGGAATGAATATTGATGCGATACCCGATTGTGCCACTGGGTGGCAGTGCAAACAAGAAAACACGTCAGCATATTTAGCATCTAGTTACGTTGCTGATGTACTGAAACGCTGCATTACACTATTTGTGTAGTATTATCAGTTTAAAGATGAACACATGACGTTGTCAGCAACCATCCATCCCTCCTCCATTCTGCATATTCAGTACATGTCTGCTGTGAACCTGGAGCAGGGCAGGGCATACCCTGGAAAGGTTTCTAGTCCATCACAAGGCATATATATATATATATATATATATATATATATATACACACACACACACACAAGCATACTATGGACATTTCAGAGAT
>JAAGVU020000092.1:15911028-15926628 GCA_011763525.2 Mormyrus iriodes | reverse complement strand
ATATATATATATACACACACACACACACAAGCATACTATGGACATTTCAGAGATACAAATTCACATTTTTTTGGATTTCCTGCGAGGAACTTTGATTTCAGACCCGGGATTAAAACCTGCAACACAGGAGGTATGAGGCCAAAAAGCATCCCATTGAGCCACACATTTCAGCAACCTGATGTAACATTAAAATATATCCGGAGAGTGAAGTTTTTTACTTCTTCCTAGCTTTAGGCTGTACTGTTCAATAGCTGAATGCCTGGTGTGTATCATTTACAGGTATGATGGAAAAACTAAATATCCAATGTACGAAATTTTTTAATGTAATATATTTCAGAATTATGTTTATACCAAGAGTCTGCACTGCGCACTTAAACAGCCCGCAAACAATCCATGTTATGATATTCATAAATCCTGTATCTGACCTCTTAGAAATAGAAATATCATTAAAAACACTGGTCAACAACGATTTTGTCACAGAAAAACTAAATGGTTTCCTTTGTCTACTTCTTATGTTGATTTCAGAAATGCACTCAGAATTTTGCTGTTGCCCAGAGTTTTGGCACGCATCATCTTTAGGCTGTATTGATAGTCTATAATTCCATTTGAAGAATGTATGGGTATATTAAAGTCTAATTTAGGAAAAAAGGATGTTATTTCTATTTTGAACATTTTTAACACTTTACAGAAGGGCATGATGTCTGTCTTGCCATAGTTTCCAGGCCATAACACATTCTGAAATGTTGAAACAGGGTCCTGCTCTCTCTGAATCCCAGCTCTCCGCCAGTTGGTGATCAGTTTTCAAAGTGTCCTTGCTGACTTCTGCTGGACCCTTAAGAGGGCTGTTCCTAAGGCCAAGCACAGCAGAAAATCAAACACTTCTACCTTTAAGATGAGTCACTTCCACCATGCTCATATACTGTAAATATACGTATAGCGTAAAGTTTAGTTGTGTATCACTCAAAGTCCTTGCGTGATGGGTAAATTCTATTTAAATATTTGAATTAAGCACAAACAATATTGTAAGATTCACCTGTTTTGATTTGTGAAACAAAAAGAAAGTAAAAATTTGTTAACCAGTGTAATCTTTCCTGCGAATATTGTAAAAAGTTTTTAAATGTTTGGATCGTGCATCTTAGTATAACCAGTATCCTTGATTTTAAATCTGTGTGTGAATCTTTTTTTATGTCTAAACGGTATTGACATTTACACTAATAAGGCATCACAAAATGAAAACGTATTTTCAGAAAGATTTTTAGCAATTTTAGAAATTTTCTAAAATTGTGTTCTATTTCACCAAGGCAACATTCGGCAGTCGATGCAATTATACTGATCATTAGTTTTGTTTTGATAACCTTCACATACTCTTTTCAGCCATCTAACAAGCAGACTTAAATATCCTTTTATGAATGAAGGAAACAAAGTTCAGACAAACATCTGGGGAGACAGAGACCACAAAATAGAGTGCCCCAATCAGTCGACCCAGACAGTCGACCGGAGGAAGTGTTGTCATGGGAATTCACTAAGCCTCTCGTGGGACTCTTATCTGATTGGCTGTTTGTCGGGAGGCCACTCTCCCCAAGAAGCGATAGTCTGTCTCACCATTTTGTCTGCTGTTCACATAACAGCACCATTACAAAGTAGACAAGTAACATTTCATACACCTGGATTTATGTAAGAAATGGTTCAAGAGAAGATCATAAATAAATGGATTAATACTTCAGAAAGGTACCTATGAACACATTATTTTGTCAAACACTTGCAATTATTAATGCTACCAGACGCAAATTATTTCCTATGAAAAAAAGGCATGACAAATGTTTTGTAAAATGTAATCTTTTCCTTTTCTATCGGAAATCCTTCATGATCCCCTTTGTCAGCTGTTTTTAGTTCCTTTTAATAGTACTACACATATTTAAGACCACTTGAGCTGCACCTTAATTTAATCAAACTTTAGGCAAATGCACTATAAGATACATTTAAACGTAATGCATTATCTGTACATCGGCAATAACGTGTTTACATTTATAAAGTATTATATCAATCCATCTTCCAACACTTTACGGAGGTCAGACTTGCAGGCAGCATAGGGCAGGGGGACATCCTGGACAGGCTGCCGGTCCATCACAAAGCACATAAACACACAATCTTACACAATTTAGAGATTCCCATTAGCCTGGCTGCATGTCTCTGTACTGCAGGAGGAAATCATAGTATTCAGAGAAAACATGCAAACTCCACACACACACACACACACACACACACACACACACACACAGAGCACAGAGCCAGCATTCAAACACTCCACTTCAGAAATACAAAGCAACAGCGCCACCCACTGAGCCACCCCTCAAGTAGCATATGAATAATGGTTTTCAATCAATCAATCAATTATTCACTTCCTCGTTAATTTCTAAACATCTTCCACTCATATGTATTTCCATACTGAAGCCATGTTAGACAATAGAGGTCAGAAGGCCGGGGTCCACCCCAAAACAGGGCGGTAATATTCTTCGTTATAGTTTAACATCTTTAATGACTTAAATAGCATGTAGTTCATGGTTACTAATCATTTCAATGTATCAAGTTTAATTTCAAAACCAGCAATATAATGTAATTGTTTATCCTGTACAGGAGCACAGATAACCTGAAGCCTATTCTGGAAAGCACAGGAACTCCCAGCACAAGAAAGCATGTAATTCCCTACACACACACACACACACACACACACACGTTCGTATTCATATGTTTGTGGGGACTGTCCATTCTTTTCTATGGGAAAGACCCTAATCCCAACAATGACATCCTTAACCCCTACCCAGCCCTAACCTTAACCATAAGTAACCAAACAAAATACAAGACTTTTGGCGTTTTTAGTTTTTTGATTGCAGTCACAGATTTTTAAAAAATTTAGTTTTTTGGGAGCCAAAAAATGGTCCCCACAACATCAGTATAACAGGTTTTTATCACATTGTGGGGACATTTGCTTCCCACAATGTAATGCATACATAACACACACACACACACACAAATAACCCTGAAGGGATGAACCATCATGCTATCAGTGTTTCAAAACACATAAATGAAACACTTGAATCAATCCTATGAAAACTTCTGGAGTCCTCTTTTTGAACAGTAAAACTGGACTTAATTACATAATGTCGCTGTTGTGGAAAACATTCATCCTTGAAAAGCCACGATTAGGTACACTTCAAATGGATAACAGCTCTCAAAAAGCAGCATGTACAAATAACTGCGATGGCCCAAAAGAGTTTGTCTGCCTATCTGTGATTACATGAATTGCTCCTGTAACATCCTTATAATGTTCACGCCAGACATACTAATCGCTTGTGGCTTATGGTTGTGGACATTTTTTTGTTTTCTGATGGCAGAATTTATATTTTAAGTATTAAAACACTGAAATGTTCAAACATACCTTTGACTACATTGTGATTTCATTACCAATTAATGGAATCGACATTTTAAATATTTGCCAAAGAAATATTTTTGCCAAATCTACACACCCTTAGTCTATATAATTCTATTACTGTATTTTTGATATAAATCTCAATAAAATTGAATCCGTGGGCCTTCATTTCCCCAGCTGAAGGCGGGACGTTTTTAACCTGATGTAATGGCATCGATACACGTGAAGACAGGACTTCCCCGTCTCCCAAGGCCACACACGCAGGCCCGACGCCCAGGGCTGATTTTCTCAGTCTCCGCCTGCCTGACAGTAGTTCCTAAAATGCCCTGTTTTTGGACCCTTTGAACACATATCTTCCCCTTTTAGTCACGGAAAGACAATTTATGCCCATTATACAGTATTATAGATAAGATCTGCAGACCTCGCATTGTTGGCCGCAACTTCTGTATTTTCAGGAAACGACACAAAAAACTGAAATTTCGACTTCTGTATATAAGGATATTTAGATAGAAATAAAAATGAAATCCGGCATGAAATGTTTCAGTGTGAGAGGACAGTTTTTTTCCTGTTTGATAAACGTGACTATAAAAAGAAATTGAAAAGAAAATAAATAAATTAAATACCGCGCAGCTCTCAGTGTTCAGGACCACCCAGAGTCGGAGCGAGTGAGACCGTTTAGCTACAAATTGATGACGCCCCGGGTTCAGTGGTTTATGCAAGCAAGTGGGAGCTAAGCCATTTAGTCCGTTATCTGCACTTAGGCACCAAGGGACCTGCACGCCGTCCATCGGAACGGGCTGTTCTGAGACACCGGACCGGTCGCTGTTGGTGGAGTTAGACTTCGTTTGGACAGCCGTAGAGGCGAACAAGCGCTCGCATCTGGCCGGCCACCGTGGGCGCCGCACGACTCTGATGAGCAAGTCAGCCGCTCGTTTGTCCTAGGCATATGTGACAGTTGTAATATTGTCACTCTGCAAGTGACGTATTTGAACAATGTTTGATAATTCGCAATATCCGTACAACTGTTTCAATTACGATGGTGACGGCTACCCTACCTGTAGTACAGATGAGGAGAAAAAAATGTGTCGACCAGCCTACAGGTATTATTATTATTATTATTATTATTATTAACTGTTATTGTTATTGCTGCTGTTGTTCTTATTCTTCTTGTGTAATAAACTTACGAACATACCAATGTTTAGGGGGTATATTTTTGGAATGTCTTACATACATTTTGAACACTTTTTATTGTCCCATACCGCTATCCCTTCCATTGTAATCATTCGAATTACCCTCAATCATCATACTTTACTTCTGTATCACTGACTTAAGACGAACAGCTGCTGTTGAGCGTCTGTGGTAACTTTCATGGTCGGTCTTTAAACAGAACGCGGATTATTAAATTACAAAAATTCGTTTATGTTTATCGAATATAAAAGTGTAAGCGTGACCTAGACTTTTTGCATTACTGAGTTTTTACATAAAAATAAAGGATTTAATTAATTTTTTTTCCAAAAATTAAAACGAACCACAGTTGTGACTTTGGGTGAAGAATAGGCTATATGACCTGCAGCTGCATAACTGGAATATTTGCCTTATAGTGAATTCTTCGCTCTCTTTTCAGTTATATTGCATTAATAGCAATGGCCATTCAGCAGAGTCCCGATAACAGAGTCACCCTGTCCGGGATCTACGAGTTCATCATGAAGAGATTTCCATACTATCGCTCCAACCAGAGAGCCTGGCAAAACTCTATACGACACAACCTCTCTCTCAATAGCTGCTTCATAAAGGTAAAGTAATCGCCTGTTAATTTTATATGCCGGGAAACCAGTGAATTGGGCGCGTAAAGTTATGCCTCTGCTGCGCTTTTACTGTGTCCGTTAAAATAGTTGATCACGTAAGCCAATGAGTGATTTTAAAATGAATTTTTTTGTTGTTTTTTTATAATTTGGTCAAAAAGTGTAATTGATTTTTTTTTGCAACATGACTTATTTTCCATAGATCCCACATAATCTACACAGATATTGCAATGTATATATAGTATTAAAAGGAAATCTTATATCGATTTCTGTATTGTGATTATAATCATTAATTATTATTATTATCATTATTATTATTATTGTTGTTGTTGTCGTTAGAATTTTGATCCATTATAAAGGTAGTTAAATCATGTGCAGTGAGAGATTCACATCCACTTTAGGCACAGAAAAATGTCAAATTTGAAAAACTGCAAAATCATTTAAAAGAAATATTTCAAATCTCTCATGAAAATACATAAAGCGCAGAAAAGAGAGAGAACTTTGGTTAAATTTCTCTTATGGTTCATTCTGGGGAAAAAAAAGCATTTTTTATACATATCTGGACCAATCTACAGTTTGAGCCGTCCATTGTGAAAGCCCGCAAACTTTTTTTCTTTCTATTCACCTCATCCCTAAATAATGTTTTCCCAGTTTTAAGCATGCTAAAACTTTTGAGATTCACCATTTTAGGTCACAGTTTTCAGTAATGTCATCAAGCTGACGTGCATTCGTTATAGAGTCTATTAAAAGCCAACCTACACATCCATGTAACTTATGTTGCAGGTTCCCAGGACAGAGGGCAATGACAAGGGGAAGGGAAATTACTGGACATTTGCTACAGGCTGTGAATCCATGCTGGACCTTTTCGAGAACGGTAACTTCCGTCGACGGCGCCGTAGACGCAACATCAAGATGGGGTTCCGGGAACCGGCAGAACCCTTCCTGCCCATGGATGGCCCACAGGAGAGCACCGTCAGGCAACTGGACTCCAGTCCCTTTTGCCCCATCGACCCCACCAACAGACAACCCCCGCTCAACCCCCCCTCCCTGGGAAAACCCGAATCTGAAATCAAGTTCAGCATTGACTACATCCTGTCCACTCCAGACCCCCTGCCTGGTTTCCGCCCCCCTCCGTGTGGGGCCACGGGGCCCCCAGTTCACCTTCTGGAGCCCCAGCACCTCAATCTTCATTTTTGGACAATGTGACCATCTAATAACAGACGATTAACAGCAGTAAGTAGACTTATGAGTCTGAATCCGTCATCTCCCAAACAGTGTGTTTCCTGCATGGCGACTACATCTGCGACATGAATGACATTTGCATTCTCATGCAAAACCATGCTAATACTTATTCTTCAACAGGCATGTCAGCCATCATTACCTCCACTGCTTCTATTCTCTGTACATATAGTTCCACTCAGATGAATCAGTTTTGTCCTGTAAAGCCATTCACTTGCTGCTGACTCTGTGGACCCCGGAGAGATTAATAATTTTAAGCAACAGAAGCTGCTTCACACAGATAAGTCTTATGTGATGACAAAGCTGTGTTACCTGCAAGCACAAGTATGGAAGACCGGGAACTTCTGGCTCATCCCGCAAACTGATTACCAAACTCAATCAAAGAAGACATGTTGTCCAAAATACCTGTGTTATTGTCTTGTTGACTGCTTACTGGCAGGAATGCAGTGCTGTGTATTAAAGCGTAAATAGACATGTGCCACAAATGAGAAAAATAAAAATTCCTTGGTGCAATCGCATCCTGCACATTTAGTTCATGCCCAATAATGGTGCAGATGGCTGAGGAACACTTTACACTCATGAGGAACCATATCACATGGGAACGGGTGACACTGTGTTTAATGGATGAATTTAGGGACATGGATACTGTTGTAAACTTCAAGAATAGACGAACCCAGCAACCCAGCTGAAGCTGGGAACTCTGTTTGGAATACCACAGGAACACAGCACAAGCGGGGAAAACTGAGTGATGTCCAGGTACACAAGTTATAAACTTGAGGTGAAGGTTCTATGGTAGGAGGACAAAAAAAATCTATATGGAAGCAAAGCTCTGTTAGGGTGGAAGGCATAGGGTCAGCTGAGTTCTGCATGGCAATTCTAATCACTCCAAGGGAGCTGGAAACATCAATTTATTGTCATATTGCTGATCATCAAGAAGAATGAAGTGTTATTATATTAGAATTAAATCCAAAATGTGGTGTACTGTATTTGAATATTAAAAAAGTATAATAATATGTGACTTGTTAAAAGAAAAATGCTATAGCTAATGATTTGTTTAAATGTTTCTTTTTTATTGCTATGAAATTGTCCTTTTAAAAGTGGTGGAATATATATTTTAAAAGCCTAATAATCATAATAGCATACAGAAGCCGTGTTCTGTGTGGGGAGTTTGCATGCTCTCCCCATGTACTGCGGGTTTCTACGTGGTATTCCAGTTTCCTCCCACAGTCCTAAGACAAGTGGTTGTGAATTGGCGTCTGTAAATTTCAGATCGAGAGTGTGCATGTGTGTGTGTGGGTCATGTATAGATTACATTGTGGGGACCATATGTCCCCATAATGTGATAAAACCCTGTTATTTTGATGTTTTCGATCCCCACAAAGGGAAACTCAGTTTAAAAAAATCTGTAACTGCAATCAAAAAACTCAGAATGCCAAAAGTCTTATATTTTGTTTGGTTACTTATGGTTAAGGTTAGGACTGGGTAGGGTTAAGGTTGTCATTGTTAGGATTAGAGTTTTGCCCCTAGAAATGAATGGAGATTCCCCACAAAGACATGAATATAAACATGCGTGAGTGTGCGCATGTGCCCTGAGGTTGGCCTGCCATCTCATGCAGGGTTGTTACAGTTTGGTATCATCTGTAATAACATCGTGCTTCTTTTAACTGCTCTATTTCCTTATTGGGCTGTGATAATTAACATACTGAAAAACCTGCCTCACCCAGCCCCTAACAGAGTCTGCTTACCCAGCCACTTGACCTTTTAAATTTTAGTGAAACTGCAACATTCAAAATATAATCAGAAAAAAAAATCCGCATTTTCATGTAATAAATACATTTTATTCATAGAGGTACAAGTTACCTTACCGGGGTCTGTTAACATTTATTTCCCTTACAAGGGATATCAATCATCACAGGTGTTTTCTGCTGGTGAAGGGACATTTTTCAATTTAACCTTTATATTATGCTGTGACTACATCAAGAAGGTTTCAGTGCACTTAACATGAGTGGCATTTAATATAACACAACACTTGCAAGGTGAGTCGGAGATGTGACCTTATTCAAATCCCTCTGCCATTACACATCACTACTTACTATACGCAATTATAATTAAACACCTCTTGCTTTCTTGCAAATGCCCTGATCGATCATTGATATTAACATTAATACCGCACTGCCCCCCAGCAAACATCTACCACTGGAACTGTTATGGATCAGTAAGCTTCCATTAACAAAGTTGTTGGTGTTGTGCTGAGAATATATTTAGGTAAATTAACTTGGTATGGAGTGCTCCAAGGCTGAGTCCTGGAAGAGTGAGAAGCGCTTTTGAAAAGGTCCTTTTTTTTCAAATATAACATTTACAGATCATTTAATAAACTGCGTGGCACTTCTTCCTCTGACTTACTCGATGCACGCCATCCAGAAATGCATGGCCAGTTATATGCCAGGGTTATTTGCACGCGCACAGAATCTGTTCCTGGTGTATATCAGTTATAATCTCCATGAGCTCTTTCCAGAACAATGTATAGACTTGTGAAAATAAGAGAAGCTCAAGGCAAAATTCTGGTTGAAATGAGGAACTCACTGATGTGCAAATTTAATAAAACCCATATCATAAACAAAATAGGTCATTGAATTTAAAATATTTATTTTTTATTTGATTTTGATGTGTAATTGCTTCCTGCCACCATATTTTTGGTGATGGATATTGTTTTTGTGGCCTGTACTCTGGTGTAATTGTGTGTTGTTTATGGGGGGGGGGGTGTTCTCCATCAGGGTGCGTGGGGCAAGCGTTACATTTGACTGGAGTCGCCTCCAGAGTGGAACATGCATGTGTGTGTGTGTGTGTGTGTGTTTGTGGATACAGGCAGCTTGATAGGCCCGTTGATGGAAATAACTGAGGGCAAAGGAGCATGGAGGTGTTGAGTTTACAGTGTGTCCTTCAGAGCCTCAAAAACGCCATGCCATTCAGCGGGGGGTCTGTGCAAAGAGCCCCCTCCATCAAGAAGGCAGCTGTCATTGTTGCCTTTTTGCCTGTGAGTGAGGGGAAAGGGCCTTAAGTGTAGAGTGTGAAAGTGTAGATTCCAAAGAACCGTCCCATCTGTATGGCAGCTATTCACAGCTCAATGGAGAGAGGACCAGGTGATGGGGTAAGTACATATATTACTGAAGGGGGGATAGGATGTTTATTATAGTAGAATAATAGCTGACAATAACTATGCTGAAATATTGAAAATATGGGGGAGTCTATTATTAGGATAATTAACTTGCAGTTGTAGCTGATAGATGAATTCTACACAATATTGTGAAAAAAAATTTGGATTAGTTATTTCCTCTTTCAGAATAAATGCAGCTCTGGAAAAAATTAAGAGACCACTATATTTTTAAAACATCAGCATTTTAAAATCCTGGTTTAATCCTGGTTCTGTTGGAAGAGCCTACGCTGCTGAGTAGGCTGCTCAAAGTTTCTAAGACAGCAGTACACAAGAACAAGGTGAAGCAGGAGACACTGGGAACAACCAGAAACCAGCCAGGTAAAGGGCGGAAGTAACTTCCTAATGCCAAGGATAACTTATCCGGCAGTGCCTCATGAATCAGAGGATGACATCAAGTGACCTTCAAAAGGAATGGGAAACATTAAGTGCAGGTGTGAAGTGCAATGCTAGGACAGTTCATATCAGGCTCCTAGAAGCAGGACTGAAGTCCCATAAAGCAAGGAAGAAGCTCTTCATCACCGAGAAGCAGGGAAGAGCCAGGCTGGAGTTTGCAAAAGAAATGTATATTTTACAAAGGCACATTCCCATAAACTGAGAAATGAGTGAAATGAAAATTTTGCTGTGGTCTCTTAACTATTTCGAGAGCTGTATAATACATTTATTTTTTTAATTAAGTAGTATTACATTACCTTTTAAACTTTGATAAGCCTCAAGAAGACTTTGTTCACTGACTGATCAGAAAATTATTAAAGTGCTGTTATGTTCAAAATGTAGTTACTGAATTTGCCTTACATTTTTTGTGTCAGTAATTTGCTTTAAAACTTTGGAACAACTATTTCAGGATGACTGTTACATAAATTGAGCTGAATTGATTTTAACTGAAGTGAATTCTTTAAAGAAACATGTCAAAACTCTGTCAAGCCCCTCTTAGTGTCCTTGAGATGTTGAATTATGAAACTGAAACCCACCACGATGAGCTTATAAAGGACCAGGCACCTGTACCTGCTATGACTGGACACCAGATCATGTATGCTAATTTTGGTGTTACATCATTTTTATACTTTGTTTTTCCACTAAATTATTCAGACTGAAGTTACAGGCTGGGGCGGCACGGTGGTGCAGTGGTTCGTACTGTTGCCTCACACCTCTGGGATCGGGGTTCACGTCTCCACCTGGGTTCCATGTGTGTGGAGTTTGCATGTTCTCCCCGTGTCGTCGTGGGGTTTTCTCTGGGTACTCCGGTTTCCCCCCACAGTCCAAAAGCATGCCGAGGCTGATTGGTGTTGCCAAATTGCCCATAGGTGTGTGTGTGTGTGTGTGTGTGTGAGAGTGTGCCCAGTAATGGGTTGGTGCCCCATCCTGGGTTGTTCCCTGCCTGCAGCCTCTGGGATAGGCTCTAGACCCCCTGTGACCCATATGGAATAAGCAGTTATAGAAAATGGATGGATGGAAGTTACAGGCCAGGGTACTCAGTGGAAAGTATTGTGACTACAATTCCCAGCATGCACTGCAGACAAAATCCTCTTTATGGATACAGTACAGCAGTTTGCATGAATGACAGAGAAGACAGACATGGTAAAAAACAGCAGGTAATCCAAATGAAGACATTTTATGAAGGGGTTATGGGTGGCTGTATATGCTCTGGGTGGCTCAATTAGAGGCACTATTGCCTCCCACCTCTAAAATTGAGGGTTTGAATCTTGCTCCCCAGCTCTATGCGTGCAGAGATTGCATATTTTCCCTTTATTGTGTGTATTTCCTCCCAAGCACAAGGCCAAACACATATGGTTTAGTGAACTGGCCATCTGTAATTTACCCTGTTTTTCCCGAATTAGTCTCATTGTGACCTTGTACTAAATATGTAGTTGGAAAATGGATGGATATATCGGCTATTTTAACAGGTATCACCCATTAATATTTTTAATTCACTCCAGAAGTCACTAAAATGGCTTTTTAAATGTTAATCAGACTTCAAATATTTCAGTTGTTTAAAGACCATGTGCTCCCTCTTCCCAAAAAGGCCATATTGCTACATGCTGGTTGAGCATTAATTGAGCTTGCTCAATTTCTCCTCAGTGTTTCTAGTGGCTGGTGCACTCTGCGGAACAGAACATGCCAAAGGCCTTTGATCGTCCAGAGCTGCCTTGCATCACCGCAGTCAGTCAGGATTAGACAAACAAAATCTTAAAATAACCTGCAATTGTCGACACGGAAACACTGAGCATTTAAAGATATTACTGGAAACTGACAGATCATCCAGTTAAAATGTAACACGAACTGTCATGCAACAGAAAAATAAAATTGGCACCATTGTAGTCGCTCTGTCTCACACACAAACACACACACACAGGCCTGTATTCATATCTATGTGAGGACTGTCCATTCATTTTTATGGGCAAAACTCAAATCCCAACAATGACAATATTAACCCCTACCCAGCCCTAACCTTACCCTTAATAAACCAAATAAGTTTTAGTTTTTTGAATGCAGTCACAGATTTTTATAAAACTGAATTTCCCCTTGTGGGAACCAAATAAATGGTCTTCATAACATTAGAATAACAGGTTTTTATTACATTGTGGGGAAATTTGGTCCCCACAATGTAAGGTATACCTGAACCACACACAGACACACAAACACACACACAAATCTATACAAAAGATACATACACTAAATAGAGTTTGGATCAAAGGATTACACCTACCATGTGATAATCTTAATTCTTTGATCCGAACTGATTCACATTTAGCTGATTTAAACTGGTATTTTCAGGGACACAACTGAAGGCAAATACATATATTTATGGATTGAACAGCAACTTGTTAGGCCCGAAACGGCAAACTTTCAGCAAAGTATCGGTTCCAGTATGTCCCCGTTCCTAGTGTCCCTGGGACAGGCGCCAGGGTCCTTGTGATCCTGTACTGGATAACTTGTAAGATAGATGGATGTTTTGATTCTCAGCCTTTGTTAAACCTGAATTGTTTTCAGTTGTGTTTACACCACTCACCACCAGGTGGCAGTCACATATTGAATATGAAGTTTGCACCTGTAGACGAGCAGTTAAAACTATACAAATATATGTTCATACCTCTTTTCTTCTTGAATGTCATCCATCCATCTTACAGCCTGAACAGGATGACTGTATACTGTAGGAAGCACACCTTTGCATACTCAAACGCACAATCACACAGGTCATTTAAAGACACCCATTAGCCACACTGCATGTTATTGGACTCCAGCAAGAATCTGGAGTAGTTGTGCAACAGAAAGAACATGTAAACTCCACCTCTTTAATATAACAGAAATTATTTTAGTTATATTTTAGTTATAATTATTTTAATTATACTAAGCAGCTTTTTGCAATTTTTCTACAAACCAAGTAGTAAGTGATACCTCAAAGTGCATTTAATGTTAACTACATAAAAAATTCATGTTATAAAAAAATGTCCAAATGTAGCACTTTGTGCCAATATTAACTTATACAAGTACAAGTGCAGCAAGGTGGGAGGGAAGTTGCAGTTAAAGGTGCAGCGGATCGTAAATAGTATGGCTGAGAACGCTTGGGGTCAGTATGAAGGGAATATAGGTGGGTAACAGCAACAGCATTGCATTGGCTCGAAGCACTCAAACCACTTTACACATTCCACTGCACCGGGATTGCTGAAACTGTTTTAATAATAGCTAGAACGTCCTGGTTGTTCATCCCTACAAACCGATGATGTCCTATGAGAACTTTAAAGGTTCAAATTCAATCATATTGTAACACAAGAGAAATCTACACCGTCGACAATGACGTGCCTGTGAAACACCGACAGCATATTTTAATAGGGGAAGCTTTTGCTCAGAATGGGCTTGGCCTTCTTGTTTATGTTCTTCCTTCCCATGCCCGAATGCCCTTGTGCGCTCCTCTCTGAAAAGTTGGTCTGCCGTTTCCATGGCAAACACCCCCCTCTGGAAGCTGGGTGAATCAGGGAGTGCAACACAGAGGCAGTATGCCTTGTTTTGAACCTGTTTACATTCTGGACACAATGCCACCTGCTGCACAATTGGATTTGGCAGATAAACTGTTCCGAGAGCTTCGAGTAGCTTCAGTCGCTCGAGAGACAATTTATGTGGAAGTGCTCTGACTGGACAGAGCGGATTTTACTCATCACAGTTACTCAAGTACCCAGCCAGAGAATTAAATATAGCAAGCTTCAGAAGGTATCCATCTGACTGATTCAGTATCTGCCGTTAATTAGATTTCTCTTCCATTGCTCACACACTGCAGTTCAGTCCAGTTTGGGTCAGTCTGTGAGTTCTGCAGATGTGCTGTCACGTACACAGGTTGCAGGGTCTCGCTGGGCAACAAACCCTAAAGTAAATGTTATCTCTCAGTCTTACTCGGGTAGTGTGGAAATCTGAATCGAAAAAAATGCAGGAGAAAAATGTCAGATAAGAAATTTTGGTGTAGATGTCAGACACCATGAGTTTTAGCACGCAAAATATTATGCGTAAATTTAAAATGTATCTAAATGTACTTTAAAGACTGCTCTTTCTTTGCAACCAGTAAAAAGTGGAAGTAATCTCTTTAAAATTTTTATTTTCTTCATAAGTTCTTAGGAAAGTACTTTCCCAATAACTGAAAAAATGACTTATTGTTGCCTGACTAGCATATTCACAAGCACACACACATGCTTAGCTGATAACAAGTCTCCTGACAAGCCGACAGGCTGTTATTTAAGCTTAATCAGATGCGGGTTTTGGATAATGGAGGAAAACCTGTAATCAGTGTGATTAAAATGGGGCTGAAGGACACAGTGATACTTAATGACATGAAGGACACAAACCACAGTGATACTTAATGACAATTTATGGCTTCGTTGATGATTGCCAAGGCCTACACTTTATGTATTGCATTTATGTATTGCTTTTCTAAGCTTGGCCACTTTTCCACAGAGCCACTTGTGACGTATACAATGCCTCCAGTGTATAAATATATAGCACTTCAATATCAATATATCACAGAAAAAACAGAATTCACTTACACCAGGCTGTAAAATAACTCACCTTTTATGGTTCAGAGTAGAGACGCAATCACCTTTAAATTACGTGCTATTTTGCTAAGGTTGCATGTAGATGCAAATAAAATTCTTCCCCATTGTCACTTTCTCATAACGGTAATAGTAAATAAAAAAAATAGAAATATTTCGGTGATGTCAAAATAGCTTTTTAGTTCCATTATGAGCAGTTCAAGTTTGCGATGTGATTGTAAACGCACAGAACCCTTTCACTCTCCTGTGTGGAGCTGATGTCTCACATATTCTGGCTCTTAGCTACTTCAGCAGATTTGGTCTGTTCCAGTGTCTCCTTACGCCTTACGACAGTGCATTTCATTCTCTACGTGATACCTCAAAGAGGAGATTTCCAGCAGGCTAGGTGATGAGATATAAGTATTTATGTATTGTTATATAATTGAAATGCATTTCCAGTTTGTGTAGAATGATGAAAATGGCTTTCTTCTGGAGTGTATTGCTAAGCGTGCAGCCTCTATAATAAGACAAAATGATGGAGAATGACAAGGGGGAATAATTCGGCGAGCCTCCGACTTTACGCAAGGTGAGGATCGCTTACTGCGTGTGGCCGGGGAGCCTGACATTTCGTCAATCACCGTGCCGTCGGAGTGCGCCGCTGGGCCGCGATGCAGAAGCTGCACGTGTCGCGGGACGGTGCTCTGCCCGGGGGTGGGGGGACAGTACACAGGCAAAGGGATCCGCGTTCCATATGCTGCATCCAAATTAGCGTGGGCCACCGCACAGTCGTCAGCGTCCGTGGTGCTGAGAGACTGTGGGGCGGGGGGGGGGGGGGGGGTACTGCAAGCAAGCGGCTTTGGGGCTGGAGGGGGGGGGGGGGGCTCTTATTTTCCTTCCTGGCACAAT
>JAAGVU020000092.1:15892488-15910492 GCA_011763525.2 Mormyrus iriodes | reverse complement strand
AGAACGGCGAGCTAGAGAGAACGAGGAGGCTGGGAGTACTGGCTGGCATTTTCATCTCGCGGGAAGCTCCAGTCCTGCTCGGCTGTGCGGACGACAGAGGCTGACCAGCACCACAGGTATGCCCGTTTCTGTTTTCCACGTCCGCCGCCGACTGAGGCATGTGAGGAATGCGCATGACTCGTACCGGGGTTGATGTCCGGGGGTCTGTACAGAGCAGGGATGCTCCCCATGTTTGCTTTGAGTGTGGGTGTCTCCGGCCGCTAGCCCCGTGCTGGTGCTGGGCTCTGATGGGGGTGAATCAGATGCTGAGAGTGATGTAGTGTGGTGTGGGGATAGGCAGCCTGCATAATGCTGCTCCTGACATGAGGAAGTGATGCCTGTGCCATGCTGCACATTTTCACCAAGCCCGCTTTAATAAATAAATTCCCCCTTGTCCCTAACATAGAGGCGCAGACGTAAAGAAGGCCTTATTGTTAAATTTAAGAAAAAATACTCTACAGAATAATGAAACACAGACTTGAAACTAAATGGTACTCAAAAGCTGTACCTTAGGGTATGTTTCTGCACTTGTATGTGTCAGACCTTAGCTTAACATTTTTGAAATGATATTAAGATGGGAGAGAAGGAATTCGTATCTGCTTGTGGAATATGGACTTTTGACAAGGGTCTAAAAAGCATTTAATCTTCATGGATTCACCATTCGCTCAGAACGGAGACTACGCTGGCGAAAGTACCTCGCAGATATAAAAACGTTTCAAAATATTGCATGCTCGTAGTTTTCCAGAATCGATGGTGGGAGGGTTGGGGGCGGGGGACAGGTGTTTAGGGGTGCATTGTGCCTGAAGAGACATTTAATTCACACTAATCAAACAAAAACTGCTATTTTAAAGTGACATCATCACTAAACAGGCGCTGTTGGAATCGATTTTACCTTTGTATTCTGTCGCTCCCGTTAAAGCCAAACAAATAAATAAATAAATCAAAACAAAACAAACAACACGCACACCCACCAGCCGATGTAGGCGCCTGCCTCAAATGCTCATTGTGCAGGAGCAGGCGCAGCACATAGAAGTTCATCTCCGGCTCTCGGGGGAGCCCTTTATTATTTTCGCCTGAAATTACACAGTCGAGGCCGACTTCAGCCAAGAGACGTTAATTAGGACGCGCTCGACGCGCATTCTGCTCTTAAACGACTAAACAGATCTCTGACGGGAGAAACCGGTGAAAGGAAGTGAGTCTGGCAGCCGAGAGAGATCTACTGACGTGCTGCTTTTGCCGAATGTCAGGGCGCTGAAACAGAAAGCCGGGGAGAGAGAGGGAAAAAATGTCAAAAACCATTTGAAAGAAGCTGGGGAGCATGGGGGAGGCAAGGCCTTCTTAATCATTTATTTATCTCCAGCGGCCACGCACCTGCTGATAATACTCGGCAGACCTGGTCAATCTTAATTGAACAGAGCAAATCCCCCAGTGGCAGGTTTGTCAGGCGATCGGAAAGCTTGTCTGAGCCATTAAACATGCAGCAGTCGCTCCCCACACCCCTCTCCCCTTCCACACGCACCCACTAGGAGACTTTGGATGAGTCCTCAGCCAGGAGTCCTGGGAAAGGTTATTAAAAGGGTCTGTTTTGAAGCAACGGGCCCCAAAGCAGAAATAGGACCAGGGAGCTCCTATTGATAGACACAAGCTTGGCACAGGGGAGCGGGGGCAGGCTTTGCTGCAGATGTTCCTTCCCCAGAACATTTAGGAGATTTAAGGATGCCTGCAACAGAGAGACATAAAGGCAACGTGTGGGTGCTTTGCCTTGTATTTTAATAAATATTCTGAGTGATGCCCGTAGATGATCTTAGCACCACACTGTAATCTTGCTAGCAGTGCCCCACTCCTGTCCATTAAGGTGACCATCACTAGACCAAGCAGTGACAGCGATGATCGCCTTCCTGGCCCAGCACTGCGGTTAAATTATGACATCGCCTGTGTGACAGCTGTGAGTCATGACGGGACACATCCATCCCTGTAATATGCCTTCAGGAAGGAGATTGCGGTGTTATTTGAGGCAACTTTTTCTCACCGTGTCACTTCCTGTTTTTGTTGATGCCAAATGCAGATCGTCTCCAGACGCACAGGTCTCAGCCTGTGTGCCGCCTGTGTGGCCGGGGATGAAAGTACACGGCAGGCGTTCCTCACGTTCGATAAAATTAATTTTGTGTCCTATTGTGAGCCATGATGTAGTCACCCAGTGCAAATTACAGAAAAATCGTTAAAATTACCCCCCGTTATAACGCTATTGTTCATTACATTTCTGAAGGTTTGCTGACTTTATCACTTCGAAGCAGGTCCTTTAACTGTAAGCAGTGGCTGGGAAGTGTACAGCTGCGAGGGAATTATTGCAAGCGGACCCCTGAAGGACCTTAAACAGCACAGCAGTGTTGTTGATAAAGTGACAGCTAGCTCCACATTTGAAAGGCTAAGCTGGTCAACGTGTAGCACAAGGCTTGACTGCTGGCAGCCAGTTCATTGAAATAAAGAGGGCTGAAGTCAGTGGCAAACATAGAGTGTTCCCCTACTTTCCTATTGCGTGCAAACTGCCCAATGGGAAAAGAGCAGGATCACACTATGTGCGCAGCCCAGAATGTAAAAATTACAACTTTTTTATTAGGGTCTAAATAGCTTAATACCACAATTAAAACCACGGCTTAATCAGCGGTTGCAATAGATATTTAATTACAGCATATTGTCTATTAACAATTACATTAGTTCTGACAAACATTAATTTAAATCGAGCGTTCATTTAAAAGTACATTAACCATACCACTGAGATTAGCATTCTAACGCAAACGTCAAGTCAAGCCGTCTGAGAAATTCAGCCGTGTCAAACTCAGGTCACGTCACAGAAACTGAGGGATATCAAGATTAGAGTTTTTCATTAAAAGTACGCTAGTGGAATGATGAGCAGGAGAAATTCAGTTCTGAAACCCGGTTGGAGTGTCAGTCACAGGTTTCTTATTCGTTACCTTGGTGGTTCCCATAGTGTTACACCAGGCAGCGACTGATATCGTATGATAATCCTATCCTGGGTATTGGGTGCCTCCTTTCTCCATCAGGATCACAGAGCTGTTCCTGAAAAGCAGGCATTGTGAGAGCTCTTTGAAACCTGAACAGAAATACTCGCTTCAATAAATGGCACCTGGAACACAACAGAACCAAAGTCTGTACCTGTCAAACTGCAACAAAACCTGCAGGGATGACAGGGATTGTCTCATCCAAGGTCTGTTCCTGACATAAATGAATGTGGTCGAATGTGACTTCCCACTGCATCTTAAAACGCGAGAAGCCTTCCCCAAAACGATCATACTCGATGTCCTTAAAAAAAAAAAAACCCTTTGACATTCTTTGCGAATTTGATGAAATATGGTCTCATTTGAGCATGCTCTTTCTGACAAGGATGCACATTGTGCAAAATGGAGTCTAAAGTGGAAATCACTATGATTACCTCACATAATGGCATTACAGGGACACACAGGCGCATGCAGCTAATGTACTACAGAGCGCTGCAGACAGGTGCTAATTCATTAGCCCATCGCAATTCATATTATAAGCAAAGAAGCACTTAGCTGAAGATGCCAAGTAAAGATCCTGGCTATGGAAATGGCCATTCGGCTCAGGAGCACACATTGCGATTCAGAGCAGGCCATGAGAGTCTGACCTCTGCCTCTCGGACAGAGGCTCAGAGGGAATATTTTTCTCACCTAGTCGCTGCGTCTCTGCACTGCTTAGTCATGGGCCAAAGAGAGAGATGCTTTTCAGTTTTTCATTCTTTGTTGTTGTATCTCAAGCTTAAAAACGGTGGTTTACTGATCCTCTCGTATTTTGCTCCGCCGTAAGACGTTTCCTGTTTCAGATATTTCGCTTTGACCGACTGTTAGACCAGGTCATGTATGAATTATGTCATCCTCCATGTGTGACCTGGAAGTTGCGCAGCAGCAGGACATAATTGGCATCATAGGCAATGTTGGAACCAATTTTGGGTGTTCCTTAGCCCCGCCCCCTGACTTTCCTCTCAGCTCTTCTAAAAATGTCAAGTCATTCTTTCTCAAATCCATTGAAACCACTAGGATTTTAGGATCTGTTCTGCGCAAGAAATGTCTGTCAAGCCTCAGCACAGTAGTAAACAATCAGCAAACCCTCTTCTCCCCTTTGTTTTAAGATTGCTCATTCTGAACCAAATCAAAGATTCTGGAGCAAATCTTTCAATAATCTTGGCTCTGAAATACACACAAGGGGATACTGCAGCTATGTGGATTTATCAGTTTTCTAGTTCTAAGTAATGTACTTTACCCATGATGCATTTCTTTTTGTTTTGCACTCATACAATACAAATTAGAAAGTTGTTCATTGGTAGAGTTTGATCAGTTATTCTCTATGTCCATCTTCATATTTACAAACATGCCATGTTCTCATTGGCTGAGCCCCAATAAGGTTGCCTGGCATCCCATCTAGGGCGCACCCTGCCTCATTCTCTGTGCTTCGTGGAATGAGCTTCAGCCTCCCCACCACCCCTGCATTGGATTAACATTTGAAGACGGATGGATGTCTGTTCAAAGGGGAGCGATTCAGTCAGGGTAGGTTGGTCACATGGTTAGAGATGTACTAACTGTCATGCAGAATGCAGCATCGCCTCAAGCGTGCAGGATGGACTAACGATGGACCACAGTTTGTATCAGAGGCGTATCATTTAGAAAAAATGGATCTTGAGGTAAAGGAGCCCCAGAATAAAATATTTCTAACAAAAAAGGCCTTTGTTATACATGTAGGTAATTGCAAGCTTCCCGCGTCTTTGGTTAGCATTCCACTCAAACCGGTCAAAGGCATCTTGCCAGCACAGACCGTAGTAGGTGACCTTGCGAAGTGAAGTGGGAGTCTCACCAAGGGAGTGTTTGCATCACACATACGGATGAGGAAAGAAGGAAGGATGTCGAGGGCAAGAGAGAGGCCTGATGAGGAGGCAGCAGGAGGAAACCGCATCCATCGTGGTGCTGGAAGTAGTTAGTGCACCAGTCAGGATGAATTCTCCAGTCTGTCCACATTAGCCAAACACGCCTGTTTGCTCAGCAGATGCTGTTGACAATCGGTAATAGCTCTGGACAACTCATATGGCCAAGAGGGTTTTTAAACAATGGAAGTCAAATTCTTCTTTTCAAGCAAACCTGCCCATGTGTAACTGCATCAAATGAGCAGGACAGGCAAGGCGATTAAAGAAAGGAAAAGAAAAAAAAATGAGGATGATCTTTAATATAAAATGTGCAGTGTTTCTATAATGCGGGGATAAGAGTGCGGAACAGCTCACAAAGGCCGGCGCAGGCTGACGTGCACTAAAGCTGCGTCTACAATGCGGGCTCACGTCTTCAAGATGGGGGTGTTAGCAGCAGGCCGCCGTGGCATACTGAGAGAGGACATTTCTAGAACTTTCTAGAGCACATTGAGCACACTACAGGGAAAGTACACGCAGTGCAGGAGCAAGGAGACCCAGGGAGAAAAAAGACATCGGACCCCGTGAAGGATGAAGGGGCAGAACTTGTGTAGAAAAGAGATACTGGAGTGACTGGAATAGTAAGGACTGGGACCAGTTTCCTTGTGTAGAGTTCATTAATAACCGGAGGGCATCATTTAAGGATTCTGTTGACACATGCTGAGAACCGCATATGGTGACAGAGAACAGGATAACTGTGCCTATCTGCAGGTGCGTTCTGAGCACCAGCCTCACTGATCCATATGAGCTGTTGCAAATGGTTTAGGGGCAAAACGTGGAAGTGTGATGTGGTGATTACGATTATTAATATTCCCTTCTGCAGAGTGTTAATCCCGGATACTATCCTATTTCATTAGCGACGAATCAGGGGAAGCTGTTCCTAACGGGGTTACGATATTCCTGTTTACCAGCCTAGCACGCAGTTACACGCAAAGTCGCACCTGTTACAATGCAGGACACCCTGTAGCGCACGTGCACACACACGAACTCACCGAGCGCGCGAGCTCAAGAGGTGAACTAGAAATTTGCCTCGCGGGGTTATAAAAAGAGAAAAGGACCTCGGTGCCGGGGGGGGCAGATATGGAGAAGCGGGGAGGTGGACGGCCGTGAGCGGGGAGGAATTTACCAGAGAAACGCCGCGCTGTCTGTCGTCGCCGCCAGAGCAAACCATGACTGACAGCGCTTAAAAAAGCCCGGTGCTCTCGGGTAGCGTGTGTGGCAATTACATGCTCTGTGAAGCTCTGTTGGCATGGAAACTTTTTAGAAATCAACACATCCACACCTCTCAGGAACAACTCTCAGGAATCAAATATTAATGTACAGCACTACTGGAAATGTCGAGTCTGGAGATGCGTAGAAATGGACGGTAAAGCACTGATATAAGCAAAGTGTTCGGGTTTCAGTAGGAATGTCAGCATTGTTTATACCGGTGGAAAGGAACCGCTGCAAATTCATTCCGAGGTTCGGCAAGGACAAAGGCAGCGATAAAATAGCCGGTTTAACGTTTAGAGCCTCCCCCCCTTAGAGCCTCCCCCACATGAAAACACGCTGCTCCGTCGGCACCTATAACTGAGGTGTAAATAAATAATGCGATGCTAAAAGCGAGAGGGGGGAGATATACGAGCGAGCGCCACTGCGCCTATCTGTGCCCAGGGCGCAATCCGCAGCCGTCCCGCCGCTTCTGAGCCTTTAAAGGAAGCCGAGCTGCGGCTGTCCGCTGCCTTCCTGCCTGTAATGGAAGGAGACATCGGCCAGGGCTCAAGGGATGTGAACCGCGGGGTTAGCGAGTTAGCGTGACGCGAGCGCGGTACCGACTGAAGCAGAAAAACAGCGGGCGGTGCTGCCCCCCGCCCGGCCCTCTCTGCCGTCCCCCCGCCCATCGCGCCGCACAGGCAGCCCGTCGCATGCGCCCCCCCCCAGTCTCCCTACCTCGCCTCACAATTATTCATGCCGCTTGCACGCACGTGTCACCCGCAGCAGTTAACTGTCAAGGTGCCGGCTGCGGTGTTTTTCCCTCCCCCTGTTTTTTCGCTCCAAGGTGCGGCAGAGTGAAGCTCTCTCGCCCGCACTGAAGACTGCAATTAACACGTTAAATGGGATCCCATGCAGCGCTCCGTTTCACCCGGCTGGGCAGCGCCGGTTTCAGCCAGATGCTTCACACACCTTCGGAGTCGGTACAGGCAAAGCCGCGGTCTGCGTCGTGCTCTGTCCTCTGCATTTCACAGCCAGCTGTGCCTTCCAGGCTCCCGCTGCCCCCCACCCCCTCAGACCGTTTTCTCATCACTGATTCGTAGAGACAAGACAAAGTTCCCCCCACCCACCCATACCAGGTCCCCCTGGGCGCCTCCCTGGCCTCCTGTCACCCGTCATTCTGATTCTGCCTGAGGTGCACTGCTCCTTTTCCCTGTCACGTCAGTCGCTCGCTGTTCACTGGCCTGCTTCCGGACTGTTTTTCCACACTACAGCAGTCCCATTTCTCAGCCTCTCCCCACTCAGGTTAGATGGGATTTCCTGTCAATCCTCCCTTGATCCCATGCAGCTATTTCCATTTATATGAAACACATATATGGTTTATTATATCTTCCCTGGCAGAAATCTGCATCGTCAGGTCTGTTTGATTGTCATCGCTATTATAGTTGCTTTGTAGAAACTTGTATTACAAGCAATAGAAATAGCTCACTCTTAATACAGTTCGACATGTACAGAAGCAAATCAGGTTAAGTATCTTTTTAAAAGTACAATGGCTGTCTGCAGGGTCTGTGCCGTTAACCACGATGTTATTTGCTGGTAGGTATCCATCCAAGGTGTAGGCATCTCACAAGCATGTCAAAAACACTCAGGAGTATAAGAAAAATGGCTGCATTCATCTATGGACAGTGACACTGGACACAGCGCAATGAATATAAATGAAAACATTTGATACTGAAACAAATGAAAGTTTTTGAAGTTGTCATTTGCTAATTTGTGGATGTTGATAAATATCACTGTTATGGATATCTGTTCCAGAAATGTTATGCACCATAGTATATTTGGAAACTGTCCTCATGCTTTTACTTTAACAAACCCATCCTTTCCCCGAAGCAAAAGGGACAGGTATATAAGGACAGAAGACAAAAACTGGCCACGATAAATCACTAAAATGCCATTATGACATCATTTTATGTCCTTTTATTATGATATAAGGCAGCTCTCGCCATCTCCAATCCTCTGGCCTGTCCTCCCACAGCACACTCTGTTTATTAAATTGCATTATTGCCATTTCGCGATGATGATCCCACACTCGGCAACGGGGCATCGTAATGAGGTCAGCGAAGGCCGCCCCCCACATGGGGGGCGGCATAAAAAAGCAACGAGGTTACAGAGCACTGCCCCCCCCCACCCCACCCCCACCGCTCCTAGCCCAGCCCTGGCGCGCCGATGTGCGTGTGAGCATATGTTAGCGTTTATGGTCCTGCGACTCACGCAAGGTAAGCCTGCAGGATCACCTTGATGCCGGTTTACACACACTGCGGCAGTGCAATGCAGCCCTTTTCCTTTTTATTGCATCGGCAGGATTCTGGAAAATTGCCGTCACGGCCCTGTAACGAACGGGGAAGGTTGCACATGGCCACAAAATGTGACATGCAGCGGTGATGCAAAACCAAGATCAAGAAAGACAAACGGGACAGTCCTATGCACATGGTGAAAGACAGTAGACGTCATCTACAAAAATACCATTTTAATCAACTGCCCTAACACAATATAAAAAATAATCTTTGATATCTATATGAGTTTGAATCTTTGATAATCAGTTCTGCAACACAAAGAGGGAAAACACAGTATTCAGATTTCTCATCATCCATCCATCCATCCTTTAAACATTCATTCTGGTTAGGGACTTACATACAATTACAGGCAATTTAGAGACACCACTTAGCCTAACTGCACATCTTTGGACTGTGGGAGGAAACCAACATAACTCAGAGAGATCACATAAGCTCCACACGCACACAGCAGAGGTGAGGTTCAAACCCTCAACCCACGAGGTGTGAGGTACAGTGCCATCCCATGCTGCCTGCATCAAAATTGTTCTTTTTTTGTTATGATAACTCTCATGTGAACTACAACTGCTGAAGTGGTTATAAAAGATTACAAAGTAATTACCACCCAAAAAGGAGACGAAGCATTTGTTCATTTCCCCAGTCCTCAGATGATACTTTTCAAATTAAATTAAATTTATAATATTGAATGGAGTCCAGCCAGACTGAAGATCTCAGCTGAACTTCTTGCAGGCAGATGAACCACGCAAGTGTGATGCTAACTGGACCACATCAACATCATACCAAGAAGGAAGTCGATCGAATCGCTTCTGGTTTAATTTTCATAGCCGAGATGCCGGCCTGAATGTAAAAGGATGGCATATCTTCCTGAGAGAGTGTGCATGTGTGACAGAAAGAATCAGTAAACGAAATACATTTAAAATGCTCCAGTGGCTTGAGACAGAATTACACCATAATACAGTAGGCCCGAAAATGACTCGTACTGATAAATGCCACACATCATTAAGCCAACCCCTCCCACCACCATCACCAGCAGCAGCGCTCTCCTACCCCCGGAGAAAAGTCAAAGTTAGGCCAATCAATGGCATGAGGATGGACTGTAGGTCAATGAATGCAGCCTGCCTGGAATACCTAATTAGGGTAAATTGTGCTTGTCTTAAAGCATGCATAATATCCCGGCCAAGGTGAACCTCTCTTCCTGCCTTCCAGCCCAGCTCGTCCACTCAGAGCTGCTGTTGGAGGCTGGCAGATGAGCAGTTTGCCACATACATGCAGACTTCAAAATCAAATAACCAGGAGTTATTTCAAATGAAATGAATTGAACATGAAAATCACCGATTCGGTAATATGGTCTATTCGCAAAGCACAAACGTTTCTGAGTGGGATTTTTACAAAAATAAAGGCACCCTTGCTAAGACTTCAGCATCTGCGTGGATGGGCACACCCTGGTATCAATAAAGGATGACTTTCCCTTTCAAAATAAGTGACATCTTTGGCCTTGAAAACCTGTTATTGTATTGCCTCTAGGACAGGCTGCCTAAATGAGCTCTGGTAACCATGGTTACCTCCCTGGAGATGCGAGCATACTTGTTTATCTCTGGCCAGCGTGCACGCTCGAGCCACTCTGTCTGCACGCCGAAACAGATGTGTGATCCCTGTTGGAGCCATTATTGATCCGGTGTCGGAGTCATCTCTGCCGCAGCCTGCGAGGGAGGCGGTTTGAAATGTCAGCCTAGATAAAGCCACATCTGCCCTAATAAACCCCCGGCGATGAAGCCAGAGACGGACGCATTCAGCGGATGCCTGCCGCTCAATTGAACAATGAATAATTGGGCAGACGTTATTTGGGAACACCTGAGAGGTTAGGAGCAGCCATCGCCCCTCTAAAAATAACACCCATTTCACGCCCAGCTGTCCCACAGGATCTAGCAGGCATGTTCTCTGCAGTCTCCTTTCCATATTGTTGGCCTATTTCACTGGCTCTCTGTGCCGCATTCATAATAAGCCCCCTTTATCGCCGTCCCCTGCTACGCCTCAAACTGCCTGGCAACCACCGCGGACCATTAATGCGCGCGTCCTTCCAAAAAACAAAGAAAGCCAACCCTTCCAATCAAGGTGCTAATAGCATCTTTCCTCAGTCGGATGCTAAAAAAAAATCACGACAGGATGGTTAGTTTCTCCACATCACTCTGTCCGTGCTGACCCTTCTCTGACGCCTGCTCGAGGTCTGTGTACCACTCCTGCCTCAGATCCCGTCGTGTCCGTGTAGCTAGTGATAAATAACTAGGCTCAGGAACCTGCTCTAATATGCATACAAATTGCAAGTTGGGGTGATGTTGAGTGTCTCTCGATGGGGGTTCTATTAGTTATTCTCAGGGCCTGCTCCAAAGCTCCTTTCAGCCGCGAATCTCCCCCCCCCCATTCCCCCTGTTCGCCATGCACAGGCCGGAGCAGCTAATTGTACACAGCTTGGCAATGCAGATGAGAAACGACTGGCCTCTGATGCAGACTCTAATGAACGGCGGCTGGAGGTGAGAGGCAATCGATAGCCGGCAGGCGCATGCGCGACATGCAGCTCCTGGCGGCGGCATTCTGAATGCGACGTGAAGGATGGCGTGGTACCCCCTCCCACATGGACAGCCAAGGATGGGGGGCGGAGCCGAGCACTCTGGCAGTCAGGAGCGCTGGCCCTAATGCGATGCAGTCACTGGGCCAGGCCGGAAGGTCAAGCAAAATAAACAAGATGGCTGCTTAGAAAAAGTTTTTTTTTAAATTCATGGCATTATAAAATGGTTTGGGCCCCAGCCTGGCACCGTGTATCTGCAGACGCATCCTGGCAAACTGTAAAATGGAGTGATGCCCGTGTGTGCGTGTGAGGGGGTGCGTGCGCACTGAAGCGGGGGTGGCGAGGTGTCCTCCAATGTATTGTGGCACCCTTGGCGAGTGCAGGGGAGGCGGAGGGGGGACATCGCAGAATATATCAGCATGTTTCAACTGCAAGACTGCGACGGGGGCGAGACATATGTGCGCAGAACAGCCATGGCAGCAGGACCAGCTGCTTGAGATTGACTGGTACCTCCCACCACAAGTCGACCGTGGCCGCTACGCCCTGTGGTGAGCCAGGGGAGGCACCGTTAACCGCAAAGGGTGCTCTCTGCAGGAGCTGGCAGGTTAACTCCAATAAGATGAGTTCATGGCTCATACATATGCACATCAGGGAGCGTGTGAAATGGTCCACGAGGGGGAGAATACAAGGAGGGGAGGGGGTCTTGAGGCTGGCCAGAGCACACCTGAAGTGGGGGCTGAGGAATCAGCCTCGCTTTGCAGGTGACCGTCTCCGTTTCTTCCCCCCATGCCAAGTTTTCTGTAGCACACCGTGAGATAACGAGCAGCCGTCTGGCTCCCCAGGCCCTGAAGTTGAACTTCTCTGCCTTTTTTTTTCCCTGGCACCCCCGTTAACGTGCTTCCGCTTGAGGAATTCGGCATCCCGATGGCGTGATTCCACACAACGCTCTCACAAGCCGCTCCAAATCTTGCCCAGGGCTGACTCGGATGCTGGCGGATTTCAGGTGCTATGGAAGGAGATGTTGGCGTGTGACTGCAGTGCATGTGCTTTCAGGTTTAACTTCAGTTACAGCCAGCTATTTACCCCAGCAAATGTCATGCTCAGCTTATTGCCAAAAACCTGCAGACTGGGGTTGTTTCTGCATTCCTTATTCCATTTCATAAAACTTGAGTAAAAGGGCCTTTTACCTCATTTAGTTAAAAGGGGTGCATTCTTTAAAATATAGCACAAAAATTTATCACCTAAATTAACTGGGATTTTTAGAGTTTTTAGAGTTTCAGGTGATTCAGTAATAAATTATACAACTATTTTTTTTATTTTTATGTTATGCATGAGCTGATGTTTGGACTCATGACCTGCTTTAAGTCCCAGAGGGCGCCCTCTGCAGTGCCTGTAAGCATGGTACTTAACCTGAACTGCTTTAGTAATATTAGGAACTGTAAGTGCTTTCGCATTATAGCATCTTCTAATTAAACAACTGTACACTATATAATTATAAAAAATTGACAATAAATGACATTACCTTGAACAGCTTCCTAAAAAAATCCTTAAGAGCAAGAAGGTGAATTAACTTAAACTGTACCGGCTAGTATTTTTGGGTGCATGAAAGTAATTATGTAACTTTTATGTTCCCTTTGGCAGTAAAGTACAGCAGCAGTCACTCCGCATCACAACCACAGCAACACTCTCATCCCTGGGCATCAGTCCTACACCCCCTGCCCCACCCCGCCCCTCTGCTGGTGCCGTGTTAAAAATCCACCTTGTGCACGTTGAGGTGGGACATTCAGCTGGACATTGGGGGGTTTGGGAGTGAAGAGGGATGAGAAAATTCCGATGATAGTTTCAGTTCAGAAGCTACTTACTCTGCAGTTCTGACAGAAAATATGCTTTTCGCCCAATCCAGTATCTTCTGTTTTTTTTTCACCTTTATGTAAGACCTACACAATTTTGCTATGTATCTGCAGACTAAGACTATTTTTAAGATAAAAAATAAAAAAAGTCTGAAGAACAAAAGTTTGGTATGCCATTAGTTCAGTTGTGTAAGAGGGTCAGTTGTCTCTGAAAAAATCACTCCCATGTTCTTTGGAAGACCCTGGCCTATCCAAACACCCGTCTGGAATACCAAATATAAAAAAGTTCCACCTACTTTAACAGGATCAATGAATTCTAGTTCTTGATTTTCCTCATGACTTATAAAAGCATGAATTTGAAACCTGATTAAAGGAAAACAAATTCAAAGAAAACTTATCTTATAAATGGACCCTCAGTCCTCCTGCAAACAGTGAATACGACTGAAACTAAATACATGCAGCACATAGACAGGGTCAGGAGGTTCACTTACTGTTTGGCTGAGCATTAGAATGATAGATATATGGTGATACTGGTTCTGATTGTGTGAGTGTTTGATTGATTTTGGATTATCATTGCCAGATATGGAGGCTCCAGCATCTCGGAAACAGACACCATCCTGGGATTTTCACACACTGGTGTCTAGACTTTACAGAGAATAGTGCAATAAACAAAAAACATCCAGTCAGCAGCAGGTCTGTGGGAAAAGTAAACACCTTGTTAATGAGAGAGGTCAAAAGAGCACAGCAAGACTCATTAAAGCTAATAGGAAGGCTGCAAGTGCAAAAACAGGAGCTCACTACAGTCGTAGTGCACAGGAAGGCTACTCTGAATGAACTAGTTGACCCCTGAAGTGGTTCTGGAGTCAAAAGTGGGCTCTATCTGGTACTAGCAAGGTGTTCTTAATAAAGTGGCCCCTGAATGTGTTTAGGCTTCATTTGTTTCCATGTCACAAACTTTAATTTTCTTTTATCCTTAGACAAGCAAGATGGTGAGCCAAATTTCGCACACATTCTGGCAGATATCTACAAGTTAACTGCTAAGAATTTTGGACTGAATACAAACACAGATCTTGGTTCTATGCATATAAAAATGGCACTGATATATAAGTGATGCTTTTGATAGAAACGGGATTTTAGGTTCTGGCCACTGACTTTAATTTAGTTACTGCTAAAGATGTATTACAGCAATTCAATTTTACTTAAAAATGTGAAACTCAGTTTTAAGTATTCAAATAATTATTTCATTACTCCAAAGCATGTAGTGCAACATGACTTCACTCCTTTCTGCTTTTGCAGTTGCTTAGACCATTGTTATCTTTAATTCAGGTTGCAGAAGCTCCAGTAAACCTGGGACACTTTCCTCCCAACATACAATCTTAATGCTGGAGACAGAAGGAACGTTGTACAAATTACGTAATATGAAATGGGTGGATTCTGAGGATGCATTGTGATTGTTGGCTCAGAGTTATTTGGTTGCCTTGGCAGCTGGATTTCACACAGGTCTATGATCCAAAGGAAACATAACCATAAGGGCTCAGCCTCAAGGTAGAATTGTCTTTTTTAATATGAAAACATGCTTTTTCCTCAGAATGTGCTCTACAGATTTCTTGACCTTTCCTTGATGGGTTTTGATGCGGCTCCCGTTAATGACATATGCGAATTATTTGCCTTATACTGGAGATTACCGTTTAATGAAGAAACTAGATCCATTTAATTGAGAAACTGCAGTAATGTAGGTCTCAATCTAGGAGAATAATGGTTTGCCATTTACACAGGAAGTGGCTAATATCTGAGCGAGCAGGAGCTGGACCAAAATTTAGGTAATCGCATATGCAGGTTCTACTTTATTCCATTTTGTAATTTATCTTCATCCTTCCAGCTACATAATACTGAATCTCCAGTCAGTCTCCACAATATCGGAGAGCACCCATTAAAGAAAAACGGGAACAGTAAGGAACTTTTGGTTTCCCTGGTGACAGTCTGATCATCCCACCTCCTGAATGTAGCAGAATCATCCCAGTCACTCAAAACTTTACTATATATATATATATATATATTGCTTGTTATTCTATGCGTTTTTCGAGGTGCATTATTCCTCTCCGATACAGGTGTCTGATAAATAAACACTTGTTCAGGACAGAGTCAAAAGAAAATGACTGAATGTCATGTAATAAAAAAAAATGTAGGGCAATAAAAAAGACCACCAAAAAATGCTGTCAAACGTTAATAAAATGGTTACTTTTTTATTCAAAATAGCTCTGCCACATTTTCATATAAGATTCTTAGTCTATAACATACTGGGATAAAAATGTACAGCATATATATTGCATTATATTATAAGTTGAATCTTATAAAGGTTTACAGCAGGGTTCCCCAATTCCGGTCCTGGAGGGCCACTCTGTAACACAGTTTGCAGATTTCCCTGCTCAAACACACCTTACTCAGTTTACCAGCTAATTATCAGGTTTACTGGGTGTGTTTGAGCAGGAAAATCTGCAAAATGTGTTACAGAGTGGCCCTCCAGGACCGGAATTGGGGAACCCTTGCTTACAGCTTGGTGGCCATTTTAAACTTTCTGGCTAGGTCTACTGTGAAATATCATTGACATGCTACGAGAAAGGGGATTTTCTGCTTGGACCCTTTCTAATTATGCACAACAGCAATGCCTTATAGAAAAATGCCTGTCTGTTAAGGGGTAACAGTAACAGAAATACCATCTTTAAGGCAAGTAGTAAGTCGAAGACAAGAGTCGATGTCAGAGGTACCCTATGCTCTACGGTCATTATGAGTTTATTGTTTTATGATATTACTTATTAGTGAATTCCTCTCTTCCAAAAGTGGGAAGTTATCACACCATGCTTCTTTGTTACAGAAATGTAGCAACACTGACATCTCTGGATTTATCTTCCTCAGCACATTACAACTGTTATCTTAGCTCAACAAAGCAAAGCTGAACACATCGCTTCGAAGTTGGATGTGAGATAGTCACTGTGGATGCAGCTTGGTAAAAGTATACTCAGAACTGGGCCATGTCAACTTGTAAAGCATAAATTATGAGCGTTACAATGTACCTGAGGTCTGGTGCAACAGAAATCACACAGACTGTCGTAGACTGCGGTTCAGCTGCGGCAGCACTGAGAGGAGAGGTCCCTGCCAGGAGGAAAAAAGGAGAGAACATGAAGGTGAGAGAGAGCAATTATAAAAATGGGAGCGAGAAGAGACAAGAGACATCAACTGCTTGGCATTACCTAGATAAAGAGAATTCAGGCAGAGAAAGAACAAAACACCCAGCAAGACATAAACAACCGAGGCCTTGCGAACACCGTAAGACTCAATGCATCGCGAGCAATGACCCCGTCACTAATGGCCTGACAGGAGACATCCTTACAGAGCCGAGTGTGTCGATTCACCTCCGGATGAAACACCGCAAATACAGCTACTTCAGCAGCGGTATCCGGCACAGATGCCGGATTAAATTCGTGTCACAGTAACAAAAGACAGCAAACCCTCAGCCCTATCTGTGATGCTCACGTCCGTCATAAAATGACCCATGAGCAGGAATCCTTGCCGGTACATCAATATCGTCCTCCATTACAGCATTTTGCTAGACAAATTGGCCGTGAAAGATGGCATAGTTGTGTAAAGAGGTGAATGACTTCAAAGGAGCCTTAAGTGTCTCTTCATACAGGACCTCTAAAACACCTACTTCATAAATCTAAGCACTTTAGAAGTTTACATGAAATGCAAAATGCTTCATAACCAGATATCCATTTATTTGTTGGTCTTCCTATTGCACCAATATATATTCATGACAACCAATGCTGTATTTTTTCCCCCAAAAACCTGAATTACATGGCTTTAAAAATATATTCTACTATTCCTCTCTCAAAGCATAAATACATTCCCCTCCATTTTAGTGTGAGTCCACCAAAGGGATGATAATACATAACATATGTTTTGTGCAAATGAAACTGTGAGGGCTTCTGCAAACGATGAGCCATTCTTAGTGAAGACAAGATTTATAACTTACCCTTAATTTCCCTAAAATGTATATATTTCATAATGGCCAAAGAGCTACATTATTACCATACATATTATTGATTGAATCTTTCAAATCTATAGCTGAATGCTCAAATATAATGATTCTTGTTCAATTTATTCAAGTCACAGGTGCATCTTTCGGTCACCTGATAATTGCATTTTGTTAGTGACATTTTATATTTTTATGTGACAGATTTGTACTATACATCCCTCTTATTCAAATTCAGCAGCATTTTACTCCAGGAAATTGAGTTGGACATACTCTGTTTTATGTTTCTTGAGGTGGAATATAAAACACAGATGACATGTTTCAGATTATGCATATTTTGTTTTGTGTTAAGACAGCCAACAGCTGGTTTTCAGCCGTCATTAAGTAGTCCAGTTTTTTTGTGGCAAGCAACCAGACAGATTATTAATGTGTGTATAATTAGCATACAGTTATGAACATTTCTCCACATATTTGATATATGAAATATGACATTAGCGTGGCCTGTTACATGTGGTAGCATGTTATATATAAATGTGCATCATAGGCAAAGAGTTTGTCCTACTTGGGGGGGGGGGAGCGAAAAACCTGCATCCTGCTTACCTTATGTGTTAAAGCACATATATGGTGCGCATATAACCTATTATTTTGTCTGTCTATAGGGCATCAACAAACCACTTATGCAAAGGTGCAAAGTGCCTGCATATAACATCTTGCCAATTAATTGTAATTTTGGCTCTGGCAACTAGGAGGGCACTGCGCCCCCTGCCCCCCAACCTCCTCCCATGATGTGCATCCTCTAAGTACAGGTTATTGTTTATGCATTTCACAAACAGGGACACAACTGGCTATCAGCAGGTTTAGCTGGGGAATGGAAACTATGTTTAGTGAGAGATCTGTTCATTTAGGATTGATGTGATGTATGTCCAGAACAGAATTTTTTAAGTAAGAAGGGCAATTGTCAAGTCATTATGATTTATAATTTAAGGCAGTGTC
>JAAGVU020000092.1:15850132-15885164 GCA_011763525.2 Mormyrus iriodes | reverse complement strand
CACGGGTTACGCCATTGGATAAGCAAGGCAGTGGGGCACATAAAGCAGTATCGAAAAGGACAACTGAAAAGTACTTTAATCATGGCAAGGTTGCAAAGAATGGCCGCAGATTTAAGGCTACACACAGAAAGAAGGATACTTTACTGACAATGGAAGAGCAACTAGAGTACACTATTAACTATTTATTGTGCAAACTCCCCAAAAACGAGACCCTGCCATTATTCAGGCCGTATGTGCATGTTGACAAAATGGCACATTTTGCCTCTGTATGTACCGTCATCAACGGGCCTGAGGAGGAACATCTGCTCTTTGAGGCCAGGAGAAAGAAAATACAGGATGCGGCTATGGTTTCCAAGGCAATACCGAACTCTTCAGTCATGCTGCAAGGTCCCTTGGTAAACAAAACCCTGATTGACCGCAGTCTTACTTGCTGTCTGTGTGGAAAACCGGCAAATTACAAGGAGCTCGGGGACTTGTGTGGGCCATATTACCCCGAGGACAGCATACCAAGGAAGACCTTGTCTTTTAAATACATGCAGCAGTCCGGAGAGGATAAAGTGATAATGAACTGCAATGTGGGGCACACAGGAGCTCTAAAGAGGGAGGGCAGTAGGAGTCTAGCAGGGCGGAGCAGTTGTGGAGGCAACCCAGGACGACTGAGAGGTGCAGAGAGAGCTTCTGTTGAGGGCGTTGCACGGCCAAAATTCTTGGAGAGGTACAAAAGGCTACAGCAGCTTCAGGGTTCTGAGAGAAGGGCTGGGGAGGATGGGACTCGTCCCTTAAGACTGCATGAAAGCAGCAGGACTGTGCTGCAGGGAGCCGAACTGGAAGCAGAGTCCAGGGAGCACTGGCTCCATGTGACCTGTGCTGTTTGGACTGGTGGAGTTTTCCTGGTGTCTGGAAAACTGTACGGCGTGAAGGAGGCTGCACGTGCCACAGCTGGGACGGTGAGTTGGTCTGCGTGACACCTCCGGTTCCTGGCTGATGCTGAGGCGTATTCAAGTGAGAACTAACAGCTAGTAGGACATCCTGAATGAGCTCAACATGTGATCTATGCAGGCAGAAAACCACAAGGAAAAACATCGCTTTGAATTTTATATTAACAGGTGAAATTTATCTGGGTTAGTTTTAATCCTGCAGCTAATTTAGCTTCTAAATCACTCACATCATAACCTGGCGATGCAGTTTTTTATTGACAGTTTTTAATCCTGTTTTCCTCCTTGTGCAGAGCTGTTCAGTGTGCCAAGACATGGGTGCGTCTATCAGATGCTCCTATGAAGGCTGTCCTCAGAACTTCCACTATTTCTGTGCCAAAGAGATCGGTAGGAGTTCTATATGTGCACGTACCCATTTAACCCCTGTGTCATTTTTGGGGTTGAAGTGACCCCAGTCCATTTTCAAAATGAGGTTAAGTTCTATAGAATTTAGAATTTAGAACGGAAGAGGTAAAATACACAAGGGTTAAGTTATCAGTGCTTGCAGTCATTCCTTGCTCTGGTTAATTAAAACACCGAGGAAGCATATGTAGAACATAGACTCCACTACCCACAGATTAAGAACTATGAACTGCGCTTACTACCCGGACTACAATCTGCATCTTGCTGCACTAGACAAAAGACACTTAACCTCAATCGGGAAAATGTGCAAAATGGTACAATGTGTTAAGTTTCTTTGGATAAAACTCCCTTCTCATCATCAGAATGATCATCAAAGCTTTGACTTGACATCAAGGAGAATGTAGAGTAGCAAAGATGATTCTGCCCTGCATACTTACCCTCTCCAGCTGACATAACCCCTTACTGTTACAGGGTGCTCGCTGGAAGAAGAAAGCTTTTCATTGAGATGTACAAAACACAAGGTAAACGACTTTTGTCATGTACGCACATATGTCGCACATATCTCACCCACCACCTGCAGGTTTTTTTGCTAGGTTGATAAGCTTTTGTAGTTTGACACTAAAGTGCAATTCTCTTTTACTGTTTCTTTTTTTCCACGTATATAATAGATAACAATAGCCAAACACTGCGTTGTGAATAATTAGATATTCTGTACTACTTTAAGTGAACACCTAGGTAGAGCTGACCTGACTCTGATGTGGTACCTCTTACCCTACCTTTGGCAGTCCACCAACATTCAAGTCTGCCCAGGGCTCCAGTTTGACATTTTTATGAGAAACTCTGTCCCTTTTTTCCTCCAATCATAATGCCACCAAATACAAAAAGCGACCAATCAGAAGGAAGTCATATGGCTGTGGAGTGATCTCTATCAGTCTTCTTGGGTCATTCACGCCGTCTTGGACAGGTAGAGGCATGGAAGAGAGAAAGGGCAGAAGCTCAAAGCTGGTGTGTAGGCTCGGCTTTCAGGGCGACTAGCAGCCAGCTATGTATGAAGCACCACGTCGTATTCTCTGCAGACTGACAGCGAGGAGGACTTGGCTGCTGATCAATACAGCCTCCCCCTACTGCCTCCCACGTAATGAGATCTCAGAGCAGGCAGAGCGCACATCAAAGTGATTCACTAACTCTGGGATCTGAAGGCTGCTCTCTGCAATGCCACTCCACCGCCTTAATAAAATGGGTAGTACCCCCATCTAGGGTTCTGTAGAGATAATGCAGGGAGCCAGAGGGATGCAGTCTTTCCTTTCTTGTGAGTTTACTTATTTATGGTGAGAGTGAACGCTGTGCGACCTGCTTGTTTTACTTTAGGCTGGTGGACTTAAATTAACCTTGATTCCTTCATATCTGTGAGGGCAGATAGGAGAAAAAGAGAGAGCTGTGGATGAAACCCTAGACTAGAGTCCTAGACTTGGCTGCATGGGGGAAAAGGGCAGAAAATCATTCATATTTCTCCTTTGCACAGTGACCCGGGCTTACGAGGCAGTCCACTTAAAGCAGTCACAGTGTTCCTGTATTGATTTACACGGCGAGCGGGAACGGCGAGGATCAGCTCTGCACGAGCTCTGCGCGCCCCTTCGCTTCCGTGTCACGGACCCTGAAGGGCGTTCCGTTAACTGGCCTGCTTTTCCGTGCTGGCTGGAGTCAGCCTGCATGTTTGCCGCCAGCAGCTTCTCACCCAAATACATCTGGGTCGCTCTCTTCCCAGAGTCTGTGAGAAATGGCAGTGGGATTTAGAAGGATCTCCTGAGTGGGGCATCGAGAGGACACACGTCCAGACGGGCCGGGATGGATTACAGGGTGGCGCTGAACGCCAGAGTACCAGCTTCTGCAGCAGAGCGGCACGAACAACAGCCCTGGCTGTGACCAGCTGCACAGTAATGCCCCCAGAGGGAAGCCTCTGCTAGTTTCTTCTTTCCTGGCGTCCTTTAAGGGTGAAAACTTTTGGCACTCATTCACTCCGCCACATTTAATTTCAACGTGGTTGACTTTCTTTCAGAGGATATCAACAAAAAAGAAAAAATTCAGCTGAAGTCATTTTGCATAATCATAGGTTCCGATACTCCCAAATCGAAATCTGCCGCTTTTCGTTTCCACGTTCCTGAAATGGTTTTTTTTTTTTTTTTTGTTCTAAGCAATTAAGCAATCCTTGCTCGAGCAACCGGCTGTTAAAAAATAACATCAGATTTTAAATACTTAAATATTTAAAAACATTCATACTCAAGTTGTGTCGTAACTGTGAGCAAGGTGGATTGATGGATGTATTTATAAAACTTCTTCCTATATATATATATATATATATATACGTATGATTTTTTTTTAATGTGCTTTCAGAAATCTGTAATAAAATAAATGGTCACATGGCGATCAAGTTTTATATGACCGTAGTATTGATCTTTTCTAGCCAGTTCGCGAGTATTCATCTCTCTGCTCACAAACAGTGTCTCGAAGATTGTACTCATAATTTAGCTTGAGGAATGAAGTACAGAATTTTGCACAGTTCTTAGCTACTCCGCACCACATAAAGTTCAAATGGATATTGTACAATTTTCGCTCAGTCAAATATCAGTGTTACTTTTTTCCTTTCTCAAACCTCACATTTTACTATGTAAGTGGACAAAACTTGCCTGTTAACCTTAAAAGATTACATAATTTAGGTAAAAACAGAAGAATACTCAACATTCAGTATAAGCGACCAGTAATTTGTACTTCATCTTAATTATTTAATGTTGTATATAATTATTTTATGCTGGTTTCTTTTAAAGTGTGATGTACTTAAATACTTGTTTATAGTATTTATTAGAGATATTTATTTTCTATAAAATGAATGTCATTGCCTTTAAAATATTAAAATAATGAATTAAAGTGACTTTTTGAATGTTTGAAATGTCTGTCCACGGTTATTTCAGGCAAACATTTCTCTTTTTCATATTCAATATTCATTCATGGCCAGAGTGCTGTAAAGCAAATTAACAGATAATGCAACAATTATGTAGAAATGTTCTCTTTTTACTGAGTCATTTCCATGTAGTCCTGAATTAATGGTTTGTTCTCAAAACAGCAATTCCATCCAGAAAACACAGATTTGTTTCTACTGTTACAAAACAGTATTTCTATTCATATCTACATTTCAACAGCAAAAATATCAAAGAAGCCAACTGGATTAAAGATATTTTTTCTCAGTAACCATAAAAAATTTATTTCATAATAATTTATTTATTGTTTGCAATTTAATTTAGCAGTTGTACTTGTGTTTTTCAAGAGTGAACACTCTATTATGATCAACTTGCAGTTATTGCTCAAAATTCTTTGATTCCCTATAATAAATTGCAGTAATTGACTGTTAAATCATTGGCAGCAACTTTCTTTTAAAAACTATGCATCACTAAATAAAATTTGAGTTATTGACATGGTGAAAATCCAAACTATAGAAGACAATGATTTGTACAGCTGTCCTTTGGGCACAGTACTGTAAACTGAGCCTGATATTTTGTTTTCATATTGCAGCAGTATCAGAAGAGCGTGTTGGTACTTAACCTTCCAATAATTGCGAAAAATTTTCAAGAAAACCATGAAACGGCTTAATTGCACAGATAAACATTTATGAAGAATATATAAACTCTGTTTTATTATTTTGTATTTTTAATTTCTGGAAATCACCCTGCTAGCACCCCCTTTGTACAGGTAAGGAAAGTAAATATGCATCGAAATAGGCTGTACCTTGCACAAAAAATGAAATCTCTTCAAGTGAAAGCTTTATAAAATTAAAAGAAACTGATATGAACTCATTTCATTGTAGAGACGACATAGATGACAAGTGAATGTGGGACTAAGCAGGTTTCACTAACAGTGATCTATACCCCATAAGTCAAATCCCCTGTTCTACGTGATTCCTGACTGCAAACATAAATCACTATTTTCAAATGTGCATCAGGCTGATACACAGATTATCCCCTGCAGCAAAAACACAGGATAAGGTGAAATCTCCCCTCTCTCACTTCTTGACTGCAGGATTCCATGCACCACATAGTGGCAAAATGCTGTCACTACAATGAGTTTCATTAAAAATGGCAAATCATTTTTCAGATAATATAAAATTAGATGGTTTTAAAAGTATTTCAGTAGTTCACTTAATTACACGTTGTGTCTTTTATATAAAATTTCTATTATCCTGAGGATCACATTTCATAATTCATTTCAGAACAAAGTACATTAGATGTAAAAAAGCATTCTTGATCCATTCTTTAAATTTATATTATTTACACAATTATAAATATATGTGTTGTGACGGCTGCATAAAATGAGAGGTGGGTTGGGAAACCTCCCCAGGGAGTCAGCTTCGTTGTGAAGGTTCGGTTTCACCATGGGTTACGTGGGGGTGACAGGTGCCACGTGAGGCCTTGGCATCCACAGCAAGCAGGAGGGCAAATAGCGTGACAGCAGTGTGGTGACCTTGGCTCGCTGTCGGGGGCCTGACCTCGCCCGGCTCTCCTCTGCAGGGTCACCAATGGGGTCACGAAGAGAGAGGAAACGCACCAGAGACACAAGAGAGCAAACGCTTAAACGGAGTAAAGTTTCATAAGTGTGAGTAAGGCATGAAGTGTGGATCGAGAAATGCCAAGCAGCACGGATACCACAGGAAGGAGGCAATGCAAAGGACGACTGCAACATGATAAATGTAAATACTGCTAATCGTAGCAGTGTTTCTCCAGCCAGTCCCCGGGGAATCCCAGACACTCCCCGGGGACCCCCAGACAGCCCACGTTTCTGCCCGCTCCCAGCTCCCAGCGCACCTGGACCAAACGGGCGAGCAACCAAGAACACTTAAAGTACAGCTTAGGCACATAGGCACGCAGTAAAATAACAAGTCTGAACCCCGAATGTTTTTTGTTACTCATCGGACATGTTGCCAGTTAGTTCATTGGAAATTTACCCCCCCACCCCCCGTGAAATTTATATCTGGCTACAAACCTGGTACAGGTGTGCTGGGAGCTGGGAGGGAGTACGAATGTGGGGGTCCCTGAGGAATGATTTGAGAAACACTTAACTATGGGAGAGTGTGAATACAGTATTAATTATGAAAAGCAGAATGAAATAGTATTAATTATTCAATTGAGAAATATAATATTAAATAGTATTTAAAATAGACGATACAATATTATACATTATAAAGTTCGGGTAACTACCAAAACAAAGGAAACAGTTCAGCGAATGAGGGATATGAATGATAGTAGAATGACTGCCCCCACACAGGTGTGGCCAATGAAGCAACTGGCATCCTGTCCTGTTTGGGTCTTTAATAAAAATTCTAGGCAGGCCCAGTTGTGGGAATGGGATCTTCTAGGATGACAACACCCCCCTGGAAATCCATTCTGGTTGTTACAGTCACCAGTTCTCATGGTTCGCCTGAAAATATGAGAGATTCGGAAATGATCCCCAAAATACACCAAAAGATGGCATGTCATGTGGAAAAACAGTGCTGCATCCTAATAACACACTTCCTGTTGGCATCCCCTTTGTTTTGGTAAGTTGCTGTATAAAACGAATGGGCAGGAAGTGGAAAGGCGTCAGGTTACCTGTTGAGCTGGCGGACGCGGTGCGGCGCCGTAGGCAGAGGCCCAGGAGCTGCTGGGTGCGTGCTGGGCTGGCTCCCGCCATGCGCCTGGCCGTGGCCTCGTGCAGGAACAGCTGCAGGTAGATCAGGCTGCTGGATCAGCAGGCCGTTGCCCATAACCACGCTGCTAGAGGACGTGTCCTTTCTCCCCCTTTTTTTTCCGTGGGCACCGTACCAATATCACGCTTTTATGGCTTTATGTTACCGTCCAGACATGCCCACAACGCGCCCCCCCCCCCACTCTATATTTCATTGCCTCCACATCGTACAAACAGTCAATGTAATGTGCACTCAAGGAATTAGGTTAAACTTTGATGGCTGCATGCAATATTTAAGGTGCAGTGCAGTTCAGTTTACGGTTCGGCTGCCTCTGATGGGTATCATGGCGTGCTCCCCCCCACATCTGATGCCCTCACCCTGTGCGTGGCAGGCCTGAAGCTTCGCACCAGCTTCCTCAGGGAGCTTAGGTCCTGCTGAAATCCGTGAAACTGCAGTGCAGAGGTCGGGAAGGACCTGTCGGGCGAGGAGCCCTGCTGACGGTGCCACACGGTGGAACGTGTGACCAGGAGGAGGTCACACAGCAGCACCTGCAGCAGCTGGACAGCAGGGGGGGGGCATGGTTAAGGAACTTGGGATCGTTCAGAATGTCACCAGGAGAAACTCCAGCAAAGTCACTGCTGCTGTGTAATGGAATATATGAGGTATTCCAAAGTAAACCCCACACAAACTCCCACAGGCTGACTCAAACTGATCCCCCTGCACTCACTTTAATTAAGTCTGAGTTTGTTTATTTTATACTTTTAATGCACCACTTAGCACATATGTGTTGCAGCCAGTCAGCCTTCACCGGAGTGTAATCTAAAATATGTCGTATTCAAACCAGCGTGACACACCGTAATTAATCACTGCAGCAGCACACGTGTACAGTAGACAAGGCTTAAATTAATAAAGGGAATGCAGGTGAGCCAGCCTGTATGAGCAAAGAAGGTGATTACCCTGAATGCTGGCAGCACTGCACATAATAATGTCTTAAAGAATTACACAACAGACACAACTGTGCATACGTGGGTCTATCTGCACTGAGTACAAACTGGATCATCCCAGAACAGGTCTGAAGCAGCCATGTGGGTCAGCGGACTACTTTTTGCCGTTAAGTAGGGCAGCGCATTGTGGCTGGGCCAGGGTGTGGAATGATACACGACTTTGCATCGCTCCCCTTGGGGATGAGCGTGACACCCATGTCAGCAGGACACGCGGCCAAGGTGGCGTACAGCCGAGCAAAGCGAAACGCCCGTCCTACCCAACAGAACGTTTCACAGGACTAAACCGATCTGTAAAATGCAGTAGAAGGCAAGGTGATTTGCACATATAGAATATTTTTTAAATATTATACCTGGAAGTATTAAAATATAAATGCAGTTATAATGTATTTATTCCGAGTAAATGAAGCATGTTAAGTTCTGTGCTTATATGTACAGTGGTACAAGTAATAGGACCACAAAAAGCGATTCTCGCCTGTCAGGGACAGTGACCCGTACTGAACCTCACACAATCACAGCGAGGCCGCGGTCTGGGCATGGTGGCACGGCGTGACCCGGCTCTGCGCTGCACTGCAACAGCATTGCATAACAGCATTCATACATGCAATGCAACCACAATGCCGTTCAAGGGGGTCCAGGGTGCTACGACCGAAAACGTGCCAGGAGGGTGAGAGTAGAGGTACCTTGTCAATGGCCCCAGCACGGCCGGGGGAGTCCCGGCTCAGGCTGTCCTTCAGTAGGCTGCTGGCCCTCTCACTGCAGCCCAGGCTCAGCTGCCAGTTCTCCCTTTGGCCCTGGATGGTCTGTATCGCCCTGAATGTGTACTGGGCTACTTTGGGCAAGGGGTTCCTGACAGGACAAAATCAGCGTAAGAGCTCAGCCCCAGGCGAGTGAGAATATAACTGGCATTTAAGAGGGAAGGTGTGTGGTGTGAATGACATCTGTGTGCTTCTCTCGCCAAGAACAGATAATCTTAGGCTATTCTAGACTACAGCCTAAGGCCCCGGCAAACATCAGGGGCCCCACCCTACCTCAGGAAAAATGGAACAGTTACATTTATTAAACATAACCAACTGATATGCTAGTTCCCACAAGGATAACCTAAATTTTATAGCAAAAAAAATTGTGAATACAATCAAAAAACTAAAAATGTCAGACGTCCTGCATTTTGTTTGGTTAATTATAGTTAAGGTTAGGGCTGGGTAGAGGTTAAGGTTGTCATAGTGTGGGATTAATGTTTTGCCCATAGACATGAATGGATGGTCCCCACAAATATATGAATATAAGTGTTTGTGTGTGTGAGTATGTGAGGGCAGTGCGTCACACACTCGTGTGCCCGCAGGCTCTCGGGTAGGTTCTCCAAAGCTGTGCAGAGTCTCTCCGCAGCATCCTGGTCTCCTTGAAGCCAGCTGACCATGGCCACCATTACGGAGGCCCACCATTTTGAGTGGACATCGCATCCTGCAACATCAGCACAGACGAAAACGTGTGAGGATGGGCCGGCCTTGCCTCTTAAAGCCGCCGGGTATCAACAGCACGGACTGGAGAATTAAGTGCTACACAGCCACGGGACCAGTGGTGGGGAATGAACACAGCTCCTACTGGAGTACGGGGCTCTCTGAGGTCTTTTACCAACCGGTGACTGTTGCCCGGCCGGACTCCAGGGCCACAGACTGTGTGGAAGCCTCAGCGTCCGAGAAGCTGATGAGCAGCTGGAGGTACTCTAGAGCCTGGCAGTACTCCCTGTGAGTAATAATAGTAACAATAATGTAGTAATGTACAGTATATACTGGAAATATACATATATACAGTATTTAGCTCTGGAAAAACTTAAGGTACCACAGCAAATCTTTTCATTTCTCAATTTATGGGTATCAGTCTGTGTAAAACATAGATTATTTTTGCAAACTCCAGCCTGGCTCTTCTCTGCTTCTCATTGATGAAGGGCTTCTTCCTTGTTTTATGGGACTTCAGTCCTGCTTCTAGGAGCCGTTCAGCGTAGTCTCCGCCAGCAGAACCAGGATTTAAAAATGCAGATTTTTAAAAAATATTGTGGTCTCTTAATTTTTTCCAGGGAGCTGTATAAACATATATATAGCATGTATACATTATCCAGTATTATACACAGCATCCAGTATTTTTGCACATTTATATTGTAACTGTGTGCACATGCTCACTTCCTTTTAGTTACATCTTGTTATGCTTTTATAATGATACTTGTAATCTTTGTTATATATTTAAGCTCTACTGTTTTAATCATGCATGGTTAGGTCTATGCCTTGGCACAATAGCGAGTTATCTTGTCTTATCTTATCTTGAATGTTTTCGCTTAGCATATGATTTAGTGCAAACGTAACTTAGACAACGAATGGAAGTATGAATGCCTGGGGCACGAGCGTGCCCTGGTCTTAAGGAGCTAATTACACTGCCAGCTGCCCGCAGTACACATGTAAATGAGAGCTTTCTAAATCAGACAGTCAGGGTACTGAGAGCGGTCAAGGACTCCGAGTCAGAGGGGTGACATCAGCACAGTGCGGCAGTGCGGCTGTGAAGGATTTTTACGGCTTCTGACTGATAGGCAGCCTCACCCTTCTCCCTCCCCGAGGGTCTTCTCCTTCAGTGAGGAGAGCACACAGAGCAGGGCCTTCTCCAGAAGGTGCTCCCGAAACGCCTGCGTCACCTGGGCCAGGGGCTCCACTACAGAGAGGACAGCAACATAGGGCAAGCCGGGAATCAGGGCAGATATCCATTACAGCCCTTCCCAAACCTTCTCTCTATTGCCAAGTCTATGTTACTAATTTGTAATTATCAACTGGTAATTATATTTTTTTTATTTGTAATTATTAATTTCTAATTGTATGTTAGTAATTTGTAATTATTAGTTATCATTGTGTAATTTGTAATTATATGCTATGCAAAGGCAAATACAGTGGAACCTTGGATTGCGAGTAACTTGGTCTGCGAGTGTTTTGCAAGACGAGCAAAACATTTTAATACATTCTGACTTGATGAACGAGCAAGGTCTTGCAATACGAGTAGCATGCATACGCTGAAGAGCCAAACTTCTCTCTCTCTCTCTCTCTCACTCACTGCGGGATTGTGGCTCATTCGTATAGTCAACATCCGTGCTAGCATATACTGGAGGACATCTCGTCTGAGGAGGAGGAGAGAAAGACTGAGGAATCCCTCACTTCAAATGAGATCAGGGAGATGTGTAAAATGTGGGAAACAGTGCAAAACTTTGTAGAAAAGCACCACCCGAATAAGGCTGTAGCAGTGCGAGCGATGAATCTGCTTAATGACAATGCAGTGTCGCATTTCCGCGAAATCCTCAAAAAGAGGCAGAAGCAGCGATCATTGGATAGTTTCCATGTTCGCACGGAAGTCGCACGGAAAGAAAAAGATTCCAGTGAGCCAACAGACTGCAGTGATTCCGTGAGTTGTAGTGAAATTCATCCTACACAATAATCCTCCTCCTCTCCCCTCTCACCTCCTCTCTCGTCTCCCTCACAGCAGCCACAATTCTTTTCAAAGGTAAAGAGCAGAATATTTAGTTATATGGATTTTTGCTTTATATTTTGTATTAATCATTTTTATATAAATATTTGTGGGTTGTGAAACGAATTATCTGAGTTTCCATTATTTCTTATGGGGAAATTTGCTTTGATATACGAGTGCTTTGGATTACAAGCACGTTTCTGGAATGAATTATGCTCGCAATCCAAGGTTCCACTGTAGGCATATATTATTACTGATTTGGCACTGAACTGTTTCAATTACACATCTGGAAACTGATTAACTGATCATCTTTTTGTCTAGTACTGTTTGCCCATGTAATCACTGAACAGTTTGGATGCCAGGAGGTATGTCACAGAGCAGGAAGCGGGTGCTGAACCTCTGCTCCCAGCCTGGCTGTAGATGCTGTTCTTTGGGGAGCTGTGCACAGTCCAGTGCCCATCCATGAAGAAGCAGTGACCCAGGGGGTGACAGAGCCAGCGCATGGCCGGGGGTCCGCTGGAGCCAGGGACGAGGCAGGAGCGACGTGCGCTGCTCAGGAATACCCGCTGCATGGGGGGAGGGGGGCAGGTCAGGTGACATGTACTTGGTATGTGGGCCATATGTAGCTGAGACACTACATGCTACCAGGTCATCAAATGGAACCAAACCTCAGCAAAACCTTCAGATTACTGTCAGCTTTAAACACAGTGCTTATTAAATAATAAGGCTGCGATTTATAAAATGCTGAGTTGCTTCAAGTACGTTACATTGAGCGTGTCACTTCACTAGATGCTAAAACATGCTAATTAGCTGCCAGCCACGCTAACACCATGAGACCTGCAGTCAGGACGAGAGCTTTAACTGAGCAGTGGCCTTTAAGAGGTTCTGGCTGCAAGCTGAGCAAGTACGTGGCAGGGGGGCACGCAGAGCCCGCACTCACGGCAGTGAAACGCAGCCCCTGCGGCAGGCTGGCCTTGACTCCCAGCGCGGCAGAGACGTGGATCTGGGCAAGCGTGGCCGCGGTCAGCCTGTCTCCCGAGCACTCGGCCAGGTTCACCGCACTCAGGGCCGCGTGCAGGCTGGAGAGGGCGCCACCTCCCAACATTCCTAGAGGGCCAGACGCGCAGTTACACAAAAGATGTGGCAGGGACAGGCTGTTTACACAGAGGGGAGTCACGTTCAGCTTCACTAAAAAGCTAATAGAGCTTCATTTTATACTATGCGTTTTAGACACTGAGCAAAGGAGAAAAGGAACTTCAAGCAGCATAATGGTTCATTGCTCATTGCATTTTATTTATTTGCCAGATGCTTTTATCCAAAGCAATGTAGATTTTTTTGTGAGCAAGGTCATACAGTCTCCAGAGTAATTGGGGAAGGCTAAATGCTTGCTCACAGACCCAACAGTGAAATCACTCTGCTGACCCTGGGACTGGAACTAGCATCTTCCTGACCACAAACACAGCACCCTAACCTACTGGGCCATGTTGCACATTGCACTGTAACTACTTGTGTTTGCCAGTGTCGATTAGCAGAGGCCCCCGTACCCATCATGTGCAGCTGGTGCAGCCGGTGGTAAACGAGGGCAGCATCTGCGCAGCTCGACCGGCCGTCGCTCTGTGAGGGGGGGTCCGGCCAAAGGCTGCCCGCCTTCCCCGCCAGCCAACGGCCCACCCACAGCCACTGCAAGCCCAGTCTCAGTCCTGCCCAGAGGATGGCACACAACAGGTCCAGCTGAGAAACGGGCAGGGGGCGGCCCAGAGCCTCCAGGCACGTCTGCAGGTTCTGTGAGGCCCTGGCGAAGTCTCCCTGCGGAGGAGGGACAGCGAAAATGGGAAATAAAACCCAAGAAAATGAAAATACAGAGCCGGAAAGGATAATACATGCCTGCAGAAACAGTGTCACAAAGATACATCTCCCAGAACCAGACATATGCTAGGATATAACTCATAACTAGGATATAGTTACAATACAAACACGCCGCCTTACAGATTTTCAGAGAGACATAATAAACACAGTTCATACAGAACTGGCCCTTGAAAAAAAGAAAAACTGACAAAATAATAATAAAAGTAACGATAAATTCGGTATCTTAGTGCAGCCCCGCAAATCTAAGGCTTCTGAAGTTTTGCAATTCCTTCAGAAGTGACTCAATCAGTCCCCGCTTTTCTAATGAGTGGGAGTTATTATCGGTCACGCCAGCAGTCGATACCCAGAGCGCGGTATGTGCCAAATGTCCTGTAAAATTAGCTTAGTAATTTGAGTTCCGTAACGTTCTGCTGGACTCACAAGGACGCTATGTCATAACATCAGACGCGCAATCCAAAAACCGCACAGCCACTGACCTTAACTGACATCTGCAAACTCATGTAATCTTTCCACCATGTACAGTTGTGCTCAAACGTGTTCATACATTTATCATAAACATGTTTGTCATGGCAGTTTTGGGCTTCCAATGATTTCTACAACTGTTTATTTTCTGTGGCAGAATGATTATACAATACAACTTCACTAAAAAAATCATAAATATGATGCAGAAGTTTTAATTTATTGTCATTTTTCTGAACCCAACACAGGGTAAAAATCTACATACATCTACTTAGACAATTCATTTAGTGGTGCTGACAGTCTTTAAAACTTGGTGCCAAGGCCTGTTAGTGATTGTGGTTGACTGCAGCTGGTAGCTTCTCTGTGCAAAAACATAAAAAGGTTCATTTGACATCACTCATTGCATTGACCAACACATGATACAATGAGGAAGTTCAAGGAACTCAGAGGAAATCTGAAAAAAGGGATTGTAGACTTACACAAGTCAGAAATGTCTCTTGAAATAATTTCTAAAAGAACTTCAGATCCAAAGATCATCAGTTCCAACGATTGTTCGTAAGTGCAATCATATGGGGCTGTAGTCGCTTTGCCAAGATTGGGAGGAAGACCCAAACTGTCGCCCTCAGCTGGTAGGAAAGTAGTCTGGATGATCAGATGCAACCCAAGAGCTGCTGGAACACCAGGGCTGCTCTCCACAGTCAAGCGAGTCAGATGAGACAAAAATCGAGTTATTTGGCCATAATGACCGGAGGTATGTTTGGAGGGGAAAAGGTGAGGCACCAACACTGTACCAACCGTTAAACATGGTGGCAGTAGTATCATGCTCTAGGACCGCTTTGCTGGCAGTGGAACTGGTACACTGCACAAAGTGGATGGAGTAAGGAAGAACGAGGATTTCCTCAGAATTCTTCAGCATAACCTCAAATCATCAACTAGAAGGTGGAAACTTGGAAGCAATTGGATGTTAAAACAGGGCAATGACCCTAAACATACATCTAAGCCGGTTTTCAAATAACTATATCAGGCTAACATTGAGTGTTTGGAATGACCTTCCCAAAATCCTGACCTCAACCCCATCGAAAATATGTGGACTGTGTTAAAAGGTTGAGTCTGTGCCAGGCACCCAACGTATTTGGTTGCACACAATTCTACCAAGAAGAGTAGTCAAATATCCAACCAGAATTCTGCCAGAAGCTTGTTAATGGCTACTAACAGTCTCTGATTGAAGTGAAACTTGCTAAGGGACATATAACCAATTACTAGGTGTGCTGAATGTACAGTTTTGACCCTGTGTTGGTTTCAGAAAACTGAAAATAAAATAAAAAACTTGTGCATCATATTTGTGATTTTTTTTATGAAGTTGTGTTCATTCTGCCAAAGAAAATGCACAGTTGTAGAAATCATTGAAAGCCCAAAATTGCCATGTTTGTGATACGTGTATGTACACTTTTGACCACAACTGTATATATATATATATATATATATATATATATATATTGTATTAAAAACATATTAACTTCAAAATTAATATTTCTTTAGAAATATAAAATGGATTTATAAATCGAATTGTAACCGCAATATTAATTATATTAACATAGCTTTTTTTCACTAAGAAAAAAATCTTTCCTTAAATTTCATTCCCAGAGAGCTGCCATCTGAGAATGTGCTGGAAAATGACCACAGTCCAGAGGGGATACCCACTGCTGAACTGATCTGCTAAAACCCAGTTCAACCAACTAAGCAGGTTGTAATGGAAAAAAAATCATATACTTTGAGACAAATGTATTTTTAGGGAAGGAACTGGTTCACAGCAAACGAAGACTGCAGCCTAAACCAGCAGTATATGCGACTTCATCTGCCTGTCTAACTTGATTTAAATAAGGTACAAGCGAGGGTAGGACACATTCTTCAGGAACTCAGTGTCAGATCCATCGAAGCATGTGAATGAAGTTAATTCGTTTACCAATTACACAGTATTATGTTCCTCATACTGTATATCCTGATTGTGCACCAGCTGTCGCCCAGGAATAGCTACCATGAGGACCTCCTAACCCTAACCCCTCACCTTGGCGAGATCCTCATCAGCCTGCTTGTAATGCCGCCAGAACAGTACGGATGAGCTGGAGAAGGGCCTGGTCAGTGGCTCCCCATACACCAGTAGCCACACCAGGACAGCAGCCACCAGCAGGCCGTTCAGAAGCCAAGCGGAGAGGACTGGGACTGCAGGGTGCAGCCAGACTGCCACCTCTACGTTTCCTAATAGTTACAGCGCACAATAACATCATAAAAGATCAACATTTGTTTGCAAGTGGTTGTATAATTTCACATTTGTGTCATCTGCAAATTTCAGAACTGCACAAAAACACAACTACCGATCTTGGAAGAATTAAAAAAAAGTCTGGCAACATGTACATAACATGCAAATGCAGTCATTTTCTCTTCTTTTAATTTTAACACTGCTTTGTCATGGATTTCTTAATCAATCAATCAATCAATCAATTAATTAATTAAATTAATTAGTCAAAAACACATTATGTTGTCATTTCGTTACTCACCCTCCAAAAAGAGCTTAAACAGCTAGATATTTCCACTGGTTTAACTACTTCGTTCAAAAAGACTAAAAGCAGCACCTTGAACAAGAGGTGTATTGCTGCAGCCAGGAGCCAAATATTGGAGCCAGGAGGTGCAAAGTGGGAGGGGTTTATAACAAGGGGCCTGTTGTCATCTGATACCCTAACCCTAATACTCGTTATAAACCCCTCCTACTCAATATTGCCCCTCCCACTCAACACTCGTCTCCTGGCTGCAGCGATATATACTTGCCTTCAACCAGGTAGATTAGCTTCTTTCAGTGCCGTTTGCCACCACGCCCACCCCCCATTCAGTCCCAAAACTAGCTAGTGCTAGTTCAGTACCTCCATTTTTCACACTCATAATGGTGCGGCCTGATCCACTGGCCCCTGTGTGTCCTGTGGTGCCCGCAGTACCCATGCCGCCCATCCCCCTGCTTAGCAGGGACCCCAGTGGGTTCAGGGAGAGGAAGAGGAAGGTAAAGATGCAGAGAGCTACGCGGGAGCGATCCAGCATCGCCACATCATGCCGGGAGACCTTCGGCTGCTTAAGCACCAGCTAAATGGGAGAACGAATTGAAAAGGCAGAGAGAAGCATCACTGCAGTTTACTGAAGAATGACCTAAGAGTTGTTATCAGCTAAATCAGTTAGCATTAGCGTTAGCGCCTGCTTACCTCCCCAAAAGGGCTGCTGGGTTCATAGTCACTGCTGCAGTGGGGGAAGGAGGCGCTGTGCAGAGGTGAGCCGGCGTTGGAGGGCGGTGGTGTGAGCAGCTCGCTCGTCACGCCGCAGGCCGGGCCCTCGACCTCCAGGGCCACCAGATCCTTGAGAGATTCTGCAAGAGAGACAAGAGCCGGTCAGCGAAGACTCGAGACTAAAAGGAATCGCGTTGATGGTTGAGGTCCTCAAAGTAAAGCTCACTGTTTTTCTGGGTGGTCATCTTGAGAGCCATGTTCTCCTGCTTCAGTTTCTGATTAGACTGCTGGAGGAAACGGATGTAGTCGATTGCCTTTCTCAGTACTGACGACTTATTCAGCTGAAGACGAACAAATAAGTATATTTTTAAATACTAATATGTCTTTCGCACACAGGATGAGTGAGGATCTACCACTCGTGTAAGCTGGGAGTGAAAATGGGGTTACCTTGGCCTCAGTTCCAGCTACCAGATCTTTAAGCTCAATGATCTTGTAATTGATTGAGTTGCGGTATCGCTTTTCTATGGCATTGTGGGTCGTACGCTTCTCTCCTTTGTTTGGTGGTTTCACAGCTGAAGATATGCGGTTAATCGGGAGCTTCTCTGCATCCACCATGATGGGCACAGTGGTCAAGATGGCACCACCATTTATCAGAGCCTGAAAAGATGCCAAACAGGAAGAGGCAGTCAGATATCAAAATCCAGCAAATGAAATTTAATATCATTTAATTACAAATATAAAAAACATCTACAGTGAGTTTGTGGAGATAAATGCATATAGACCAGCGTAATATCAGATTCTCTTGATGCTGAGTGCCTTACCTGTAGAGATGTGGTCTGAACAGGAGCACAGGTAACACAAGGGGGCTTCACACCACCAACATCAGACTTTAGGGAGGTGAGCAACAGTGAGTCTGTTTTGATGAATTGGGGCTGGAGGAACACCTGGAACGAGACAGAGAAATTAGCTTCAGCAGTTAATAGAGGCCAATATGGGAGGTGCAATAAGGTAACACAGTAATGGCCATGTATCTGTTACGATCAAACAGTGTGTGTGTTTCTGTTTTCAAAAGCACCTTAGCGACACTATGCTAAGTGGCACATGCAGCCACACTCACAGGAACTTGCTTAGTGTGCGGAGAGAAAATCTGTGTGGAGGGACATGACGACGTGGCCAGTGGGGATTCGGTGGGTGGACTTTGGACCCGGGCTGTGTGTACGGCTGACTGCTGAGGAGCTGTAAGACTGGAGGTGGGCTGTGGAGAATCACCACTGTGGTCCGCTGTGGAGTAGCAAAATGAGGCTGGAACTGTTACAGATGGACAGATGAAGCAGCTGGGTGATGTTCTCAAATGTTAGAACATTACAGTGTTATTACAGTTTTCATGCTTTATTCCACACTCTACCCTACACATCTTTCAGTTAAACTGACAGAAGATTTCAGGCCAAAATGCATGGCCCACCTACAAGAATACCTATCACCATTTCTGACTGACATTTCTTACTTTAAAGAGTTAACCAGCATCCACCAAACACAACAGAGTCTGAAAACATATCCCTAGAGGAAAGTACTCACTGGCCTTATTGGACACTCATTTTACAGCCACCGACACCAAGGAACAATTACCTATAGTCACAGTAAAGTTTGACGGCGAAGAAAATCCATACTTTATTGGATTTCATATGACATAATACAATATACTCTGTATTACAGCCATAATTACATAACATTCTTTAGGACCACGCAACAGGTCAGTAAGCCAATAAAAAGTAGTTGCTACACTATATGAGATGTACTGTCATGTATTCATGCTATATGCAACTATAAACTCTATGTAGCAGAGTGGACCTGGGTGGTCTGATAAACTAGGTTTTGGTAGTAAATATCACTGCAGTTGATCCAGGCTCTTTAGAGTACACTGTATTTTATCTTTCATTAACTTTTTTAAGGTAACTGAATTGGTACTTCAAATTCACATAAAGGGCCTGCTTGGGTGTTATGCAACCAGCAGCTGTTTGACATGCAGCCCAAGCCTCATCACCAGGGGCCCAGTGCTCCAGTGAGAGCCAGCTTTCACTGGCAACCAGCATTGCAGCTGGTGTAAATCTCAAAGGGCATCCCAGGGTCTTAGTTGTGCAAGTCAGTGAACGTTTGCTAAATTCCTTCTTTGCCAGCTGAGGCTGGGCTCATTCCACTGCTCCCATGAACCAAAGTTATGCTCTTGCATCTATGAGTGGTGCATGACTACAAATGCCACAGTGGAGCTGTATACCTGAGGACCCAGCCAGACTGCGACAGCTGACTGTAGGCTGTGGCTGCGGCTGCTGAGGTGGGATGAAGGGCGCCTGTTGAGGACAGCCTACATCTGCCACAACACTGCATGCCAACGGAACCTGGGCCTCCCAGCACTGCGTATGACCAGACAACATGGTCTGCTGGAGCTTGGGGCAACCGGGGGTTGAAATTTGGGGAAAATGAGACTGCACAGAGGGTGGGGGTTGGTACAGTGTAGTGGGAGGAGATGGAGCTGGTGGGGCAGGGATTTCCAGCAGGGCATCCAAGTGTGAGGTGGCAGTCGGTTGCGGATGGAGAGAGGAAGCTGATGTGGGGGCTAGAGCAGGGCTGGACTGGGGGAGACCTCTGAGGTCCTGGGTAGCAGTGCCTCCAGTGAACTGGGGATGATCAAAAAAACTGCCGAACCCCATGTCATGGTTACTGATGAGCTGCAGCATGTCTGGGAAAAGGAGAAAAGGCTGTGAAATATAATGAAAATCACCACCACACACACCATGCATTATTGTTTATATTAGTTTTAGATTTTTCATTTGAGTTATTTTCCTGAAACAGTGATTACTGAGCACTTCAGCGCAACTCATCAGCTTTTCATTAATTTTTTAATAAACATAATAAAAGTTTCTAGTGTCAAAACTCTTAAATTATAAATTATGTTTAATGAACATTTCTCTTCTTCCCCCACTACTTAGATGATTACCTATTATTTTTCCCCTTGTACAGCGACCCTGGGTATGTGAAAAATGCTGTATAAATGTTACATAAAAATGTTAATTATTATTTATTACTAATATTATGTAACAATTAAACATTAAGGGTGGAAAATGACAGTTTAGCTCTCCTTAACTCCTACAACACACATCAGACATCTAGTTCTACATATAAACTTGTAGAACTGTAGACTAAAAAGACGGCCGCACGGTTGGAAAGACTGTTCTTGCATTTTACCTAAAAATTTTTTGAGAAGCAGATCTTCTCAGGGAGGTGGCATGGACCGGAGCACTTTAAGACACTAGCTGGTGATAATCCAATCAACAACAAGCTATGCCCAGCAACCACACAAAATGACTGTTTTAATTCCAAGTGAATGTGTATCTATTCTAAGGGCAATAAAACACAGGCTCCTATTTAAGGCATTTCACTAAATAAGAAGCACATATTTATATGCTGGGAATCCAAAGGTCACCCAGATGGCACAATAGAGAACTGATCCATACATGCTACACTGATTGCCATTACAGGAAAAAATATATTATGATTGTGGACCACATTAATTTAATCATTCATAATCAAATTAACAAATAAGTAAAAAAAAACTAGCCACCAAGCTTAGCGACAGAGCTTATCATAGTTAGATATAGTGTTAAAAAAACACACAAGATGAATCAAAAGCTGAATCTGTATGGAAGTAAATTACGGTCACATAAATTTGGGAACAACCCACCACTGTCAGCTTCACTTTAAATTAGATAAGTTTGCTTGACTTAAATCTTCAGTCCATACAATATATTGGACACATGTAATGGAAGTAAAAATATTATAACAAGAAACACAAAAAACAAAGTATTTAGCTTTTAATTAATTTTTTTTATTTACCTTCCAAAGTGCAATCCATATTAATATTTAATGTATTGTAGCTTGCATATGATAGAAAGATTAAAATCAACTTGTTTCCAGAAAGCTTATCAATAACAACTTTTTTAAAAAAAAGCAATCCAAATAAAACGGTCCTCACTGATCTTAAACTATTAATTTAAACTGGAGGCAAACATGAAGGCTGAGAGTATCTACATTATGGATGTGTACTGCCTGTCTCCTTAACTACAAAACATATGGCAGTCAAGCTGGATTTGTAAAGCAATGTTTTGACATGAGGTGACTGCCCACAGCCAATGGGAAACTTGCAGTTATGCAGACAGCCTCCAAGACAGAGCGAGAAAGATTGCGTGGATGCTTACTGCCGAAGAAAGGTGATTGACCAAGGGTTATAAACAGGTGACTGCAACCTTTTCAGTTTAAGGTTATTACAGGTCACATTAAAAAAATCTTATTCCACTAATAAAATAAATAAATAAATAATAATAACGATAATTATATAACATATTATAACAATCTTAAACCTTTTTAAACGTTTCAAATGATTTATATTGAACATAAAAAAGAACATAAAAACATCAGCGAGACTGCGATATCGTACGTAACTGATAATTTGACTCCATCGATGTCTTTTTTAGATAGTGCCAGTTTATAATTGGAAAAGTGTGGAATATATTATGATATTTCTGCCACAAAGAGATTTCTGCTGACTGTCCGAAAGTACCTTCAATAAGATTACGTCACCGAGGGAAAGGGGCGGCGCCGAGTGTCCCATTTACACTGAAGATTTTCGCCGCAAAATATAGGGGGAATTCAGAACTGCAGTTTAACCTTAAATGTGACATATGTTACGAAAGAAAAATATATATATATATATATATATTTTTTTTTTTTTTTTTGCAGGTATACATTGTGCTGGACAGACACCGGATAATGTTTAAGTGTGCGTTTGTAAATCGTTTTCATAAGTGTGATGTCTTCTGTGTCGGTGTAATGTACATAACATTCGTTATATCGGCCTAACATTCTATGCTCATGGCATGGATAACTTACAGGTTGACGTTTCAAATTTTTTTTTTTTTTTGCCATATCTAGCAAATGTTTCAGTCTTACCGTCCGCATCGCTCAACACCGCAGTAGTATAATTATTTTGATTCGAGGGAAGAGTCTGCGATGGAGAATGTTAGTTGCATTATACTGCTAAATTATTCATTTTGACTACTCCACATTGTTATAAGCCAATTTAAACTGGATTTTTTGTGCAAAAAGGCCAACCCATATTTTTTAGGTACCCAGTAAAATGTGCTGTTCCCAATAGGTTTTATAGTGTCTATGATATTAATTACACTCATAACCATCGTACAAAGGTTTGCTTGCCTTGCGGACTACGAATGGTGACGCTGAATGACAGACCTATTAGCCAATCATTTGCTAAGAAAATCCGACCAATATCCTATTATCAATGTTTCATCGAGGTTCGCTATTTGTGAGTTTTTATGCGTCGGGGCGGAGATTTAGTTAAGGTTCTGTACCGTAAAAACCGAAGTAGCACCGAACTAGAACGTGGAAGTTTTCTGTGAATGTTTCATTAAAATGTTAGTGTGTATTGTAGCATAGTGACAATCACGTATAGTCACTAAAGTGCAGATAAGCAGGTAATTGTTTATATTTAATAGGCCAATTGTTCGATTAGTTTCATTTATTATTTATGTCTATTTATATCTAGTCTGGCTGGTTAAATTTGACAAGGCGACAAAGCAGGTAAAATTAATTAAATAAAGTCCTGTTTCGTTTTATTCCGTCGGCAGTGCAATTATACGGTTCCATAATCATGCTTTAATGCCTATATATAACAAGTATAATTATGTTGTGCTTTAATTATACTTGGTTTGCGTGACGCTATACTAAATTAACTAAAGGCACTTTTGCAAAAAGCATTTCTTGAGCATCATGATTTAATTAAAATAAGAAAGGGTATCTATCTAATATCAGTGTATTAGCCCTATTGGCAGTCATCAATCGCAGTAGTTTGGCGTTTCGGTATGACCCCTCTTGTATATGTGCCAATAAGAGAGGTGCGTCACATTTTTAAGTTCAGTTCGTGAAGGGCTTTTTAAAAAAGTTTAGTTTGGTATACATTTTAAAGAGACCACCGAAAATCATCGTGGTCATATATATATATTAACATTATACACTTATTTTTAGACATTTGTCGCCAGTGCTACGTACAGTTTTGTAGTGAAATAAACAGATTGCGCACAATCCAAGAAAGGGCAAAGCTTTACATTGGGAGGCCCCCCCACCAAGAAAATTGATGATCACTTGACTTCCTCTGCAGTGCAGGTAATTCAGGGGCCCTAGGGTACTGCTTATTCTACCTATAGTCAGTGCTGGCCCTGATATCCTGACATCTCCAGGACTGGGGGTTTGATCCCTACCCCCAAGCCTGTGTGTTTGATGGTCTTCCTGTGGTTGTGCCCCCCCCCCCCCATCCAGAAACCTGAAAGCTGAATTGGTGTCTCTAAATTGATGAAGGTGGATGGAAAATGATAGTATGATATATCTGTGACAGAAATTCTTGTTTTCATGACATTAAGGTTCAATGTGATACAATAATGTCAAGCAAGGTATGGTTCCAAAAAAGATAAACTGCTGCTTCATTGTACGGTATTAGTCTTATAACAGTTATGTAAAAGCAAACTAAAACAACCCTTCATAGGACAAGTGATAATAGAAAACGGGCAGATGGGTATCAATTTGGTAAGAAAACGATGATTTTGGAGCATCATCACAGTGATATGAGGAAACACATGGGGTAAGACAGTTAATTCCAGCATAAAGATTAAGAGGCATTCAGTGCAACCTTTTTCCTGTTTCAGGTCCTCTACCCATAAACACTCCATTTTCATCAGCCATACAAGCCAGAACAGATATATGAAACTAACCAGCTATCTATGCTCATTCACATAGATGATGTCAATAGACAATAGAAATGAAATGTGTCGTGTATTTAATTTGGTTTAACTTCAGGGTTTTGTATACACAAAAATGAAGATGCATGCGTTCTAAACTGAGAAGTAACACAAAGCATATAACCAGAAGACATAATCTCAAAAGGTGTCCTGGGACATTAAATTGGGAAAAAAAAACAGGACTGCTGTTGAATCCACACAGTGGCATAGTGACTCAGTAGGAAGCACTGTTGTTTCACAGCTCCAGGGTTGGGAATTTCTGTTCTGTTCTGGGCTTAAACAGGAAAATCCCCTTGTCATACAATCCATTGCAGCTCCGTACCTCATCTCCCTACAAGCTAATGTATGTTGTAGTGGAAATGGATGCCACACATCACTCACATGCTAATCAATGATCCTGGGTGGAGTTACTCCTGATTAAAAAAAACAACCAAGAATACAAAGCACATCTGGATACTAAATGAAAAGTGGCATTCAACACATGTTTTGGGTAATTATTATAAAATGCCTTGCAAATTCAAACACTGAAACACATAAAGCTAAACAGGAACAGTTCTGCTGACACGAGGAGAAAAGTCTAGTCCACGTATTGTGACTAAGAAAACGATCTTGATGTAGCCATTACTTTTCATTCAGTCAGTGTTTCCAGGATCCAGAGCCTGCCTTAGGGGGCACAGAGGGCAAGGCTGGCCATTTGTTTACCCGGAGGGTGCAGGAAGTACTAATCACACACATTGCAAACCAGAGGTAGAATGTTCAGGTCTAAAAAGTACAAATCTGAACCAAGATTTTGTTTCAACCAACCGAGTATAAAAAAATCAAAGTCAAAGAGCAGTCAACTGGTTGGTTGAAACAAAATCTTGGTCCACATTTGTGCTTTCTGGACCTGAATTTTCTACCATGCTGCAAACTACATACACTGTTCAAGTGTGTAGCCAGGGTAACTGCTTAGACACTGTACCATAAAACTCAAAAGCATTTAGTTTTTTTTTTTTTTTATTATAACTTGGTCAACATCCATACTCAGTAATTGTCACTATTTTGTCGGGATTTACACAATTTTTGTTCAAGGCTTAATAGCATTATTTATACCCTGCAGTTTTCATTGAAGTCCGAAACAGAAACTATTAAAAAGTGTTTTGTGTTAAAAAAGGGGAAATTCCCTGCTTAGCCACATAGTAATTATGAAATTGTAATTATGAAATAAACACAACACAAAATTATATCACTCATCCTTTTAATATGGCAGGTTGAACTGCTGTGTTTTAGTAAAGATAGACATGGATCACAGAAAAGACATTTTGAATATCATCTTGTTAAATAACATTTCTATAAGATTATTTAAATAAATAATGCATCGTCAGTTATGTATGCGACTATAACGGCAACAGAATCCACATATCAACTGCAATTCTGTTAAAACGTTTTTAATCTGTCATGAAACCCATCACAAGTGTATACACCAATACAATGACAATAATATCTAAGCAACAGATCGCTTGATGAACTGCAGCACGCAAACCTGCATCTGCCCTTTTAGTGTTTTTATCACATTTCCAAAGAAGTTTAGACCAGCAAAATGAAGTAAATACTTAACTCTTTTTGGGATGGCAAACTTCCCTGCTTGTGTGTAAACAATCTAGAATATTTGATTAGAAAAGTCAGACTTCAGAACATACAAGTACAGACTTTTATCTGAAAGGAGTGTCTACTGGTATTTACAGTAATGTTCTAAAAAGGCAAAAAAAGATATTTATATTTATGTTCCCTTTTCCAGTGTTCCCAACACATGCCAACTCAATGCATGTAGGTGCATTCAGACTACAACACAGAAATCAAGATGCAAATAAGTAAACTATACAGACTGTAGATGCAGGTAAACTCCCTTCTGTAAGTACCCCTATGCCCTTCTGTAACTCCAGGGACATAGGTACTGAATATGAAACTAAATAAAATAGTCACCCAGCATAAAAGCAATCCGAAATTCCCTGGTAATCAAAAAAAAAACCTTACTGGAATACAGAACACTCAGAACCCTATTTCAGTAAGATTTTGCAGGCATGGGGAGGGAAAAGGTCTTTAAAGGAGATGGGGGGGCTGAGCTGCAATATGTCAAAAGGGGAAACTGAAAGATGTGCTGAAAGGCGCTCCCTCGAGTACCAGTGAGGATGCGGTGACCTGCTAAGATGTGAAGAGGTCGTGCTGTAGGGGGCAGCAGAGCCACGGTGTTGACAGAACACCAAAGCTGGACCGGGCCAGTCCGGTGATGGGTATTTTACACAGCGAAGAGGGTGTCTTCGTGCACCCCCGATTTTTTACGCCCACCGCCAGTCATGTGAGCAGGAGGGGCAGGGTCTCCAGCGGAAGGTGTTGGTAAGCTGGGCATCATCTCAGCAGCTTTGGCCCTCTCTTCTAGAAACTTGTCAAACTCTGGAAAGGCAGGAGGTATATTCAAAACTTATGCTTTCGCAAAAGTGCTGGAAAATCAAGGAAAATCAAGGAAAAAACAACAAAGAAGTGTCATGATGTTCATCCATACCTTCGCTTGTGACTCCTTCTGCTTCATCGCCCTTCTATATACCAAAAAATAAACACATACTTTAAAAATGTGCTTACCTTGTATCCAGTTTTTAAAAAGACAGTGCAACTCCTTGTCTCAACTTTCAGCTGACATCTTGGCTGATATGCAGGCCAGGCAATTCTCTGGGGACAGAGGACCACTGGCCCACTAGCTTCACAGATCAATACAAACACAATGCAGCTACATCTATGAGGAAAGCAGAGAGCTTAATTACAGCACACAACGTGTCCACCATGGCATTCAGTGATACGGACAGGGGGGCTCTTCTGACACAAAAGCACTAATAGCTATTCTGTAGTGAAATGGAAGTACTGTCCTGTACACTTTATTCAGCTCCATTCTACTGAGATTTATAATGGGAAATTATTTCCTGTTTCAAGCAGGATGATGGTGCCCTAGTGAGCTGAAACAACAAACAAAACATCAGAATACTGGCACATGATTCCTGCAGTCTGGGATTTGTCTGAAACAGTAAATATCATATTATTAAATGGTGATTTTTCTTAAAATTGTTAAACACCTTGGCTTTTTCATGTTAAGAAAATGAGCTCTCCAATAAACAGTCTCAGTATTTTTTTTTTTATTACTCCCCAATATACAGTCCAGAGTGTGTTTTAAATTACTTTTCAACATACAGTGCCATAATGAGTTTCATAATACTCCCCAATATAGTGCCCCTTTGTAGGTTTTATAATACTCCCCGATACAGAGTCCCATGGTATGTTTAGATGAATCCCCAATATACAGCCCCTTGGTATATTGCATATTGCTCATGGGAGATTTACTTACACAAACATGTTCTGAGGGCAGAAGGAACAATTATTGGTTCAGAGTGATAACCAATCATACTGTAGAAGAGGTGGGTCCAAGCGACTAGAGGAGGTGGGACCAACTAATCAGATGTCTTGGTCCCGCCTCCTCTAGGGGCTTTGACCCACTTCCTCCATAATTTGATTGGTTCCTCCTGCTCTCAGAACATTTGTGTAAGTAAAACTTCCACGAGCTTTAAGATTACATGCCAATCTATGGTATACTTCATATTACTACAAATACACACTCAGTGGCCACTTTATAAGGAATTAGGACGCACCCAGTACCCACTCTTACCCTCAGAATCATGTAGATGAGGCATGCATTTATAGAGCTTTTTCTGCAAATCACTGTTGTACTGAGCCATTATTTTTTAACTTATGACATTCCTGCTAGATTTAAAGACTTCTGATCTCTCTCATTAACAAGGTGTTTTTGCCCCATTTACTGCTGCTGACTGGATGTTCATTTTCTTTTTTATTATTGCACCATTCTCTGTAAACTCTAGACACTGTAGTGCATGATAATACCAATATGATGACCGTTTCTGAGGTGTTGAACCCTCCATATCTGGCACTAACAATCACAGCAAATTAAAAATCGCAAATATGACACATCATAGCCATGCTAACACTTAGCTGCACGGTAAGTGAACCTCTTGCCCCTGTCTGTGGGTTGTACGCATTTAGTTCCAGCCACATAATTTACTGTTTTGAGAAGCAGATTGCTTCTAATAATAAGCAGGTTTACCTAATAAAATGGCCACTGAGTATACAGTCCTTGGTATGTTTTACCAAGTCCTTAATATACAGTCCCATGATATGCTTTATATTATTCCCCAGGTATGACAGCCCAATACATCAACTCATCACTTTCAGACCGTCCATCAGTGACACGCAATGTCAGTACACACTTCATGAACAAGTGTGCAAACAAGGTCAACAGTACAAGTGCAAAGCTGGACTAATAAAACAAATCACGACTTGGCTCTCAATATTATATCTACACAAGCAGGGCTACTAGATCTACAGCAGGAGTGTTTCAGAGCAGAACAAAATGTATGCAAAACTGATTAAATCATCTGGTGAAATATAACTGATAAAACACTACAATGGTTGGGAAGGAAACGAAAATAAAGATGCAAGGCAAAATAAAGCATAAAAATGAAGGTAAAGAAGTCTCACCACATCAGCACAGAGCCACTCCTCTATGTCATCCATGACAGAGGACTGAGCAACGGGGATCTACGGGGCAAAGCCACGGACAAACCAAGGCCCAGGCAAGCCAGACAATTTCCCCCAAAAGAAAACAAAAATATCGTAATTTTAACAGAAGAATATGACAATGGTTCGTTTTTTTGTTTTTCATTTTTAAAATCACAATTATTCAAAGAAAAACTTAAGCATTAAAATGCCACACACACCAGCACACAACATCAGACAGCAGCATCACATACACACCTGTGAGTGGAGGAAGCAGAAAGCCAGAGCGGTGATGCATGGCATGTGGTGAGAGCAGAAATGGGCAGAGGAAGCAAGCGGCATTCTGGGAAAGCTAAAAGGCAAGACAGACTTCAAATACTGCACTCAAGTTAGGGAAAAAGAGTGAGAATTGGATATGAAAGTGGGTTCCCTCTGAACCCAATCCACAGCCACAGCCAGATGTTTGCTTGGACAACCCAGAAGCCCCAAAAACAGGTCGGTCTGTCTAATACGGCTCAAGCAATATTAGAATATATTAGAGCACCTTCCTTCTTCCCATGTAACCCACCACTGTAAAAGATCCATCAATCTACAGACCTCCGTATAAACAACATTCATCCAGCCTACGAGCATGTCATTGGTGGGAGGAAGCCAACACAACACAGACAGAACAAGCAAACTCCACTCGCACTGAGCAGAGGTGGGATTCAGACCTCAAACGCTTAAGGTGTGAGGCAACAGTGCGACCCACTGAGCCAAAGCGCCACCCAGGTAAAGAACGTGTCGCATATAAATCTTCCAGTTCAACTCTTCACAGAAAAAAGGATGAGCTGTGTTAAGTTATCATTGAGTGATCTGAGCATTGGTTGTCATCTATGCTACTATGGACACACTGTTTATAAGGATAATTCTTCTTGAAATTACACTCATACAAAGAGACAGCCTGGATTTGTCCCTATCACTTTAACTTCTTTATACTCTTTTATTATTTGGATGAAACTGGATGTCTGGGTGTGTATAGCCATAATCAGGGAAACATTAAATAGGCAGGATAGTGGGCCTGCAGATAAAGACTTTTAGCCCAACAGTCGAAATCTGAAAGCTCACCTGCAGAACAGCTCATGGCTTACTAGAATCTATGTTTTTTTTTTTTTTACCGTGCTCACAAAACCAGCAGCACCAGCGATGGGATGTAGATGGTTCAAGATGTTCACTAAACAAAGCAAAGGAAATAACCGTAACCCTGACCCTCCCCTAATTAGCAGTTACAACAAGGAAGCAGCTGGCGCAAAGGCTACATAAGGTGGAGAAGTTGGAATGGCAATCCAGCAACTGCACTGTGTTTTAATAGAAGCAGCCAATTTCCAAAGGAAGTTTCAACTAATCACAATTCAGGGTAAAGTCAGGCTCCCCCTGAAGCAAGATTCTTTAACTTATATTTTTATATCTTAACAGAAAATACATACGAATATAAAATATACATGAATACTCTTAAATAAGAAAAAAAAATGTTTTTCTAGTGTCGTATTTGATTTCTTACTAATGACTATGAAGTCTGAACATGATAAACTTAGTCAATAAATATTTGCTTAATTTTTTTTGCCACCTGACAAAGTAGCAATTCTCCATACAATAAAAACTATGGTGATTTCACTGAACAGGCTTCTTCCCTCCCACTTGGAGATCTGTCAAGACTTCAGAGCGAGGGGGAGTCAGCTGATGAGCAGACTCATTCATCCCTTCCTCATTCCTGATTATTACCCGTCATTATACATACATGACAGCTGTGTTCTTTCAACCACAGCAAACACACCCAGAACCTGCACCTAGCTGTGGACCTCCTACATCTATTTTGTTCCTTGTGTGCTCATGTTGGTTTTCTTGAAATGATTTCCACCACATTTTTCTTAAACCAGTCTTCAAATATAATATCATTTCACACATTTTAGGATGTAACCTATTTAGCCTTCCCAAAGCCACCAGTTAACTTAAGAAAATACTAAATTACAGGTAAATTTACAACAGTGCTTTTAAAAAAAGAAAAACCCATCTTTCAACTCCATTTGGTAATCTAATGTATAGCTGAAAACTGATTTGTTATCCAGTGATCATCAGATATGCAGAAACTTGTTGATTCTGGTACGTATCAGATATTATAAAGATAACATTAAAACCTTGAATGAACTCAAGCTTCTATGAAATTCAGCATCCCTAATTGCTTATGACTATTATAAAACAGCAGTCTGCTGCAATGGATCAAGCTGTTACTTTGACACTCTCAGACGATCATATGATAAGTGACGCACATGATGGCTGACATGAAATGGATGCTAACAGTAAAAGGGACAGAACTGACAGTGGGACACTAAGGGTCACTGCCACAACTGGAAGAAGCTTGTTCTTTAATAATTCCTCAGCAACAGATTCGGCAATTGTAAACAGGAGCTGAACCCACCTTCAGGAATACTAAAAATGAATTACGCATCACAAAATAAAATTATGTGCTAATCATATTAATAATACATCAAGAAAACTGAAAAGTGGTAGTTGAACAAAAAAAGCACAGAATCGTGATGTTCATCCGGTTGGTTTTTCACTGGAGCACTGAGTTACGAACCAATGTGACACATTAAACTTCAAAGACAAAAATTAGGCTATAAGCATTATTTATATTATTAAAAATTTAATAAATATACATTTTATGTAAAAAGAATCAATGTGGTATACAATGGGCAACAGATTTACTGCATGAAGAAATTTCTATATTTTTAAGTTAAATTTATAAAATGCTCTGGGAACAAAGAGGTAAAAAACTGTCACTCTGACAGACAAATTGATAAACTCAGAAAGTGTCAATTCCAAGTCAAGACTGACTGCTGCAGCACTGCCAGCTCTCCCTTTTACTGTTTCACATTGCCGTTTTAGCAGCGTAGGGACGGGGCAGGGGGGGGGGGTTGGTGGCGTCATGGACATCAGCGATGGTGAAAGTCTCACCATTCCTTGGGTAATGAGCCAGCTGTCTATTGGCTCCATGTCTGCGTTACCCCCTTTCAACCTCCGCTGAATCAACAACACAAAAGGCCTTATACATGTGAAGCAAAAAGAGAAACCCAAAATATGTACGTTCATAACTATTTATATATAAATAAAACAAAAAGTTGGGCTGAAAATGTAAAAGATGATGAAACGTTATGATAAAATCAAGATAGAAAATCCATTTCATGAAAACATTTATCCAAATGATGTAGTATTACATACTAAGAACTTTCCTAATCAATACATCTATTTAGTAAACACACTTGTCAACATACAAGTGAGGAGAGCTTGGGGTCAGGGAGCAGGGTCAGCTTGGCATCTAGCGTTCCTGGGCCAGTTAGGGTTAAGAGCCTTCCTCAAGGGCCCAACAGTGATATGGTTACTCTGCCAGCCATGGGAATTGAACCTACAGTCTTCCAGACACAGATGGCTAACGTACTGACCTGCACAACACCCTAATCCAGCCAGAACATAAACGCTTTACATTATATGATGTTTTCGGTAGCTGGCGTTTACTAAGATACCCCCTGAACTCCAGAAATGTCTTTTTCCCTACCAAATTTTTCATTTCATTTACAGAAACTCACATAAACACTTGTTCCACCCTCAGGTTATACAAGCACATAACTATGGCATCTTCAGCGGTTTGTGAAATTTCCAAGCAGGCAATTTCCAGCTGTGTTTATAAAGAAATTAAATTTAACTGGCAGTTCCCCACTGTACACTCTGATATTTAACTGCTCACCCTGGGACAGTAAGCTGTTTTTGGATATGGACCTTGGGCATAACCTGTGACTGTTTCAGAAGGATGTAATGTAAGAACTTTGAGGTTTGTCTCTTTCCAGACTTGGTCTTTGCTCGGCAGAGAAGGCATATACTGCTGTGGAATCCCCAATCCATTTCTGAGACTACTAAGAACCACCCCCCAAACAAAGTTAGTTTCTATAGGCTACCAGTACAATTCCTGAAAGAATTAGTCAGAAGTTCAGAGGAACAATTCCCCCATGTTATACACAGACCCAGACCATAAGAATGTCAATGGTTCATTAGTACTACACTGCAGATTCTGCATATGCTTCACTCTAGCAGTGTTAGCTGTAGCTGTGAGTTGAGAGCTGAAGTTCACGGCACACCACAGTAAGTCCATGCAGGTCAAGGGCAGACACAGATACTTACAGCTCTCAGTGCACTTACCACTTCTGCGCTCTGAGACCTGATGTCCGCAGCAGTCGCTTGAGCATCTTCAACTTTCATAATGCTAAAAAATAAATGAATAAATGAGATGTCCAGCATGTGTGCTTTTGATCTTGTTTATCCCATACTAAGTAAATAAGCGTCTCCATTTCAGGAAAGGCAAACCATTGAGATATAGAGGGTGGACAAAAGAATGGAAACACCACATGGAAAATGTATTTATTATTCCTCATAGGTTGAATGCAAAATTAACAGTAAGGGTGCTTTTCCACTGGACCAGGTACCGTACTTTTGGTACTTTAAGAATGTACTCAAAGTATGGTACTTCAAAGGTGGTGGTTTTCCACTGACATAAAAACAGGTACCGGTGCTGAGTAACATCACAGTATTTTGTACTGAATTTGAAAAATGGCTGTAGTATATTATAGACCTGGACAATGTGTGATATTAATACCAATATCGCATGTTATGCATGTCCAATTCTTACACCGCTAGTAGGCTAGATTAAGATCAGGCTTTTTCTTACCTTCATATTGTAAGGATAAGATAGCGCAGGGAGTTTAAGTTTCACTAAAACATTTTTATTCTGTCATAGAAATTTTTTGGAATTTGGATATATGGAAATTTTCCAATATCGTGCTGCCCTAGCATATTATACATATAATACTTTTTAAAATTTCTTGTCATGCCATCCTGATCTTCTTGTATCTGTTCTTCTGACCAGATCGCTATTAAAGCTTGAATCTCTTCACTTTTCCATGCATCCATTTTTACTACTATTTTTTTTTTTTACTTTGTTTATAGTTGTTTTCTGAGTTTGTAACTTTTTCAAGACGCCTGTTTGTATTGTGTTTCAGAGGCAGGCTATTTGCATAACCGATCGACAAAGAAAGCGTTTGCAAGTCCCACCCCAAAGTATCAAAAAAGTACCCCAGCTGGTTTGATACTTTGGATACTGGTACTTTTGGTATTCGACCGGAAGCCAATGGAAAAGGGAGAGTACCGAGAGTACTGTACCAAAGGTCTGGCACCTGGTGCAGCGGAAAAGGGCCCAAAGTGTCAGCTGTAAAAGCTGTCTGCCAATCCATACTTTGATATTTGAGCTTTCAAAGCAAATTGAGGCAACTTGCAAAGTTGCAAAGTCACTGAAAATCTCACCTTGATGGCTGTTAGATACCACATAAATGTACAACCCCAAAAATCACCTCAAATCAACACCTCTGTAACCAAGTTTCAACAAAATATACATTGTAACCTTCACAAAGTTGGATGCCTGTGACCCAAAATGTCTGTTGGTAAAGGCAGCAGTCCAATGGGAATCATTAGGTCTAAGGATTGCTCCGCATGATCACATAATGGTCAAGGAATATGAGGACATTTTCCAAGACAGTTCCCTTCTGATATCACCATACTGCAAGAGGATTATGTCTCCAGATACACTGCTAAAAAAATTAACAATGTTTTCCTGACCACCAAGCCTTTTATGACCTCCCCAGTCAAAATAATCGAAACATTAAATGTTCTGGAGCATGTAGATTTCCACTTCCATTATCCATTGAAGATCAGGAAGCTTCAAAAGGTCCAACATCCCACTACATGTAGTTCAGGACTTGTACGTCAACATTCCAGGAGCTGTTCTGAAGGAAAAGGATGGCACTACCCCTTGATATTAATATATTGTTAGCAGTTTCCGTTACTCTGTCCACTGCCTGTTGCTACATGCTGAAAGGCAGAATTCTTTATTTCTTTAGAGTAGGAACAAAATTGAATGTAAACGTTAAAAAAAAAGACCATTATACCAGGTAGTGCAGAATCTCTTACTTTTTATGTTGCTGTGGATGGGTGCCGGTCCTTGTCTGAGCAAACACATCAAAGTCATCTTGTGGGTTATAACTTGGAATGGAGCTCAAAGTACCGCTTACACTGTCTGCTCCCACATCTGGACACGTCATAAGAAAGGGAATAATGGTAAGTGGATCCAGAATAGCTTAAGCACGGAGACCACTGTAAGTCTTTCATCACTTGTTGATATATATGCCTCACTCTCAGTTGTCTAAAGAAGAGATGCTAGCTTATGGACGGCATAACTTGGAAACAGTGACTCTAGATCTGAGATCCACAGACAGGTTAAGGGCGGACATGATCCAGGTATATAAGATTCTAACAGGTCTGGATGCTGTTCAGCCAAATGGCTATTTCAACATTAGTTTAA
>JAAGVU020000092.1:15829384-15850032 GCA_011763525.2 Mormyrus iriodes | reverse complement strand
AACTCTGAGTTATTAGTTAAGTTCTCCCCAAACGAGCTTGATGGGCCGAATGGCCTCCTCTCGTTTGTACATTTCTTTTCTCTTTTTTCTTAGTAATTTCCCACCCATCTCGCACGAATAGTTTCTAAAGATGCATGGCGATGCACTTTAGAAGGCAGCTGCCTTACCGAGTCCAGCGAGCTGCGTAGAGAGGGACGGCGATGCCGGGGCAGGGGGTACGGCGCTCACCCTGGGGCTGACCACTGCCGGGGAGCCGGGCCCCAGGTCAATCAGGTTGTCCTCAGTAGCCTCACTGAGGACCTGCAGGCACAAAGGCAGGGACAGTCACAGGAGGAATCACTGGCAGAAATGGGGCTCTCTGTTTAATAACGTACATGCCGCTCCTATTCATATTTGCATTTTATGTCCACTTTAATGAGAATAATACAATATTATAATAATAGCCTCATGACATACGGTATGTATTACAATGACAAAACAACAGCAACAGCATATTAAGTCAAATTTTAAAATCTAGATAAAAATAATTTCATAAACAAACTGGCTTTTTATAAAAGCAAATACCCCCTAACCGAGTACTGGGTAAGTGGTTGGAAGGTAGATGGACAGATAAAGGCAAATGGGGCTTGAATGCAGTGCAAAAGTATGCTTTCACTGAATAACATGCATTGTATAGGAAACTTCATCACAGGAGTAGCACAACAGCTGTTAGGGCAAATTTCTAAGCTGGGAATACATAAATATACTCTGTTACTTCTCATTAGCAATCCTGAACTGTAAAGAGTCCTTAAAAGCACTTGTCAGACTGCTTTTAACTTGCTAAACAGCCTCATAAACATAACACCATTGGTGGGTCGAGTTCTCTGCAGACCGTTTTAATGCTGGCAGACACAGGTTACATGTTGCTGATGGGCCTGCTGGCAGGGAGGGCAAGACAAGAACCTGCTGGCAATAATTTTTAGGGATCCCATATTAAAAAGACGTATTCTGACCACACTGTGGTGTTGAATTGTAATCGTGGGCAGGGGGGCAAATTCCTCATGGGTCACATGCGTTTAACGCAGCTCACCGGCATGTGTAACAGTAAGGAGAACCGAACTGGGCGAGTACCCTGAATATGCACGTTAACGGAATTTCACATCAGCCAATGAACTGCCCACCCCCCTCCCCCCAGATACATCAATGCATTTTTTATCTCCTCATCCAGTCCTGCTCTCCTCGGTGCCTGTAGTTAAAGGGACTGGCTTTTCCATTAACAGGAAGTGACCCAGAAAGAATGAACTAAAATCTCAGTCATTCTGCTATATGAGGGCATCCTGATCAAACCTGGTTAAATTATAAATTTAGGGAAAAAAATTGGGTAATGGCTTGGGATTGATACAATAGGGCCTCGCATTACTAATAACACTAACAACACATGATGCGATATGTTTACCAGCACTAAAGTGGCCTCTGCCAGATATGCCAAACCCTGATCCTTAAGAACCACCATCCTGGGGATTTTGCCAACACATCTTAATTAGAGTGATGACTTGCTAACAGCTGCCACCCCCAGGACACCTAGAAGGTCTTGAGGAGCAGTGTTAGGTGCCCGATCTACACGTTCAGCTGCAGCGCAGAAATGCAGTTGTTGTTGTGGTGGTGATGGGGGGGGGGGGCAAGCACTGACCGCTACGCGAACCATGCAGTGGGACTGTGTCTGAAGCTGAAACTGTGTCCTCAACCTGAATACTGGTGCACACACACTCAGTAGACCAGCAAGCACTGCCGCACCTGATAGTAATGACTTTCGTACCAGGACAGTCTAGTTAAACTGGCCACAGAATTTATATATTTACATTGTATTATATTTGTCTTTACAAACATATTTAAGAGTAATGAAACAAAATATAGCTAACATTACCAAATAAGAGCTGTCCAGCAACAAGACAGCTGGAGCGAATCATTGTTTGTTTCAGTATTACGTATACGTGATACATGAAGCAGCTGTGCATCCATGTATTCTGAGGAGAGAGACCGCTCATTGTGGACACAAGCCACATCTTTAAGCAAAGGCTGAGGTTCATTCAATGCGTGCTGAATACGGAAGCAGACCGTGACGAGGCCTCTCTGTGCATCACGGTGAGGGCCGCAGCGACGCCGATAATCAGGGTGAGGGTCACAACAATGCCTGTATTCTGATCAGGACATAGTTTCAGTTCCTCTGCCATTCTGAGAAACGCCCCAGACACGGATGTTCTACAAACTCGTCAAGGTGTCTGAGGTCACCACATAAGGACACTTCAGTTTTATCAATTGGTCTGTCGGAGGTCTGTGACTCCTGAGGTCTGTTTGATATGAGTTTGCAGCAATGGCAGCTGGCTTGGACGAGGTGTCAGGGATGTGCTGAAGACCCATCGGCAAGCTATCGACATTCCCTTATGCGACTCCTCATTCCCAAATACGACGACATAAAGGATAATGTTTGTACTTGCCTGCCTCAGCTAGCCATAACAAAAAAAAAAACAGAAAAATACATGGTTTTACATGCTGATTATTGCCCCATGCATCCAAAGCAGGTCAGAGTGACCCTCATTACTAATGAAACTGAAATGACACTCATGGCTGACATTACTGAATGAAATATTTTTAAACGGACAACCAGACACCAGCAGGTGTCAGACGATAACAGAGAAAGACCATATAAACATACCAGTCACACAAACACATAAGGATTTAAAAGCAAACTGGCGTTTCATTGTGACTCACCCCGTTTTTGCCATTCTGAGCTGTCCTGCCTGCCCGGTACCTCTCATACCTGACAGACAAGTCAACTAAGTAATCAACCTATCAACTGTACACAATCAAAAATAATTACATCTATATGTAAAGCCCATTTTCTTTGTTCAGGATAAACAATTGATGCTGTCTTAGAGTTCAGTGTGGCTTCTTTTAGCACTGGACAACAAAGGTAAAACGAATGAATACTGCTACTCAAATTGATAAATAATGTTACGTATCACATAATACAAAACATTTTTCCTAAAAATTCTAAAAAATACTGACATATACACAGGTGGGTAGTTCAGGTCCAGAAAGTAAAACTCCAGACCAAGATTTTGTTTCAACCAACCAGTTCAGTACTCTGTGACTGTGACTCTTTATACTTGACTGGTTGGTTGAAACAAAATCTTGGTCTGGAGTTTTACTTTCTGGACCTGAACTATCCACCTCTGTGTATCCAGTAGCTTTTTTTCTGCATGCCGAGAGACCATGTGTAATAGGAGTCGGACAGGACAGGTGGTGAACCCGGCACCTTTCATATCGCAGGAAGATGTTGTTGAGGTCATCGTTAACATGCAGCAGCTCCTCCGTAACAGCCTCATTGGAGACACGAGAAATGAGCTCCACAATCCTTTGCTGCATGGCCCTGCAGGTGCGGTTCAGCTCCTGCAAACAGGGGTGGCAGAGAATTCCCTAAATGGTCACTGAGGGAGCTACAGCAACCCTATAGGATTACAGTGAAATTAATAAGGCTGCGCTCTAGTGCAGCAAGATCTATGCAGTTTCTGTGGCACCTGGCATCCATGTGAACCACGTAGTAAAACCACTTCACTTTAGACAGGCAAACAGTGCCCTCTGCTGGCTCTCATTATAGAGATATACATGTATGGCTGTTCCATCACTCAGCTTCACACTACAGCCATAATCAAATCCATAAATATGTAGTCCACATCAGATGCCTATACACAAAATAAACATGTCATACGAGGATGTTTAAGCTCAAAATGTGAGACCAACAATAGCCTGAGGTACACTAGGCTGGCATGAGTGATTTTTATTTATTTGTAAATAAAATATCATTTGCAAAAAGGACACAATTTGGATAAATGGACAGAGGAACTGGTCTCAGAAACCTTATATATACCTACGGTCTTGAACACAATGGTCAGTGTGAATTCTAGCACTTTTTGACTTCTAACCTGCAGAAGATCGTGGTCAGAGGGATCTTCCTGTCCGGGTACCATCTCTGTTAGCATCTCAGACATCACCTTGGCATTTCCACGCACAATGTCCAGCTCACTGCGCAGCCTGGCGATCTAGACGGAGACATAGGGCCAGTTTTAAATGCCTATGTGAGGCAGAGGAGGAGCTGAGACTCCTGGTATCCACTTTGCCGAACAGGAAACTATAACAAAAAGACAATTCTCTCGGGAAGCTGGATGATCAACCAGGGGTAGGGCGGTGTAAATTTTATGTGATCATCAGTGATCGACAAGGGCCACTTGATACCTTTCAATCATTCAGGCAAAACACACCCCCAACACCCCCCCATGTCTCTGAGAGGCGGCAAAATTAGCAGGAGCAGAAAGAATGCAAGCCCCCAACAATGACCATCCCTGGACCTGGGGGAACAGTAAGAGCTGTTCCACAGTGACTATGGATACAGGGAGTACAGAGAACCGCTCATACCTAAGCCTTGATGCACCAGGTAAGTAAGACCTACACGTCTGGGTTTTGGTGTACGTGTGCAGAGAAGAGGCACAGGAAGGCTACCTGTTCCGAAGTGGGACAGATGGGTCCAGGGGCCTCTAAACTGGGCATCTGGGGTGCTGAGTAGGGAGGGGCCGTGGCCGTGGTGGGCTGCGGAGAGGTGCTGTACTTGTGGGCAGACTGGTCCCCATCAGGGACATGCTGCAAGCCACACAGCTTTAAAATAAAAACACACCAGTCACTCTTTTCCCTGGTTCACTGAACCAAACACTTGTTCAAATATAAATGGATACTTTTACTCAGTATTAACCTCCTATACTTCGTTATAATCTTAAATGCAGTACTTTTCCCATGCTGGCCATTCTTGTGCTGGAGGAACATGAATTCAAAGCCAATAGCAGTAACCGTAAATACAGAGTCTAAACCAGTGTTTCCCAATCCGGTCCTCAGGGACCCATAGCCGGTCCATGTTTTTGCTCCCTGGTGGTTGGAAGAGAGCAAAAATGTGGACTATCTGTGGATCCCCAAGCACCGGATTGGGAAACACTGGTCTAAACTGTGCTTTGTGGTCCTGCTGTTGGGTAGACATGATCCACAGAGAGTGCAGCCTAATCACAGAGCTTTGCAGTCCCAAGGCAGACAAGTGTCTCACCCGCTGCGGGGTGTGGATGGGAGACAGAGCTTCCAGGTCTGCCCTGGGGAACTCAACGCCCTTCCTCTTCAACTCCTCATAAGTGTGTACCACACCCGTGAGCTCCGGGCTGCTCCTGAAAGCATCTGCCCAAGCCTGCATTGAGAAAATCACACAGGATATACCTGCACGTCCATTTCGTTGAGGACACACCTCATTTAAATAAAGGAGTAAGCACTGAAAGTAGCTACATTACAGAATGAACTTTGTTATGCATTTTAGGGATTTGGCCTTGGTTTTATAGTTTGAAGCGTGTGAGAGAAAGCTGCCTGCAACGCAGGGATGTGAAACCGTGGAGGCAGGTTTTTCAGAGCACATCTCTTTAAAAGAATAAAACAGTGTACCTAATAAATTGAATTATTAAGAACAATCAACCATTTGTTTGGAAAATTCAGGTCTTGACACATCTTACAACCCACACATCTTTCTAACTTGGCATGATGGCAAAAATACTCTTTTATGGTGGCCTTTTTGAGAGAAAGGCAGCATAACGTCACAGCACAAATGAACTTTATACAAACAACTCGGCTGCCAGTTTTTAAGTAATTAGCATGCCTGCTGTGTGCAGCCGAAATCACACATTTTCAAACTAGAGCTGTGCATTGTCTAACCTAGCAGTTTTATACGAAAATCATTGTGGTGTTTTTACCAAACTTCCCTTTGGGGTCAATAGTCTGTTTGTCAGTCTATCAAGTGGATCTATCGATCCATTTGGTATTTAAAGTATGCATCCATCCTAACAGACCGTAATGTTCAATTAATTACTACGTTTTAGGCCATTTGAATTATCTATTAATGCTACATGCAGCTCACATCATGGACATCAGTATCACTTTCACTTTCACAACTTTACAGCATTCATTTGTAAGATGATTCACATGACAGTACGGCACTCATCTGTTTTTCTTATACAGGTCACTTCAGGTCTTACGGCATACAGATCTGAAACATCACATGGAAACACTAAAGTGTGTAAAGACAATAACACATCGGGGCTATTCCAGGATATCTGACCTTGTCGTGGTAACTAAATACCGAAGAAACTTGGCCACCTGGTAAGCAGGTACACTGGATCCCCTGACCTCAAAACGGCGAGCGGCAAACATTCAGCTCAGACATTTTCAGCCTGCTTTTAATCTGCATCCATTCTGCTTGTCCTCTTAGGAAGACGTAAGTCTACAGCAACCTACCCACAACCTCAAAGGGTGACATGGTGTTTATTTGTAGGTGTTTAACTGCACGTTACACACGGCCCATCTAGCATATGTCACTAAAAAAGACAACAAGGAGTAAGATCCAAGTCCCTTCATACCTCAGCAGGCAGTGATACAGAAGCCAGATCGTAGATGCTATTTTTTCTATTCCTGAGAATGTGAAATTCCGCATTCCCCATGTCATTTTAAAATCATTTTAACTTGGAAAGCATTTTGAGTGGCTCTGTGACTCAGTAAGTTACACTGGTGCCCCACACCTCTAAGAATGTGGATTCAAACCCCCCCACCACCACCACTGTGTCTGTGGAATCTGCACATTCTCCCTATATGAGACTTGTGGCGACTCCGGGTTCCTCCCAATGTCCAAAGACATGCACACAGACTAACTGGCATCTCCAAATTGTGTGAGCGTCTGTATATGTGCCCTGCGATGAACCGCCATCCCTCCCAGGGTGTTCCACATACATTTCTTTCACCAAAGGAAACTACTTTTACTCCATCCTTTTTACCTGAATCAATGCCAGCACTTTGTCTTGGACTATAGAGGGAGGGTTGTTTTTAGGAGAGATTATTTTAACCAGGACGCCGTCGACAAAGTCCCGACTTGTGACAAGCGCATGGAAACGGTGGCCGCAGTTTTTTACACACGTTTCCAGGACCTGCAAAGGGAAAATAAACTTGAAATCAGACAAACATTGATAAAGTCGATACCAGAGTTCACTGGGTTATCTCGACACAGAGACATCACATCCAGAAATGATTTGTACTGATATACAGAGGCGTGCCTCTTAAAGCTGAGTACACCAAATTTAAGCCAGTCCTGACAAGTCGTTCTGGCATAAATCTCGCTGAGTCAAAGCTACAGAGCTTTAACGGTGAGATGGCGATGTATGCGACCCAGACTTTCACGCCGGCCTGGGACACTCACTGTCAGCGCGAGCATCACCTCCCGGTAGTTCCTGTTTCCATTCAGCCTCTTCTTCAGAGCCCGTATAGCATCCTTGGGTCTACAGAAGGAAAGAGACGGCTCAGAGTGAACTGTGGAACCGTTCAGAAGGTGGAAGTGGAGTGGTCTGGGGTATTCAGATCCAGGCTAAATTACTATAAAAGAGAGTAACACTCAAAAAACCATTTGACTGGCACTCAGTGTCCAGGTTGAGGGAATGCACACTAATAATGAAGGCTAAGCATCTCATAAGCAGAGTAATTTTGTCAAAGCAGACTGAAATGATAAGAGTGACCTTGTAGGTCAGAGCTAGGGCTGGGCGCCATGAACTCAAATCAATATCACGATTAATTGAAAATTTTACTTCGATTATGATTAATGACCAATTGTTTTTTTGCCCTCATATTTCATTGACAAGGTTTGTACTATAAATATGCTCAAGCCGGGATATTTTTTTCTAATGAAAGACTGTATATCTTTAAGATTTTAAAATAACTGAAGGAAACACAGAGATGCGCCATTTATGGTTATTCATTGAATATTTCGGAAAACTGAAATCAATCCAAATACACTATGATACAGTACAGTACTGTACACAAAATATAGCTTATTGCAGCTTCACTACTGCATGCCTTTGGCTCGTTTTTGGCAGTTTAACATAAGCTTCGATGAGCCTATATTTGACATTGAGAGAAAATGACTTTCCCGTCATGTTTTCTGTGCACGTGGCATTAGCCTCAGGGAGCTAGCCAGAAGCAGATGGGTTACCGCAAGGCAAAGCATGCAAGTTAAAAAAAAAAAAGAATTACCGGAGTTTAATTTTTTTCCCATATGTTATGTATAAAAGGACCCAAAATGAACACTGTAATCGGACCACTTGATTACTATATACGAATTATTTAAACAGTATTTGTGCAGGAATGATTCCAAGCTTTTTGATGTATATAAGCGGTTGATCACTATAAGCGGTTTCCACTGTATTTTAAATATTGCTAGTGTTGAAAGCGATTGGTGGTGTTACCTTTGGTAGCTGAAACTGTTTATCTGCAGTGTTTATATTTAACCTCTTTTTGTTCGGTGTCGTTTTCGCTAAAGCCAGAATGTGTCCAAACAACGGACACGGCATTTTTCTTTGGTACAAGCCACTGAAGTTGCTCAGTCGGCTCGGCGTCTGAGTTCTCCTCCATGCTGCTTCCATGTCGCGGATTGGACGGGGCAGAGTCACGTGCCAGCACACGCATAGTATGTTTTTAAGGGGACAGTACATGAACACACACCGGGGAAAGTATTAACAGATTTTTTTTAGGTATTAACAGAATTTTAAAAAACGAAGTAGCCGACATCGGCAAGATTATGTAGATTAGAGGTTTTTATTGTCGGTTTTGATAAATTTTCAATTAATTAATTGCCCAGCCCTAGCCAAAGCTCTATGAATCAAGCTTAGCGACTGAGAAGAAAAAAAAAACACAGGTAAAAAGTTCAAAGAGTTACTTTTCCATGGATCACTTCAAAGCAAACAGCAGTTAAGGGTGGGGGGGGGTGACTAGAGGCAGTTGCTACACCCACAAATGTACAGGACTGAGGGAGGGCCAAACGCTGAATGGATGACACGTCCAGGTATGCCCAGACAAATAATCCAGAAGAGCAGGTTCCCCTCAAGTGAAAAGAAAACAGGAAAACAAGAGCTACGACATACTGGCATATCAAACAGTGTGTGTGACAGTGAGTTTTGTTTCAGGCAGTCACTGATCACTTTGATACATAAAAATAAATTTTTATATTTGTAGTAGACTGGCATCATGCCCAGGGTATCCCTTTTGATAAGTTTCAGGCCTATTATAACCCTACTCTGTATAAGCAGGTGGATGTGTAAATGGAAGATAGATTTGAAGTCTGATTATACATTATCTTTCTTATAAAAAGGTCTATACTTTTCACGTCTATTTACTGAGTACCACACTGATTAGGTTAAATACAGCATGTTAAAGCAGTTCAACAGAAATGTCTCTTTTCTTACACCATTGTCAAAACTCTACATGTTGCAAAATGAAAGTTGATGCAATGTTTACAAAGCCAACAAAGGAACAGCAGAAGCAGTTAGAGAAGACCCAAAACCCAATGAGGCACAGTACTGCCTTAACATTTTAGTAATATGAATATGAACAATACTGCTTGGTCAATGCTGTTATCCAAAGAGGCATTTAACTCTATAGTTTGGCTAGCCATAAATAAGACTAGGGTACAGGCTTGTACTGCAGTAAGCTGAAATGTTACTCTAAGTCACAGTCTGGCAACCCTACCACGTTACCCACCTCCCCACAGAGAACAGTGAGCTGAAATGTGACTAAGTGACAGTCTGGCAACCCTACCATGTTACTCACCTCTCCACAGAGGAGCACACTGAGCAGAAATGTTACTCTAAGTGACAGTCTGGCAACCCTACCATGTTACTCACCTCTCCACAGAGGAGCACACTGAGCTGAAATGTTACTCTGTGTGACAGTCTGGCAACCCTACAGTGTTACTTACCCCTCTTCAGTTTCATTGATGATATCACAAATCTCCATATTGAGGGTCCAGTCTTCACTCTGCAAAGAGCCATCTGTAGCCTTTTCTGAAAAGACACAGGCAGAAACACACACACACACACAACATACACATTAAGTGAGAATGTCATGTCAGTGCTTCTTAACATGGCATATGTTGGGAAAGGCAAACTGAAGATTATTCATGGCCCTGTCGCCAAAGACTTCAGAATACTCAAAAACTATCTTACCCTTTTCCACAAAATCCCTGGAATGGGCATGTTAATTGATTCTAAAATGGTTTCTTAGTAATTTCTCTGTGCTGTAATATTTGTACACAAGAACATAAAAGAATATGTAAGGAGGGTATAACATCCAAATAATACCCGGCTGTAGCCACCTCAGAATGAGTCAAACTGCCTATTAAGAGGTACTAAAAATGACAGGGCCACAAAAGAGGCTAGAAGAGTGTAGGAGAAATGTTTCATTCTGATTCATTTGGTGTTTTAAGCATGAATAAAATTCTAAAAAATAAATTCATTAAAAAAAACCTTGAGGAAAAAATACAATTTAATCACAATTGAAGAGATCTTGGTAGAAAAATGGATATGTCATCTTCATTAATCTTTTCAGAGAGGAAATAAACAGTGATCTATATAAAGCACATGTTTACTGAACTAAGCCAAAGCAAAATCTCTGATTGCCGTATAACAAGATATGGTAAGGGCTTAGGCTTAAAGTCACACAACTGCTCTATGTTTGCAATCCACAATTACGGTGGACATGCATTTATTTTGTTCATTTTTTTGTTTGTTGAAGTATAAAATTACACAGTGGTATTAATTAAAAAGCATTCATTGTAGAAGCATTTCGGCACATTTACTAGAAAAGCCAAGTGCAATGACCTAGCTTACATGGCCCATGGAGAGCCACACGGGAATCCGCCCTACCATCTCTGCAACAGCTAAGCAGTAAATGACTACCCTGTAAAACGGAGACCATTTGGACAAAAAAGGAGCAGACAGAGTGCTGTTTTATGGGCAACCTGCAATTTCTGCAAGTGTTCAGCTGCCCTCATGAATAAATATAAGTCCTTTCACATGGAACATGCAATGAAACACACAACTCTAGTTATAATTTAAGTAGTAAAAAAAAAAATGCAGAAATAAAAGCTAGGACGTTCAGTCGTGCTGTCATCAGCAAATTTCATATTTAATAAAACAATTAAAACTAGCACAACGGGCCAGCTAACATAAATGCTATTCTCCCCTATGCAATACATACAGACAGTTAAACACAGTGAAAATGTAGCCCGCGATCTCTTGTAAGGAGAGACTGCAGTGTGTTAACAATGTAAGGTAAACTGTTTGTTCTCTATTAACTGGGTAATTAATTTCACATATGAATTCAAAGAGGACAATTCACTCCCAATGACTGCACAAATTTTCCATTCAAAATAAGACAAATATTTCATACATTTAATCACTCTGAATTGACAAAAGGAAAAGAGGATCCATTGATTTCTCTAAATGTCTGAAGAGGTCTCAACACCTCATATTAATAAGGGAGCAACATGGCAGCTTAGGGGCTCACACTGTTACCTCACCACTCCAGGGTTGGGGATTTAAATCCTGCCTCTGGATGTAAAGTTTGCATGCTCTCGTCTTATGACACAGGCTAACTGGCATCTCCATATTACCCACAGTGTATGAATGTGCGTGTGATGGCCTGGCTCTACCCCAGCTTCATGCCCTATGCTGCCTGGGATAGAATCCAATCCTTCACATAACCCAGACTGGGATAAGTGTTTAGAAGATGGATCAATGGATATTCATAAGAAACCATTAGTGACAGAAAGAATATATTCAAAATGAATTCCAGATCAATGCCACTGTTCTATATTGGAAAGTATTACAAATTGCTGTCTCACTATTGGGTCAACGCTATAATGCATCACGGTAAACTAATGGTGTGTATAATTAGGAGAAGAACTCATGATGATTAACATACCATATGTAGTAAATAGCTGGTGGCCCATAGATAGCTACCATAGTAATTTACATATAGACATCCCACAAACATGCAAGAAAATTACTCAGCTAGAATTGACCACATTTTGCAGTGGGGAAAAGGGGAAAAAAAGCTAGCATTAAGATATTTTATTTCCTAATAAACATATTCTTTTTACGCTATATATATATATATATATATCATACTTACAAATAGTGTACTTTGATAACTAAATTAGCAATATGGTATTTTAATGCAACATGCACACAAACACAGGCTATGGATTTCCATTAAGAACTTGAAAATGCCCCCCATCATTAATTCCAAGTAGGCTGCAATTTCTTTTAACAGAAGCCCAAATCTTGCACACACGGAAATCCTTATAAAAATGATATTTAATATATAAACTGAAGTTTTCTTTATTATATTAGGGATTAATAAATACTGTTCTTTTTAATGCAAAACTTAAAAGCCAATGGCAGACATCTTTATATACATTGTCCATTTATACAGCTTGATGGTAACTAAAGCAATTCAGCTCCTGTGTCCCTGTTATTGGCTGAGTGCTTGACTTTCATGCCACAGTGCAGTGTAACACGGGAAATATAAAAAGATCAAGTTCCAAAAAAAAGTACTATCTGGTAATATTGGAGAAAAACATTTTACTGGGTCAGTGGGTACACAGCGAGATCCTGAAAAAACAGCCACTGTTCACAAAGAGCCCAGGTCAATGTAATTGAAGATGAGTTTGTACTCATGCAGTGGGACAGGGGGTATTTTATGCATCTTTTCCTGGCTTTGAGTGTGAAAACTTTTTGATTGTGTGCATGTCGTTTCTGCAGTCCAAAGACAAACAGGCGACACAAAATTGCCTCCCTGTACGTAATGTCCCCACAATGTGATAAAAACCTGTTATTCTGACCTTGTGGGGGGACAAGGGCAAACTCACATTTAAAAAAATACGTGACTGCAATCAGAAAACTAAAAGAGACAAAAGTTTTGTATTTTGTTTGGTTACTTATGGTTAAGGTTAGAGTTGGTTAAGGATTAAGGTTGTCATATTTGGGATTAGGGTTACACCCATAGAGATGAATGAAAAGTCCCCATAATGATATGAATACAGGTCAGTGTGTGCATGCGTATCTGTGTGGATGTTCTCCAATGGGCTGGAGATCTGTTTGGCCTTGATGAACTTTTAAAATGATACAATTGTGGGTATAGACATTTCCATAACTATGAATAGGCTTGTGAGGTGGCACGGTGGTGCAGCGGTTAGCACTGTTGCCTCACACCTCTGGGATCAGGGTTCATGTCTCCGCGAGGGTTCCATGTGTATGGAGTTTGCATGTTCTCCCCATGTCATCATGGGGTTTCCTCCGGGTACTCCAGTTTCCCCCCACAGTCCAAAAACATGCTGACTAGAATCCAAATTGCCCGTAGATGTGTGTGAATGGTGTGTGTGTGCCCTGTGATGGGTTGGCGCCCCATCCTAAGTTGTTCCCTGCCTTGCGCCCGCAGCCTCCGGGATAGGCTCTGGACCACCCACAACCCCGAATGGGATAAGCGGTTACAGAAAATGGATGGATGAATAGGGTTGTGCTGAGGCACTGTGCTCTCTGGGAGTTACCATTCAGCTTTTTGCAATAGCTAAATGAGCAAAATAATTTTATATGAATTTTAATTATTAATTAAAACTAAAACACTGAAATCAGCTGATCAGTTTTCTGAAGACAGCACCCCTTTACACAGTTCTGATATTATTGGACACAAATCCTCTGACCAGTTCAGCATGTGTTTGTATTTGCGTTTCATAACCAACCAATAACCTACCACTGATGAGAATGCAGACCAGTCTAGTCATTTCACCTCCACTATATGAAAAGGCAAGCTTGTCGAGCAGTTAGGGACAACATGAAGCAGGGCAATACAGATGGCACCGCACATGGTCAGCGCTGCAGTCATAGTCAAGGAGGTGAAAGACATATGTTGTGTCAAATGAAACAGGAGCCACGCTGACTCATCGTGTGATTACACACGTTAATTTACCATAAATACAGCAATGGTTTAACTTCAAAAACACACAGCCCAATATCTTCAGTCAGGATTCTTTTGAATGATGCACTGAACTCACATTAGAGTTCTGCAAAAATATACCAAAATATGAAGTTAAATTATTTACAGTATCTTTCTCCAAGTATATGATGATTACTTCCAATATAAATTACAGTGATTTAGCAATTTGAGATGTAAACAACTGATGTAACAACGAATGACACTTTCCTTATTTTTATGTGTTATTTGATACTGACACTTTGTTTTATAATACAACAATGATTACATTTCCATAACAATTTTTTTTATTATAAAGTTACAATATGCTAGGACAGCTCTTTGCACACCCAGTCAATGTTATTTGACACAATTAGGCTTACATAGTATTTAATATGGGTATTTCACTTGAAAATGTGCTGTTGAGTTCCCATTAAATGTTTGCTCACTGTGCTGAAAAGAGTCAAGAGTATGATAAACACTGTCATAGAGTCAATGTGACATCTTTGATTTGCATCGCATAACGTGAAAATTTAGGGTAATAAATAATGCTAAATTCTGTTATCATGGCGGTCCTATTAGGATTATTAAAACAAAGAAGAACAAAACTCCAAATAATGGATAGAGGGTAAATCTTTTAAAACGCATGTTGCAATGTCTGCTCTGTATTTAATGCACACAGAAGGAATTCAGCGACACAGCAATCACTGCCACTCCATTATTGATGCATGAAAAGAAAGGCCATGATCATTCGAATAAATAACTTCAGTGACAGTGAAAGACTAAAGAACCTCACCAGTTATTTTGAATTAATGACCTAAAACTAGTTCTGCACTACAAGTAAAAAGAATATTACTAAAGTTAAAAAAGGTAAAACAGACCAAATACCCAGACCAATATAACGGGACCAGTAATACTGCATTTTTTCAACTATTGCTTGCATTATTATTCATTTGAATCGCCATTCCCAGAAAAACAATCTCAGTATCAACGATAGCTCATAAAAGTGAGCAATAAAGGAATGCACGCAGTCATATTATAAAGTTATAACACATCAAACTAAATGTTTTAACTTGGCAGCGTTTGATAACACGGTTTCGGTTTTTTCCAGCTTTGATGTGTGCACTGATTTTTCTGAGGGAGGTCTAAGGACAATATTTTTCCATCTTCTAACCAAGTTCAACTAGGACACTTATTCTATTTAAGTATTCGCTTGTGACAGAGAGGTGGATTTGGGGGGGAAAAAACCTTTCAGTAATGACGCATTAGAGTTAAGATCAAAATCAAAGCTGTCAGTGAACAAATGCATAGTGCATAGAAATCGCTAAACGCCAACTTGTCCCCACACAGAGATGCCTGCGCGGCGTCGCCTAGCCTTGAACGGCGCTAGCAAGCTAACACTGACATTGAAATGTGCCTGTGAATCGACATGTGATCGCAGCGTGAAAGGAAAAGGCCATATTTTGTCATATCCCAACAAGACAATGTATGTTATTCAGCGTTTCGCCGCCCAACGAGCTAACCGGGTGTTTACCTATAGCCCAGGACGCAGGCGTCTGGGTTGCTCACGGCTACCGAATTAGCCCAATGAGTTGAGACAGCGGCTGAATTACCTCAGGGAAGCTCCGGTGTCAACAGCAAAACTAAGTCGCAAATACAGCGACAATACATTTCATATTAAACTAGAATATTGTTACCAGGCCAAGGTACAAAATGCACTCACCTATGCAGTGCCCCACAGGAGTACTGTACGGATTCCCCAATAAAAACTCCATCTTGATGACAACAAACAAATCGCACTAACCGACGCTCCCTCGCGGACAGCACCATCCAGTCCAGCCCACTAAGCGCCTCATTGGCTGGTAGTACCGTGACGTCACTGAACAGATTTCGCGTTGATCGTGGGCTAGAGAGACCTACGCGGACCACTTGATTGGTGCAGGAATGTTGTGCAGCGGTCTGCGCGCGTCATTTTCCTGCCCCCTAAAACAGTGACCTCCTTTGGAGTGCAGGGATAAGGTTGCATTAAGTGACTTCGGGGAGAATTGTAAATTGTCTAAATTCTTCTAAATTGTCTAAATTGTCAATGCCGTTACTTCGAAGCTGGTTAAAAGTGTCAAAATTACCGATTACGTTTGTGATTAAAAAAAGACTACCAAAGATAAATGTTGGAAGGTCTACTGGTAAGGATTTGTTAGAAATACTACGCGATACAATCCGTATTGCTGTGCATCTAAAAATGTCACTTTTGCTGAGTCGTAATTTAAATAGAAATATTTTGAATTAAATTCAAAGGGAAACCTACAAAACAAATTACATTTTATTGAACTTAAAGCATTCCAGGAATTAAAAAGTCCTGAATGAATAGGGGAGCTGAGTCTTTATTAGGGGGGGCTTATGGAAAACTATATATATATATATATATGACGTGAGCCACATATTTATTTGAGAGGGATAAAAAACATTATAGCCCCCCCCCCAAAAAAAAATAAGCGTAAACGGCGCTGCTGTTCCGCAGTAACAGCTTGAAAGACTATTTTGTAAATTGACTAAAAAGTAAATGTGCTCGTACAGTAGGCCTAATGCCATTCTTTGTTGACCAGAAAACTTTTTTAGGCACCCGCGCTGCGAATTGTGTGGTTTAATACAAGCAGACAGCAAATGGTAATATTTTCCTTATGTTTATCACCAAAGCACTAAGAACGCATGTTATATTCCTTGTAGCGAAGTTGCCTTGTATGTGTACATTGCACTGTTAGGGATTAAGTTGTAAATTGTTAACTGTAGATTGTCGCAGTAGGTGTGCAGGCATACAGGTAATACACCTGCAAAAAAGTGAGTTATTCCTCATTAAGTGATATTAACTGGTAGACTTAAAAACAAACACTATTTATTAATTACTGAAAATATTCAAACATTTCAAGTATTGTCTCAGGATATTGACTCAGGATTTCAACTGGAAAAAAAAAACTAATTGAAAAGGCACAGAATGCAGGAGACCCATAAAATATGAAAACATATGCTTAAAGAAACATCCACATATTTGAAAGCAGCGGAGCCTGTCCGCCTAGTCCGCAGCTGAGTGTGACAGCATGCCACATCCTACAGCTGAAACCGTGGCTCACATCACAGATGCATCATTGTCCCACGGAGGGCTGAAATGAGTCATCGCTGATGTACCAATGAACCCCCTGGGGTTTTGCTGGTGGCCAGCGCTGCTGCTCCCCTTGCTTACACAGTACCGTATGATTAAATGTGGGGTAACAGGTTCATGAACCTTGACCAGATATGTGTATGGTTAATTTCATCTTCTGAAACTCACACGTAGAGTAAACGTAGTTGAATCCACAACTTATTCATGTAAGAGTTGAATTATTAAGTATCCCAATCCCATGAAAGTGGATCACCAAACACTTTGGAAACACATGATTTATATTTTTATATTAATATCGTCAAATGTCACCAAAAACAAACTTTTTTCCAAACAAAATCTGCATTAACACTGCATGCTTATTGATTATTTCTATAAGGGTGAGGATGGCCTTTGCCAGTTTGGAGCTGAACATATGAATTATGCATACAACTTATGTGAAGGAATATTAATGTAGGCAAATGATTAATCAAATGCCCCCTAAAAGTGTCTACATTTCCATCACCCATCTTAATGAGCTTCTAAGAAATAAATATCAATGTTGATTAAAAAAAAAAACACAGATGAGGCTTACATTCATAAACTGTGCAGTAAACGTCTTTGATTTCCAATGTGTCAGAGTTGGCTAAATGATTTTTTGGCTGAGCAGAATTACAGTGCTGTGTATTGTCACCTCCCACCTTGAGGGTTTGAAGCCAAACTTCTAATCTGTGCGTATGTGGGGTTTGCATGTTCCATGCAAGCAGGTGTGTAGGAACCAGGGGGAATGGGGGGGAACATGTACCCCCCAATATTTAATTTGACTTCATATCCCCCACTCCAAAAAAAAAATACCTTTGCATTGAATGTCCCCAACCCCCCAATATCAAACTCTCTCCTATACTATACTCTCTCCTATACTATACTATACTCTCTCCTATGCCAGTCTCCTAATACAGTCCAAAAAAAAGAAGTTAAGCTAAATCAGTGTTCTTCAATCCAGTCCTTGGGAACCCCCAGACAGTCTGTGTTTTCATGAATTTAACTTTTAAAACTGCAATTTTCATAAAGAAACATACTCATGACTCAAATCAAAACAAACCAAGTGATACAGCCAGGTCTCCAAAATAAGGTTTCATTCAGAGGCTCAGACTTTTTGAATGCAGTTGCCTTTATATTCACAGCTAGGGCCTTGAGCGCACAAGGCGGCAAGTATGTCAGTCCCGCAGCAGTTTGTGCTTGACGGTGGAGCTCTCAGAGGACAGGTGCACAAACAGCGCGCCTGCGGCCGTACGCGCCCGCAGCTCGTACATGTCATAGTCATGGGCCCACTCCACCTTCCCCCAGCGCTGGATCTATGAAGGAGGAAGGGCAGGAAGCCTTGTTACTGCAGCAATACCAGAGCCTGGTACATCATCTCTTGCAGCATGACTCTTAACAAGACCAGTTCACAGTGGAGAAATTGTTTTACAGACTTTCTTTAAATAGTACAACTCCAGGAGTGACTAATAAATCGGGCTAAATTAGCTGTCATCATGTTTAAGTGCCCCAAATGTTTTCAATGCTTAAAATATGGAAGGTTTAATCATCATTCCCTGCACAGCTGATGGTCAATGAGCAGGTCTCTGCCTTATGTTTGTGCCTCTTTAGATAACTAAGCCAAGAAAGGTGCAGAAAATAGCCTATAATAGAGAAGCTGTGGTTGAGGCTGACATCATACCTGGTATTCCTCTTCCAGACAGGATAGCAGGACAGCCTGTTCCACTGTCAGGTGTCTGTCAACCAGTCCAAAGGACAACACCAATGACTTCAGTTGTGTGATGATGAACTCCAGCCCTGTTATGAAGATTGTAGACATTTTCTTAAAGATGCCATAGAATGCATTTTTTTCATGAAAAAGGTGTTCTCTGGTGTCTACACAGAAGGTATTTGTACTTTGTTTGGTCAAAAAATGCCCAGAAGTGATATTACAGGCCCATTTACAACCCTATTATTTGGCCCTAGAACGAAACAAGCCATTTTCCTTTTTATGGTGGGCTCATTAATATGCTGATGAGCTCTGCTCTGATTGGCTGGTTTACTGTAAGGCACTGCAATAGTTCACACAGAACGAACATCTCTACAGTCAAGTGCTGCATAACGACATTTTGGTCATCGTCAGACTGCATGTACCATGGTGGTCCCGTAAGATAACAGGACTGTAGCGCAATGCATTACTCATGTTTGTGGTGATGCTAGTGTAAACAGACCTACTGCGCTGCCAGTTGTGTATAAGTATAGCATAAACAATTATGTACAGTACATAATACTTGATAATGATAACTTACTGATTTATGTGTTTACTATCCTGTATTTTTTATAGAGTATACTCCTACTTTTTACACATAACAGTGATTCTCTCACTTCAGCCTAGACACAACGTAAGAAGAGTCATAACTTTGTTTTCAACATTGTAACAAAAACATTTTAATTATTTTGTATCTCATTCAAAAAGTGATTTTACTATGCTAGCTTCATCATGCAGTTTTCAATCAAGCAAGCTGAGCAGCTCGTAAATGTGTTGTTTGTAATGATGTTGGACATTCAATTTTTGCTTTCAATCGATTTGACTTCAGTAAATCGATTACATATTTGTTTAGCTAACCAAAAGTGGGCTGCAGGCAATACAGAAGCCATGTAAGTATCATGTTTACTAGGGGTGGGAATCAGCAGTGTCCATCCGAATCGATATGTGGGAAGATATGATATGTATCGCGATTTTTAAACCAGGTTTTGCTGAAGAGCATTTCAAGTCTACATTTAAAGTACAGGGCTGTAACAATACATGAATTCATGGTGTGGTTTTCGGTTACAGCATTTTCCATGTGGAATGTGCAATGAATCCAATTAATACATTTCTTGACACAGGTGAAACCCATATTCACAAGTAGATGTTCAACAGTATGGAAATTGTGGCTTTGAGTTGGTTACATCTAGTGCTAGAAAGCTCAAAGACTATCCCACATCACATAAATCAGTAGTTTGGAAGCATTTTGGCTTCCCGATAAATTATGCCAACACCAGAGAGAGAGAATAATTGATAAGACTAAGAATGTCTGTCAGCTCTGGTATACTGAAATCTGATATTTTTCTGTAAACACATCCAACATGCTAAGTCATTTTAGAAGGCAGCATCCGAGTATGTGTTGTTGCAAGGAAATTCAGACTGGGCTTAGAGATCAATTCAGTTCAGAGATCAATTATTTTTTTAACATTAAAATGGATTCCTTGAAGAATTGCAAATTGTAACAGAATGGATATTCCCCACACCGCTATCGCTTACCACTCGCCTGCTAACCAGGGGTGCATTTTCCAAACTCGAAACTGAACGGTTCCAACTATGCAAGTTGCTAACCAGAGCTTCTGGGAAATGTATCCCTGAACAGGACTTCTTTTATCCTCCTACTAGCAATAAATAACTTTACATCAATGGTTGTTGGTACATTTTTTTCCTTGCCTGGTGCACTTGTTGTACCTGTACGCACATGCCTCTCGAGAGAGAGAGAGAGAGAGAGAGAGAAAATATGTGTGTCAGGTTGATCAAGTCCATTGAGCTTTTGAAGTTTGGGGA
>JAAGVU020000092.1:15816197-15829284 GCA_011763525.2 Mormyrus iriodes | reverse complement strand
GAGAGAGAGAGAGAGAGAGAGAGAGAAAATATGTGTGTCAGGTTGATCAAGTCCATTGAGCTTTTGAAGTTTGGGGAGGGGCATAGTTAAGACTTAAGTCTAGAATTTTTGAATCAGCCGTTTTACCACCTTCTTTTACATATGTGGGATTAATGTTTGAAAGACAGAACAAAAGTGTTTGAGATTCACGGTCAGTTCTATGTACCAAATTCTCCTTATTCAACCTTGCTGACATATTCAGATTTTGAATCTGAATTTCATGGCACCTTTATCATCCAGAGCAACACACATGGCTTGCAATCTTACGCTCCAGTCAAAACCAAGACAGTTCACATTAAGAATCAACATAAATGGTAAAATAGCAATACTTCAGAACCTTATGTTACAATCAATCAATTTTATCTTTATATAGCGCCTTTCAGAAGTGTTGCCCCAAAGCGCTTTACATGATATTGAGAGAAGACAAACCAACAAACCAACCAACCAACAACCAACATTATGATGACATGTCCAGAACCTTAAACAACATGCCGCCTTCAACTCTTCACAATAACAGCACTACTATATAACTACTAAATCTAATAAATGTAAAATATCATGATCTCATAAATCTAGCAGGTAAATTGGAATGGTGAATGACAGGGCCTCTTACCAGTTAAGCCCCAAAAGTTGTAGGAGCTTAAATGCTGATGGAAGGTGTCTCTGGTCTCCTTTGGTATTTGTGGCCCCATTATGTTGGAAGATGAGCCAATTAATACATTATACCTGGCAATAAAATACAAAAAGTGGCACAGTAAGAGCATTATTTTGGTTTTTTTCGAATGTATCACCATTGTTATGCAGCATGTGGGAAATATATAAACAACATACATCTTCGTTTTTGATGAGAATATATTCATAACTAGTGAGGTGGTTGGGGGGGACAATCTAAAATACCTCTTTTGACATTGGAAACCTTAATATATCTTTCTGGGGAAGACAGATTAATTTAAAACTTACTTGTACTCAGTACAGTGTAACTGTTTCACCCCAAAACACTGGTGGCATATAAATTTCAAGCCCACAACTACAGTTTAATGGTCCAACTTGATTCCACAGAGCACAAGCTGGGAACCAGTGAACAAATCAGTTTTCTATACAGACTCCCCAACTTACAATTGGGTTCCTTCCCAACAGACAGGTCGTACGTCAAAATGGAAGCAGATAATCGCACTGATTTTATGTGTGAGAATGACACTAGGAGATGCGAGTGAGGCTGGGACGGTCATGCTGCTATACAGTACAGTACTTTCCCGTGGCAACTACAGTACAACATGCAGCACTACTGGGCATACAGCTGCCCAATTTTTTTTTAATCACATATTTTATTCTCAAACTTTGGTCGTAAATCGGGGATAATCTCTACATGAAATATCACAATGAGCTCTGAGAACACCTGTGACACACACCTCTTTTCAATCCAATCCAACACCGGGTCCCACTCGTTCTTTTGAAGTTCCACCAGCCCTGGAGGCTCTTCTACGCGATAGCTTGCAGGGGAGACATGGCACCAAGACGTACAACAAAAAAACGCTGTCAATTGACCTGTTCAGTCTGCAAATATCCTACCAATTAAAATGCTGTTCTGAAAAGCTTGGAGGCAAATGTGCTTAGCCTGTGCCTACCAAATGGTGTCCGTCTCCAGAAACTTAAGGGCAGCTGCGATGATCTGTTCCTTGTCCCTCTGGGTGGGGTTATCCAGGGCCGTATTGCACAGAGTGGTCTGAAGCAGAAAAACAGACATGTGCTCTTTTAACACCCTGCACGTCTGTATAACACCACACTGCTTAGCCAGCAGTTCGACAGGCGCACCAGATGCATGGTGTAGAACTTCAATGTGTCTTTCTGCACATCCCACTCTGTTGCCACAGCGATGGCTAAAGCTTCATTGGGTACAGTGAACAGCTTGCCCCCAGGAGTCTTCAGTTTCCTCCGGTCCAGATTAATCTCGTACAGGCCGTCTATATGTCAGAAAAGATTTTTTTTTTTAATTGTAAAAATATTACATTAATACATTTCCTTAACAACATCTAAAAAGCTCAGCTATATGTAATATAATTCATTCCCTGAATGACAGGATATGCTCCCTATGCAGGTTTAAACATTATTTCAATTCACCTTCTCCCTGTGAAATACCAACATCTTGGTAGAATTTCTTCCTTTCTGTTGATTAAAAAAAGATCATGTCAAACATACATAGACAAATACGGACAGGCACATGCATCACGGGTGTATGTTATGCATTAATAAGGATATCACCAACAACGGCAAATCAAAATCTGTTTAACCAGGATTCTTTGGCATTTCGAAATAATATGCAATAACAATTAGCTATATAAGTCTGAAAAAAAAGGAAAAAGAAGTCTGGCTAGGAAGGATGACCAAAAACAAAATGAGCAACGCAAACTTAACTACTTAGCAGAATGAAACCATTCACCGCAAAGACTAGCACCTACAAGTTTTTCACGATGCCTTTATAACTGATATCGGAGAATATTGTCATATATTCCTACCGGACGCTGCAGCGGAGTATTCTTTAGTGTGATTAAAAGAGGGAAACCATGTGTCACGATTCCGACACTTAAAAAACGCAAAGCTTACTGGACGCTGAAATCTAACCAGGTTTCTTAGCATTGTAGACAAGTAAGGTTCCCTAAACAAATCAGATTAAAATCAATCTCGCTATTGGTATACACTTGCCAATGGCAAGTCTGACAAAGAGACTGTTAAAGACTTTTAGCGAAGTTATCAGCTAGACGGTGAACTGGAACATTTGCCATATATATGGCGTTTAAATGCATTCAATCCACCAAATTTTATACAAGAATTACGTTAGCCATATTCAGCTTCTGAGTTGTGGCTAATTTCATAAAAACGTTTATTTTACATCAGAAATATCGGCTGCAGGGGAAACCACGCTGCTAATGACCTCTCTTACGTACGACATCCTCCTCTCGTCTTCCTGCGATGCGTAACGCGGAAATGACGACAGAAGCAATAATTATTTGAGAAAAGGGAATATATAACAAGCATTGAATGCAGTGTCACCATCCATAATATAGATTAAATGCATGCTGTTCTATTGAATACATAATATCGTGTTACAAAACACGTCTTAAAATGGTAATGAAAAATAAAATAGGTAATAAGAAAATAGTAAAGCATACGATTATATAATATATGAAATACCGATTTTATAAAATGACCACTGACTTGATGGTTTTGGGGATTTATGGACCTGATCTCGCGTTCTGCGCAGCACATAAGTGACACATTGACCCATGCATTATGGGAAAAGAAGTCCGTTAAAAACTGACCGATCATATCGCACGATAAACTCCAAGAACTTGAAAAATCTGCAATTTAACTAGTTCTGGAAAATAAATAAATAAACAAACACATAAAATTCGTCCCAAATAATAAAGTGTTACTTTCGAAACTGTCATGTCTGTGCATATGAGTTGAATACATTTCTGCAGCCGTACAGAGTAACAAGCGCCGAAACATGCGTTTAAGTATGGATCCGGAACATTTGTGTTTTATCTCATAATGCAAATTGGCTGATTTGTGCCTTTTTCGTTGTAGTTTTAAAAGTTACAGTATTATCTTTTATATCAGGCCATTTGACAGCTTCAGCCAAGTACTGTACATGGCATGTAGTATATTAATCTGTTAAAATGTCATTATCATTTGCTCATACGTGCTCGTTCCTTGCAACCGTATATCACATATATAGATAGAGTGATAGTTTTCAGAAATTACACCTGACGTATGCAATTGATTTTGGAATGTGGAGGCAATAACATATACTTGACGTTTTTAACTTGTGCTTAAATATCGTCTCAACTTTCTTCCATCTTTTGTGATAAAAAAACAACGTAAGCAACTATAATTTAAATGCAATTTCTTCTTGGTGTAGAACTTGAACAATACGTCATAACTCTCATTTTACTTAATTACCATAGAAATTTACGCGTAACTTTTACAAGACATACAATTCCCGACATACATTTCGGGAGAGGGACCAATGACCGTTTAGTTTTATATAGGGGTATGTCCAACCTTCTAATCAGGTAGGTCGTTATTAATTTGAGTTTGTCTGTCGAGTTACTGTCGGTTTACAGATATTCAAGTGGCGCATCCTTTATTGTCCCGTGGAGGATTTGTGTGGTGGTGAGCAGTCTTGTCAGTACTCTTCATTCCATCATTTTTAACCATATTTTTTCCCCCTTCTCTGGGATTTTTTCACGTTGTCGGGGGTTACCCCGGCGAAGGAGTAAACATGCCGGTCCGCGCTGAGTGCAGAGCTGGTAACGCCTCTATGGCCTTCGTATCCTCGGCCTCGCTTATCCCACCTCCACCGATAAACACACAGCAGCCCGGCGTCGCCACTTCGCTTTTATACAGCGGCTCCAAGTTTCGAGGACACCAGAAGAGCAAGGGAAACTCGTATGACGTTGAGGTTGTTCTGCAGGTAAGTTGGACGCAAATGTTCGACATGTAGCTAGGTCATTTTTCAAAAATGCTTGCCGATGGAGTCTGCCTGTCATTCAGTGACACGCAACAATTTGGAAAGCTGAGGTTGTCATCCGCAATGACTAGTTAGTACAAATTTTTCTGAGCAGACAGTGCGATTACTTGCTGTCTAAAAATTACTGTGTTTGTCGGACTTACACTGGTAAGAACTTGCCCACAGCCATTGATGTCTGCTTGTACTTTAATTGAACACGTTCTGTTTTAAATTCATCCGTTTCGTTATGTACTGGGAGGAAATTCCGATATATGCTCCATTGACAGTCTCCTAGAAAATTTAAATTGGTTCTACAGGATGTAACTGCCAGTTACCTGTGTGTACTGTGTTAATTGTGATACGTGCTTTGGTCAGCAGGTGGCGTAGTGGTTCTTGGATTAAGTTTGACGACAAGATTTCTGCTTAAAATAGTATTGTATTCTTGGCTGGGTAAACTGATCATAACCGGTGCATAATGTGGCCAGTTTTACTACATGAGTGAAGCAATGATATCAGCAACTGGGGTTTAAAGTCTGATTAATGGTGCTGATTTTATGTTTTGTGTTGTGTGAATAAAACAAATGAGACCATTGCATAATTTCTTTTTGCAGCATGTTACAATGGAAGATTCGTATTTATGTGGGTATCTAAAGATTAAGGGACTGACAGAGGTAAGCAGACAAACGATACATTTTTTTGTCTTTTGAAGCACAATGGATTTTTGTTTTCTTCTAAGCTTCCTCAGCACAAAATATATGAACTTTTGGTATGACTTCCTTGTTGCTGCTTTGTCTGTCGACAGTTTGCTCTTTACTTTTCCCTTTTTTCTCTATTATATTGATAACTGTAATGTGCTTTATTATGCAATACTGTGTAATCTTCGTTTGTTGTAATTAATCACAGTGTAAAAGGATTTCACAAATTCACAAAGAGCTATGGAATAACGCAGCTCTAATTAGGCATTGATTGCATAAGCAATTGCTTCAAACAAGAGATCACTTTCACAAATTGGTCTAGTAAACAAATCTGATGTTGACATACACGCAGTCAGGGTATAACAGCATTCTCCTACACTGGGTAAAGATTCAATTGTAGTTTGATTGACTGGTTTAGTGGTTTGTTCAAAATTGCTGGTTCAGTCATTTTTGCAGTCAGCCACATGAAAATGGCGCTCACAAAGAATTTGAAAAGTAAGAACCCTTCCATATCTTGAAGTGCACTTTGCTTAGGCAGGTCTTGCAAAGTACTGTTGTTGTAACTCATATTGTCTGCCTGCCAGTAACAGCCACAACACAGGAATTTACCTGTGTGTGGGTGCTTTGTAGCATCACTGACTGCCATATGTGATTTTATGGAATTTTCTTTTCTTTAAAATATGTATGGCAGAACAATTGTTTTGGAGGAAAGTTCACAATCGCAAGTGAGGTTTATTCACCCCAGTTTATTCACTTTTTGTCACAGGTCTCTAAGTTCTCAGCTCCCATTTATTTATTTTTCCATATGGAAAACGATAATTTGTGTACTTAACACGAACATTTTAATACTCTTGTCTACCATGTAATATTGAACTTAAAATCTCAAGCTCAGCTAAAAAGCTGAAAACAAAGCTTTTGCAGCTAAAGGCCATGGTGAACGGACAAGAAGGTGGAAGGAATTTGTGGAATAGATGCTGATACAAAATTTATAAAAGGTGAAGCATCCCATTGAATCCTCATATCTTCAGCTGTCATGTGAATGGATGTTAATTGTTGGTAATTGTTTTTTGAACAGGAATACCCAACTCTCACTACATTCTTTGCTGGGGAGATAATCAGTAAAAAGCGCCCATTTTTAACAAGGAAGTGGGATGCAGATGAAGATGTTGATCGCAAGCATTGGGTAGGAGGAGTACGCTTACTGTAGTTTATTAATTTTTGCCGGAAGTAGAAAAGCGAGTACATTTCCACTACTTGGCAGATTTTGTTTCTATATTTCTGTTTCACTGTGAAATAATACTTCACAATGTTAATTTGCCTCCTTGATTTCCTGAAATTTCAGGGCAAGTTTCAGGCTTTTTATCAGTATGCAAAAACATTTAATGCTGACGACTTTGATTACGAAGAACTGAAAAACGGTGACTTTGTCTTTATGAGGTGGAAGGTAAGACATTCTTCCAAACAGACCACTGCTCTTTTTTTTTTATTCTGGAACTGTTTATTTTCTTTTTTGGTTATGTTGGTGAAATGTATTTATGTATCTATGTTCTGCTGCACCCCTCTAGGAGCAGTTTCTTGTCCCAGATCACACAATCAAGGACATAAGTGGTGCTTCTTTTGCTGGCTTCTACTACATCTGTTTCCAGAAATCCACGGCAACCATAGAGGGTTATTACTACCACAGAAGTTCAGAATGGTAAAGCTGCTCAGTGCAGTTTCTCCATGGAGCCTAGGTGTTTATAATTTGCCATTAGTTGTTTCTGGACAATGCTCTAATACAGCAAAGCATAGGACTACATTCTTCAGTTAAGAAATGCAGCTGACTTTTGATACACCGTAAATTTTGATCTTACCATAAAATCGTACTTTCTTTCGATTTTCTTAATTATCCACTATAGAAGAGCTAGTATTTTGTGTATGGAGTTAGAGTAGCAAGAGTTATCAAACACTGGAGGAAAATGCAGGAAGATTCTTGAGCTACCCAGGCATGTACATGCGTTCATTTGTGACATTGTAGCTTTTCCAAGCAAGCAAGCAGGCTCCCAGCAATCTGCTTGAGCTCAGATGAGTCTGACCAAAGAATCGAATGAATATTCATCAAATCTGTGTAACGCTTTCGCCCACAAAGGCTTGCCAGAGATGCTGCAACCCAATGATGGTTTTCGGTGCCTCTATATAGTGACCAAACAACTTAAGACAAACAGTGTAACGTAATCTATGTGCATGTCCTCAGCATGTCTGTAAAGGGACAGTATGTGGAAAGGGGTTAGGATGGTGTGGGAGTGATACAGTATTTCACACCAGTGTTTTTCTTGTTTGCTCCCACAGGTACCAGTCCTTAAACCTTACCCATGTCCCTGAACACAGCATGCCTATATATGAGTTCCGGTGACTTTGGCATCCTGGTGTTGCTTGCAGAGTTGGACTGCTCAATGCCCTATGAACAGTGTGGACAGCGAGTGGCTATAGACCGTCACGTGATTCAGTGGAGGATCGCAGCCTCTTTGGAGAGAGTACGTCAGACAGATGGGTACACAGGCGGAACTCTCGGGCCCAGATTAGCAAGCGAACCGCTAAAGGGCCGTACGGAAAGTACGTTCTCCTGGATTTATGGCTGAGTGCTACTTTATCAAAGCTTATTTTTGATATTCTGTTTTAAGCTACTTTTGTTTACCTGCAGTGTCTTCATGGTATCTTTACTTTTAAGGTTGATTGTTTAACCTCCCCCCCACAAGAAAATTACTTAAAGTGCTTGATACTTTTCTAGTTTCATGAGGTCAGACTTTGTAGCACTCATTGTTTTTTAACGCAATACATTGGAACTTATGTTGGCTTCTTTGTCTTAAAGCAGTCATGACTACTTGAGCAAATGGGGAGAGATCATAAAAATGTCAGTGAGCTACAAAAATTCCTCGGATGCTATTGATCAGTAATATGGGGGTCATTTTGCTTAAAATTCTTGACAGTTTTGTTCTTCTGAATCAAGCAAGATGTTGACTTAAAGCTTTTCCGGTGTGGATATTGGAAGTGTTTGTGACCCAGAGACTTCAGTCTCTTGGAACACTTTACCTTTGGAGGTAATTGATGTCAACGGCGCACATGCTGTTCCCAAAAGACTTCAGCTCCCCAACCCGGCTCCCTGCTTCCCTCTTTCTGACTACCTATGCAACATAATCACAACATGAGCTGTTAATATGCTTCTGTTTGTCATAAACACTAGTATAGAAGCTAGTCTTACAAAAGGTCCCGTTAAAGCCATTGCAGTATTTATTGAACTTGATTAATTCTGTCTGTACGTACCACATGTTTTTGTCTACATTATTTAAGATCATCCTGTAATCTTTGCTTCCGCTCATGATGGTGCCATCTTCTCAGTATCTGTGAAGTGTGTTACGTCTATATGGAGAGGCAGCCATGTACAATGTATACTTAAGTCTGAAGTATTGTGGTATTTTTGCTGCAGTTCCCAGAGTGGTAAATGCCAACAGCCTCACTGTGGTATCCTATGCTATTCAGTAAAAGTCAGTGCACTCCACTAAATGTTCTGAGACTCCCTCGGATGGTTCAGTTCTCTTCATAGTGGAATAGTAACTTGCACCTTTCCCCATGTCACTGTGATGGTGGAATACCGATAACGCACGGGCAGGATGGGTTAGGAAAGCCAGCCCATGATTGTGTTCCTCAAGGTCTATCAGCCGAAAGTATACAAAGACTGGGCTGTTTTCTGTTTTGCATGCAGCAGATCATAGTACCCTAGTAATCTTCAAATGGGGCTTCAGAGATCATTTGTGTATTTTAAGTACTTTAAGTACTTACTTAAGTACTTTAAGGTTTTGATTAACAACACAACTACTAAGCTTCTGAACATGTGTTTTAAACAGATACCGATGTGTAAATGTAGTTTTCTATTAATGTGAGAAAATGTATAAAAGTCCTTAAAGCTTTATCTTTCTGCCTTAAAGGTGAATGAATTTTATAAATTATTTTTGACATGAATGATGGGAATGGCAAGAAAAGCACGGTCCTATTATAGAACATTTCAGTTTTAACTTGGATGGTATTGGTACCATGATGTATACTGTGCTGTTGTGATATAATGCCACTCAAGAAAATGCAGTACTCAAACCAAATAGATGTCACTGACAAGTCCTAAAGTATTAGCCCTCTCACTGTGGCTTTATGTGCTGCCCTCAGGTAACTAATGGTGTGAGCCAGGAAAGTACGAGTACAGCTCCTAATTTTATCTACCTCAGTGGTCAGTTGATTACATGCCACTTTATTCCTACTTCTGTTGATTGCTTGTGGCTCTGCTAGGTAAGTTGATCATGAGACCTTGTCCTGATGGGGGTGCTTTTGGGGGAGCAGATGGGTAATGCAGCACATTTAGCCTATTTTAAAAACTCAGTCGTCATTGGCTGGTTGACATTGGGACAAATCAAATATCTTTAAATGATTCTGCAATTAGGATAAGTCACTGGATAAGTTCATATAATTCAGGCTGAATACAGTGTGTACAAGGTGTTACAGAAAGGAAATCGTGGTTTATGTCATCCCATTCCCCATCCCAAGGCTTTCCAATTAGCTCGTTGGATCTGGATAGTCTGCTTAAAGCAGTGCACAGTTCATAGTTCATGTACCTATTTTTTTCATATAGGACATTTACAGTAGGAACATGCCTAAAGCAACAGACCCTTTAGAAAGGAAGGAGATTAATCATCTCTGTAAATTAAGCGCCTCTTACAGGTTGTTCACACAAATGTTATATATTAACGAATTGATCCTTCCTACGTTTTTTTTTTTTTTCTGGCATGTTTAAGAAGTGGATGAAATGTTTAACGGATCACAAAACCATTTGATGAGCAGTGAAATATGACTTGTCAGGGTGTAAAATGGTTGGAGGAATTTTAAGAAATAGGATATTTTGTTTAACGCAACATGATGGGGGGGGGGTGGATATAGTGTCTCCATCAGCATTTCAATAAAACTTCCATTGAAGAAAAAAAAAAAGTTTTTTTTTGCTTAATACAATGTATACATAGTTCATTTCATCCTATGTCAATACATTATTAGTTTGATGTAATATGTTACATTAAAAGGGTATTGTTCCACGTGAAAAGAAGCATGTCTTAGTCATCCTCGATGATGTAATATGGGAAATTCCACATCAGAAATGGAATGACATAATTTATTTCCCGTTCCTTCTTTCTCTGTGGCATAGGTTAGGTCTTGAGAATAGCTTAGTGACTACAAGATTAAAAAAAACAGTGGTAAATGTTTTTGAAGATCGAATTTGATTCTCCTCTCTGAATTCACTAACTTCTACGGTGTAGAAAATTTATACTAAATGAGCCGCAAGAGGGCACTGTTCCATGGTGTTTCTAAGCTCGAGTGTTTCTTTTTTAGTATTACACGTGACATTCCAGGGAGGGCTGCATGGTGGCTTATTTTGCACTGTTGGCTCACACATCTGAGGCAGGGGGGTTTGACTCCTACCCCTGCTCAATGTTTTGAGTTTTCATGTCGTACCAAATAATGTTCTCTGGGTACTCTAGTTTTCTCCTGCAGGTCAAAAGCATGCCAATAGATTGGTGTTTCCAGTTTATGATCAAATATTTGTGTGTACATGCCCACTGAAGGACTTCTTATTTTTTTCATATATAAATATTACTTAGTTATTAATAGATATGGATAAGTACGCTTTCTGACAGAGAATCTGAATTCCCACTGTTATCGTTCTTAATCAACCTTTAGTCTTCATCCTTTAAAGCATTACAACTGAAAACTCATTGTTAATCTATTTTTGTAAAACGACTGATTAATGACCCCTTTAATACATAGCTACATAATGTGGGGAAAATCCAAGGCAAATAACACATTAATAACAATCGTCACCCTGTCTGCTGCAGGAGAACCCGTCACGGCACTCCCTGTGGGAAAAAAAAGTACCATTTAAATGTCCAATACAACAAACTGAAAGTTGGATTTGTTCCCAGTCCAACAAATTACCAAGATCCCAGGTCACAGAGGCCCAAGCGGAGTCCATCCACCCATTTTTACTTCGTCCCTTCCATGGGATGCACAGGGCATACGCGAAGGCACCATGAAGACACTGGCACCCCCAGTTCAGCTGGTCAGCATGTTTTTGGATTGCGGCTGAAAGCTAAACTCTGGACAGACCAGCCGGGAGCTGAATCTGAAACTGTGACCTTAGCTCTGATGTGTTACAGCACAGCGTGTTGCTCATGGAATCAGTTAAGAATATTACAGATAACTTTTAACATATTGTTGTAGCTTATGTACAAAAGTAATGTATATTCATATTTACATTAATTTGGCTAGTCCTTCCTGCCTGTGACGACAGTCTTGGTTAGAAAAGGACAAGGTTGTCCTTCAGCCTATCCATTAACAGAAATAAGTAACAAAAGCATCCATTGTCTCCCTATGGGACAAAACAAAACTAGGCATTGTGTGTTCATCAGTCTGAAAGTAGAAGGCATTGGGTGTCTCTTGACTCAGTTGCAAAAATCCATAACCCAGAATTGCCAAAGTAGGATAAAATCTTTAAAATACATGGGAAACACTGACAATTTATTAGTGTTAAAGTTGTATACACCAATCAGCCATAACATTAAAACCCAGCTGCTTCTGTAGGTCTTCCTCATGTTGCCAAAACACCTCTGACCTGTAGAGGCATGGACTTAACAAGACCTCTGACAGTCGTCTGTGGCATCTGGCACTAAGATATTGGTTGCAGATCCTTCAAGTCCTGTAAATTTTGAGGTGGGGCCTCCACGGATCAGACTTGTTTGTCCAGCACCTTGCACAGGTGTTCGATCGTATAGAGATTTGGAGAATTTGGAGGCCAACTCAACACCTTGATCTCTTTCTCATGTTCCTGAAACCATTCCTGAACAGTGAGGAATAAAATGTTTGATTCTGACAATGGATCTTCAGTGGAAAACACAGCTTTTGGCCATAGAAATAACTTGAGGTCTGAGTCAAAAATCACTCCTAAATTCATTTTAATATCTTCCAGACAGTTTTGTAAATGCTTTAAGGGAACATCGAGCTGCGTATCTTCTGCATCCTTACACTTGCCAATTTCTCCTGCTTCTAAAACATCAGCTTCAAGAATTAACTGTTCAATTGCCTTCATAGGTTCCATTGTAACAAGATAATCAATGTTATTCATTTTACTTGTGAGTGGTTTTAAAGTTATGATTGGTCAGTGTTTATGAGAAATATATGACTTTAACACAAATAAAATCACACCCTATATTACCAGTTTGGGTTTATATTTTAATTTCCCACCTGTATTGCCTTTTAGAAACATGCTAACCACACACACATCCTGATATGCTCCATCTTTGAAAAAAATATTCTGCATTCCTGTCCTGCACAGGAAGAACTGGAGCATGGGCAAGGGCATGCATGCGTGCACGTGTGAAAGTTATCTGCTGTAAAGCCTCGGAACAAATGGTAACAAGTGTGGTTGTGGTATTTACAACTTTTTATTTACATTTCACTAAAGCACACGTGCGTTGAAAAAAGAAATGACCTCAGCCAATTATTAATCATTAACCACAGGGGCCTTAGTGTACAAGCACTATCAGTAAAGACTTCTTAAAGAGTGATAACCAGGAAACAGAGCAGAGACAGTAAATATTTTGAAATCTCTTCTGGGAAGATTTTGGAAAAACCTATAACAGGAATTGTAGTGTTTTATCACACAAACCATATAACAACAGTTATATGTGTCATGAACGCAGGCACAGAGGGGAGAATCCAAGGAAAAGGCTTTATTGAGTGCTAGACACTCAGGAACAGCAACATCAATGACCCA
>JAAGVU020000092.1:15689798-15777405 GCA_011763525.2 Mormyrus iriodes | reverse complement strand
TTTGCAACTGCTTATGCTTTCCTTTAATTCTTGCGAGTATTGATCACTGCTTGTGATAATATTTCGTAACGTCTTTTATGTTTCCTTGCTACTTTTATGTATTATTGCTTCTTTTCTTTTTATATTCATACCTTTGCATCTAATATTATTAGCTATAAGATATATATATATTTGATACCATTGTAGTATGAGTCGTTTTGCATTGTCTTCAATATGATAGCTAGGTATTGATGTTAATGCGAGATTATTTTGTATTACTTATTAAAGTGTTTTTGAGTGAACCTAAGCGTGCCTGTTTGTTCCTTCGAGAGCCCTATATCCCTCTCTCATCCAATTTTAAGACACATCTGTAGCTTTCGGAAAATTCTCTACTCTGAAATTAATTTCTTATGCAGACCCTGTGATACATCGAAACCTCGATGGGGAAGTCATGAGGAAGAGTCGCCTGTCCTGCTTTTGAGATGTCACACAATCACACAATACACAGTGAAACGAAATAATGTGGGTCCAGAGGAACATTATTTTGTTTCACTGTGTATTGTATGTCTGGGATAACAGTAAAGCTTTACCTATGACTAACTTGCCTTGACAATCTGGGGGAGGGGGTCTTATGAAATATAACTGCTGCCCATTTCAGTATAACCAAAAGTATATTCAATCTGAAATGTTTTGTTCAGGAAGTTTTCTGAACAAAAAAATGTGCATGTGAGTAATAAAAGTAGTCTCTGCAGTGTTACTGTAATGCTGACGTTTATTGGACTACTGACTAAATTAATTACCTCATTTAAAGTCTTCAGAATATTTTTTGTTGCAACTGTAACTTGTTTTTGTTTACCGTGTACTTCAGTTTCTATACAGTTGTCATTGTTAAATATGAGTCTATAATTAAGTGTAGGTAATTAAGAGAAATATAATCAACTGCACCCTTGAAAGGAAAGGAGCATAAGATTTATATAAGAAAACTTATAAAAACAATGCAACTAACATTTGGACAAGAATCCTCTTCTGTAGAGGAATGTGCCCATAAACAGATAAGCCAGCACCTGGTTTTGCTAACAGAGATTTGCTTATGTTTTAACACTGAAACAATTACATGATTCTGGATTCTCTGACTCACTGCAACTCATTATTTTTACTCAACTGAGCACCATAGAAATTGTGGACCTGCTTCTGACAGGCAGCCAGCGAGTATATGGAGCTGGGAGCTCAGTGGGGGGATTAATTAGCCAGGGATGACCTCCACAGAGCTGGTTCATGGATAAAAGGGGGCTGAGAGCAGGAGCCGGCAGCTGAGTGTATGTGATAAGTGGGAGAGGAACAATACCACCATGGCTCATGGCAGCATCCCTCCCACCGCACTCTTCCCCATCAAACGGCTAACGGAATTATGGCAGGAAGTGTCCCATGACATTAATTCCAAAGGTCAGGTTTTATTCACGTTTGGACTTTTGGGATCTGAAACTTTCCTGGAATTATCTCCCAGAATCCCATACCGGATAAGCAGTTAAGAGATGGATAGGTGGATGGATGGATGGGTATTTTACATTAACAATGAAAGCAATCTACAGTTGTAAAAGATTACAGATATATACTGAGTTTGCATCAATGCAGCCCAGTCTCGATACTTCTGACAAATGTATTGTGTCCCCAAGACCCAGGAGACTCTTTATAAGTGTGTTGCAGACAGGGCAAGAATGATGAGAGAGATGCAAATCACAAGTCCTTGCCTCGCAGCTATCAGGATCTAATTCAAGAGCACAGTACCAGGCCCATCATAAACCCCCAGCAGACTGTGGTGATGTGTCACCACCCATACTGGACGCATGATCATAACTGATTATAGCTGTAGCCATGTTTACATCTGTACTGTAATTACAGATATCCAATTCAAACTTAGCTTGACCTTCATCTTTTGTGATTTTTCAATGTGTTATATAACCCATCCAAAATACTTCTCTCTACTCTGTCATAGGCCTCACACTAAACCTATGGTTTAAACAAAACTGCGAAGATTACAGATGTGGAAGTGTCTCTTGGACAATATTCCAACCAGAGCTTCTAGCTTGCTGAGATTCATGTAAAAGTGTTTTCTGGAGAGGAATCAGTTTGTATCTTAAAGCAAACTGTTTTATCTATCAGCATCATAAAGAAGAAGTGTGTGTGCATGTGACATGGTAGTGTTGTGTTGGTCAGGCCACTGAAGTTGCCACACTTGAGTGAGCCTTTCAGTGTTGGCTGTGATGACAAGTTAACTGCATCTACAGTGCTGGTATTTAAGTAACGATGTGTGTGCACTGGTCAAACTGTTGAAAAATCTCAGACAATGGACACATTCACCTTCATGAGTCCACTATGATGGAGAACCAAACAATTAACATAACACCTCTTTTTTATATACCTCTTTTATAAACCTGTTTTAGGGTTTATATCCTTATATTTTTTCTAAAGTTCCAAATATGCAGGAAGTCTGGAGGAAAACCTCAAATCCAAGTGCAGTGTTGTTTCAGGTGCTTCAAAGACATATTGCTGAGCTTAATTACCATTAAGTATAATTACTATTAAGAATAAATAACACAGTTAAATTATGTGTGTGCAAGAATTATGAGTATAGAATGTCATAAATTTCCAGGTTCATAAAAATGTCTGTCCCACTAAAAATATTATCTTGTTTGATGATGATGCACGTATGAGGTACATCCTCTTACTTAATTTAAATAATAAATAAATAGGTTTATAATCATCCCATAAAAGGGCCCAGATTTCCCATTACCTTTTCAAAATCACAATTCAGGCTTGAAACAGGGCAGGACATGCTTAAATCCTTGGTATAGCGGTCAAGCAACACATTAAATGCAGTGCCCTCTACACTTTGGATGGCTTTGCATTAATAACATTCTTTGCTTCACGTGGGGGTCATCTATCTGGGAAATATTAGACAGTAAGCTAAAATTCAGTACTCACAGATGTCATGAATGCAGAAGAAATGGGCAGAGATGAAGATCTGAGTGACTTTGACATGGGCCAGATCATTTTGGCCAGATGATTGGGTTAGGGCATCTCCAAGGCGTGTGGGGTGCTCACGGTCAGCCGCGGTGAGTATGTGCTGAGAGTGGGCTGAGGAGGGAAGAGCCACGAACTGCCAGCAGGGTGATAGGCGGTCAGGACCAATTGATATGCGATGTGAATGAAGGCTATTCCGTGTGGTACAGACCAACAGAAGGGCTACTGTGGCACTGAGGGCACATGATTTTGATGATGATGATGATTATAGGAGTAGCGTGGCACAACACACAGTTAGAAATAATACATTTACATGCTCTTCCTGACAGTATTTTTAATGCAAAACTGTATCATAGTAAATTTTCAAAGTGATAACCAATTATTTGTCAGCAAATGTTTTCCAGAAAATTAAAAACTGAAAAATGCTGCTTCCATAAGTATTGAATCTTCATGAACTGGCTTCTTGTCAAAATTGAAAGGAGAATGGATGGAGCAAAACCCAGGGAGATATTACAGGAAAATCTGCTTCACTCTGCAAAAAAACTAAAGCTTGGATAAAAAGTTCACCTTTCTGCAGGACAGTGATCCTAAGCAACAGGCCAAAACAATGCAGGAATGGTTAAAAAAAGTGAATGTTCTACAGTGGCCAAGTCAAAGTGCAGATCTAAATCCCATGGAGAACATATGGTTTTCTTTGGAAATTGCAGTCAACAGGCTGACCACCTAATCCATGTCAGGGGGGACACTATGAGCTAAAAGTACTTCAGGTTTTACAAACGTCTTTAAAGCTGAAAGGCTCCTGTGTTTGGCTAAAGAGTTCAGTTCTTCTTGCACTTTGACTGTTTTGTTTCCTTGATTGAAAGACACATCCAGCTGTTTCACATTAACATTAGTTAATGATTGTAAGATTGTAAGATTGTAACATTACTTAATGATTGTAAGAGACTGACCAATCAGCACACAGCAAGAACTCAGTGCTTAAGTGAAATCCAGAACTTTTTCATTCAAACCCCGTCCTAGCTGATAGTCTCCCTCCTGACATGGATTATCTGATCACCCTAATTTAGCCCAAAATACTTAAAGCTGTTATTGCAGCAAAAGGTGGTTCTACGAAATGCTAAAGTGTACAGATTAAATACTTATGTAAACAGCATTTTTCAGTTGTTGATTTTCTTGCTGACAAATAATTAATTTTGACTTTTTAAAATTTACTCTATGAGTCTGCAATAGAAATCATGACAGGATGTATATATACACTGAAGAACCAAATCATTATGACCTCTGCCTATTATGCTGTTGGTCCTCCAGGTGACCTTTTTCTACTGGTCTAAGGTCCAGTCCTGATGATCGTGTGCCCATTGTAGGTGCTTTCACCAGTAGAGTGGGGTAAGCATGGGCACTGTAACCGGTCTGCGGCTACACAGCTCCATACGCAGCATGGTGCAGTGCTCTGTATATTGTGATAGTCATTTTGTGCACAGCATTAAAATTGCAGTAATTTCAGTCAAATTTCAATCAGTTGTCACAGTAGCCCTTCTGCCGCTCTGTACCAGACGGGGCAGCCTCTGTTGCCCCCATGCATCAATGAACTGTGGGTGCCTGACAGTCTGTCGCCAGTTCATGGTTTTTTTTCTCCTCCAACCACTGTTGGCAGGTACTCAACACCGCTACCCAGGAACACCCCACACGCCTTGCCATTTTGGAGATTCTCCGAGCTAATCGTCTGGCCATGACAGCCTGTCCCTTGTCAGAGTCACTCAGATTTTTACGTTCGTCCATTTCCAACTCATTGCCTATAAAAACCAGCTGTTGGCTTGCCATTTAATATATCCCAGATCTTTATTAGCAAATGAGATAATCATAGTTATTCCCATCATCTATGGGTGGTCATAATGTTTTGGCTCTTCAGTATATGAAAGGATGTATGCATGTATCATTTATAATTTGGGCAAATCTGATTATTTTACAGAGGATTCAATATTTTTTCATGGCATAATCTATTCATTCATCCACCTTCTAACCTTTTTTTGCAAGGCCTAGTGTAGATAGTATATTATTGATCATTACATACAATATTTATATTGCATGAATATGGAAGATATTTTGATTGACACATTGTTTCAGATTTCACCAAAAAAAAATAAGTTCCACCTAGTGACCACCCTTGACCTGTATGTATAAGGCAATTCTGGGCTTACAGTCGTGTTTCATAGACAATATGTAGGTTTTGCATTTAGAGGTGTTATTCCCTGTGCATGCAGACATACTGAAATTCTTCTAATGAAAAATGACAATGCTGTAGGTACAGATGAAAATGATATGTGATAATTACTCAGGTTTGGCAGGAAAATGGAAAGCTAATAGCGCAAGGCCTTTACATACAGGCTGCTATCGATATGTGTGTCTGGAAAATCAAATGTAAAGCTGCCTTATCCCGTGTTATTTTTGGGGTTGAAGTTACCCCAGTCCATTTTCAAAATGGTTAAATTCTAAAGATACTAGAATTTAGAACAGAAGTAGTAAAATACACAAAGGTTAAGAATTGACATCTTCCACTTTTCAAACGCATCTTTGATGTACACTAAAAGCTGATCGATTTTTCTGATATGTGAATACTGACAGAGAATTTGAGAGACCACACAGAAGTGGAGATATTTCCACCGTGTGCTAACAAATACTAGCCCTGCCTAACTTACAAGACCACCATTTTCTTTCACTGTTGAGATTATCTGTCCAGATTCTTGTAGTCTACATCCTCATGAAAATGAACGATGCATCATAGATGGCTCATGCAATGCTCTTTGTTCATTGGTGTCGTTTTGAAATGTGCTGTATTAAGCCTGTTTGTTCGACATTACCACAGCAACGACAGGAGAGTTATTGATCACCACTTGTTCCTTTGTCAGGATCATTTGACAGGAATGTTATTCATGTTAATTGCTTGGTATTTCAAAGCAATACATCAAGGCCTTTAAACTTGCCACAATTTTACATTTTCTTTTCTAAGTACCCAAAGACAGAGGAAGTATTAATTTCTTTTCAGATTACTGAGTATGTTATTTGCTGGTCTAACCTGCAAAAATACGTAACCCTTTAGGGTTTGGTACCTTAACGGAGATTTTGAAGATTACAACATTGTATCTAGTGAAATATAGGTTTACAGCTGTCCAGACAGGATCATCAATGTTGTCATCATGATTTGTCTTGCTGGAACAGCATCCACCTACACTGTCACTCATCAGAACCTATGACCTCTCTCACCCTCTTCAGGCAGCAAGTGAACATTGCCTGGTACGGGGTCTCATGCAGCTGATTTTTTTTTAATGATTTTACGTGAATCATGACCTACTCAGATGCTGCCCAGCACTTGTATTTTGCACACAGACTTAGCTACCATTGGATTTCCTTGATGTTATTTGAACAGCTTTTCTGATGTTAGGTTATAAATGGTGTTTTATATAGCTTCTGTTCAAATAACTATCTAGCAGCTGTTACTGGTGCCTAGCGTAGCATCACATATACCAACGTTATCTCAGAAGATATCTGTCCCCTTTCTACTGTGTACCAGTCTAATGTGGTACAGACCCCAAAAGAAAATTACCCTACAGCTCAAATACACACATACTGGAGAAATAAAAAGACAGATACTTCATCGGGTAGCTTGAGGTTCTCTCTAGCTGTATTCTTAGTTACAAGTAAATTGATGGTAGCTAAAACACTACCGCAGTGTCTTCCATCACCACTTTGTAGTAATATACAAATAAATGGTTAAATCTGAGTGCTCCATCTAGTGTAACAAAAATATGGCAGTAGTACATTTATCAACAAGGCACCAAAGGCATGTCGTAAAATTTTGTCCGTACTCCCGTTTCAGTTTGACATTAAAATCCTAGGCCTGGTTGGTGAAGTGCTTACGTAATAAAAGAAATGCTATATGATAAAAGAGGAAGTACTCCGAGGTTACGTCACAGTTTGAGTTCACTCTGCAGTTCACTTTCCTCTGGTTCTTCTCAAATGCATTAAAAAATGTGTGACATTCTAGACAAAATCTAGACATCTTCAATAAGATTACATTAAGAACCCGATCAGTGTGAAATATGGAGTTTTAAAACTGGGAGAGGTGGTCATAGTGATGAAACCGCCCAAATAATAATAACAACAACAACAATAATAATAATAATAATAATAATAATCATTGTCTCAGTTTGCAGAGGAGTTGCATGATAAGAGAACATAAGGGATGTGATGGCTGAGGTGACTGGCGCAGAAGAAAGTAGAGGAAGGAGGAGGAGACTGGTCATCAGCCAAGCTCTCTGGTTGTCCAATGAGCTCAGTGGAGGTGAGCGTTGAGGTCGTACTTCTCGCAGAACTTGTCCGTGAAAGGGATGCAGGTGAGCAGCTCACACCACTCACACTTGATGGGGTAGACGTAGAAGAGCACGGCCAGGCCAGCCAGCAGCCCCACGAAGATCAGCAGGGCGACGATGATCTGGCAGCGCTTGCGGTACATGTCCATGCGACCGAAGCTGATGTAGGGCAGGAACGCGAAGGAGAGGAAGAAACCCGAGATGAAGCCTGAGATGTGGGCGAAGTTGTCGATCCAGGGCAGCAGGCCGAAAGCAAAGAGGAAGATCACCACGCACAGCAGCTTGGCCAGAGCTCGCCACGGCCGAGCCAAGATCTGCCAGCTCTGGATGAGCTCCACGAAGAGGCATGCCAGGATACCAAACTGAGAGCCTGCTGGACCCACCTGACAATTACGGGACAGAGGACAGGGACAGTTATAAGTTAATGAAAAGGACCAAAAATCACTGTTCTTAAATCATCCAAAGCTAATTAATAAGCCTAAGCTATAACAAATATCCCCAAATCTTCAAACAATCAATCATTTCAAGGTTTAGTTGTTACTGGAGCTATATCTTCAAATGAGATCCCAGTACAAGTGGTCTGACAGTAGACAGCAGATAATGGCAGCATGTGGCCAAATGGCAGTTAATTTTTGCTTTAATTGAGAGCGACTTGCATAGCTGACACATTCATTCTGCTGCCACATATATTACTGAGTTCAATAATACTGTGAGCAATACAACAGCAATTACCTTTGTAGGTTTTTGACTGCCAATCCTTTGGTCACAAGCCTAGCTCCTATCCACCAGACCATCTGCTGCCCTATTACTCTACAGACTACACAAATTTAGTTGCACGGACCCAGAAACGGCCTCGGAGTAAAGATTGGTATTTTGTGTGAGTTATGATTTGTCAGCCCAAAAGCTACTGGCCCATCCAACCTCAGCTCGGTAGGGCAGAAAGATGGCGCTGGCCAGGTTGCCGGTGATGCCACTCAGGATGTAGATGATGGAGATGCGCAGCCAGCCTGCAAGCTTCTCCAGGTCCCTCAGGATTGTCATTTGGAAGCACACTGACACCAGGCAGTGCAGGATCCTTGATCGGGACGAACACAACAGGTCAGATTTGGTGAGGTGATGCTACTCATTTAACATAAAACATTCCTACATGTAAGGGGAATATGCACACCAGTGTTTCCCAATCTGGTCCTCGGGGGCCCACAGACAGTCCACATTTTTGAGTCCTCCCAGTTCCCGGCAGAAATGTGGACAGTCTGGCAGGAAGCTCAGAGGGAAAAGAAATGTGGACCGGCTGTGGGTCCCCGAGAACCGGATTGGGAAACACTGATGTAGACTTTAGGTCTAGTGCATGAAGTTTATACATTTTAAGCATTACCAGCAGTGATGTTTACCACAACTCCAACTACGTACTTGTATGGGTCCCCCCTGCTGGTCACAACAGTCACTACACTAAATATTATAGAAACACATTCCTTATTTAGGGGATGCTGAAGTAGCACATTCTGCTAACAAGCTAACTAACTACGATCTTCTGATAGTGATTTCTAGCTAATGTTATATGTGACCATGAAGCGATCATATCCCAGCAATGTCACAAAAAGGAAATTTCGAACAGAAAGGTGGCCTAAGCTGACCAGCATCTTCATGCTTGATGAGGGTGCAGACGTTAAGGTCCTGACTGAGAGCAGGCACCATTTGCATTCCCAATCCCATGTAGAGGGCGGCTGCTTCCTCACATTCCCCACTTACGCCACACTCACCCGGCGTGCAGGAAAAGCGAGAGCCACAACCTATAGAACTGGTCTGGGATCTCTGGGTTGAGGAACGGAAGCAGTCCGCACACGTCATCCATGCAGTGAACCTGGATGAAGCAGGATGGTGAAGAACAGCAGCTAAAGTCACTTTGTGATGAGACAGCATTAGACACCACTGCACATTAGTGTGCTTGTTAAAACAGCACAATCATTTTAACATTCACACACAACTAGCAGTACTAACACTAATGCAGCTGTTATTAAATAACCATACTGTACCTTGAGAAACTTAGCTTATAGCTTGTGCATTTTTACATGCATCACCTTCTTCATTGGGGCTAGGCAATTACATAGACCAGTTCCTTAACCGCTACACTGCTTATTGCCCTGTGATCTACTGACTGCATGTATTTCATTACACTTAATTTTTCCCCAGAGCCATCGCTGTCATTTTGTATCTGTTACAATTTCCTGCACTACCGGTGGTTGCTATGGAAACACAGAAGATCTCAGGCTGGGGCACACGTGAAGCAGAGAGGAATGTGGTCAGGGGCCCACAGTGCATCGTTACAGGATAACTCCTCTAACAGTTTTCCTCTTTCCCCCTCCCTACAGTAAAATCACTGCAAACTCTAACAGCTGTCAGCCAGCTGGACCCATTTGGCTAAGTTCTGAAGTACAGCTTGTCTGGGCCCCTGCGACTAGAAGTTGATCTGGCACTGATCCATGGAACCGGGTGAAGGTATATGAATGATGCAGGCGGTTGTATAGTCAAAGCATACAAAATGATTGGCTGATGTCTCCAAAGCCCCCATTTGAGCAAAATCAGCCATACATTACACTGTTTACATAAGTACACTGCTCATGTGCCATTAGCCCACCCCTCTGCTTCCATTTCCATCCTGACGCTTACCGCCAGATGGGAGCAGAACGGCTGTATGGGAAAATGATCATAATAACAGCTAAATTAATCTACCATAAATGTAGGAACATGGCAGTGATAACTCGGCAAAAAAAGGAAAAAAAAAAAGCTCTTGCGATAGAGACGTCTCAGCATTTTATATTGACAGGAGTTCTCAGATCGACCTTTCTGGCGGTCTGTTGGGGGAAGCAGGCATGGGGGAGCAGTGGTCCCCGTCCCCTCACCTGGGAGCAGAGCGTGGCCTCCTCATGGAAGTAGCCCTTCATGAAGTCACAGTACTCTCGAGATGTGATTTCACACCTGTATCAAGTGGGGCGGAAAACATTCAGTGTTCAGTTTGTACACATGACGCAAGAGGCAGCAACAAGGACTCAGAAGCTGCCTTGTGTGGAAAATGTTCTGTGGTCTGTGAGGGCAGGACAATATTCAGCCGCTGCCTGCAATGCAGAAGGTGCAAAAATACTGTAGCGCAGCAGCTCTCTGGAATGGAGCTGTATGTCCGTAACCCAACTGGATGGAACACCGGTGCTCAAAGCAAATACTTACCTCCCTTTGGTGCCTATGCAGCAGGGCCGGCCGGTGATAGCACAGTCTATGTGAGGGAGATTGGTGTGGTTTCCTTTGCTGTCCCTGCAGATCTGGACAGAGAAAGATTCTCATTTAGATATAGATTCAAACTTTGAGTTTATGTGTTGTAACCTGAATATAAATTCAAGTGTACAGAAATACATGGTTCACATTGTACACATTCATAGATAAAGAACAGCCACTGGTGGAAAGTCCAAGTCCAATCGCACTCACTGGCCACTTGGTGATGTCATCTGGCCACTCATGAGGGGACACCGATGCAGGTTCCAGGCAAACTCTGCAGAGAGGATAAAAGGGTGACTTGAGAGAACAGCACTGCTGAAACGGTGCTGCGTTTCAGTCAGACAGCGTGCAGAGAAACAATCTATTGCCAGAGGAGAGAAGAAAGCAAGTGTTGAAGCAATGAATCACAGCAGTTGTGTAGAAGACATGCTGCTTGAATCCACTGTCTATAATGTACAGTACCTAGTGTGTGGGGCCCCTGAATCACAGGGACTGTACTTTATAGTATATGTTAAGCATGAGTTGGAGAGACTCTCGAGTGAATGCACATCCTTTGCCACTACCCGATCCCTTACCTTGGGTCCTGGTGGCAAACGGAACCATACTGGCGTTCTTTGCCGTTGAGAAGGGGGACGCTTTTGTGCTGTGGCCATTTAACCCACACTGCCAGGGTAGTCTGGAGGCAGGCAGAGGAGGACACAGTTCATCTCAGGTAGCACGACTGTTTGTTCATATGCTTTCATGTTCATTTACATATTTATTTATAGTAAGATGACACTGTCTGTGCCTCTGTGTGGGTGTGACTGCGTGCTAAGACTCACGGAGCACTCCTCTGCAGATGTCTGCACGCAGCCTGAGCGGTCATTGCGCACACAGCAGGCTGAGTCTTGCTCCCGGTTCCTCTTCTCCTGCATGAGGTCATACACCTGCTGGTCCTGCCGCATGCAGGGGGAGAACTTGGCCCCCAAGTGGATCAGCGCCTCCTGCAGGAAAGGCACCAAAACGGCAGTGAGACGCCCAACCCTTGCATAGCCATATCTGTACCAACTCCAGTGCTATACCCACCCTAAATAATAGAATTATGGTATTAAAAACTCGCTTCATAATCCTAGACATGGGGGAACAATGTATATGCAGATTTACATCATAAGAATTTAAGTCCAAAACTGAATTTATTTTAATTCTTTGAAATAAAACCATAAGTATGACAGTAGCCTGCTATTATCTCAAATTGCGTGTCAAATAACAGGTAGCACCAGGTTAAGGATTATCAGATTAGTTCTCTCATGCCCTCAAATCATGAACTGCAAAAGTCTAAGCACCTCTAATTAAACAAACAAACAAGCAAGCAACTAACTAAACTACAGTTTAAGCATATATACTGTGTAATGCTTACCGAACTTGGGCCCACCCAGAAATTCTCTTGTTGCACAAACTTGACATTTTCGTAAACACCTTTGTTTCTTAAAACCTATGACACCAAACAACAGGAATTAAAAAGGAAAAGTCTGCAGAGGCAGATGCTGTAGAAACACACCTGCAGGCAGATCGGCCCCTGCTGTGGTGTTCAGATAAACGGTGGACCGGCTGAAGATTGCATGACAGTGTGAGGGATTTAGCGTCGTGACAGAGTGGCACTCACAGAATCGACCGTCTCGTGCTGCGAGAAGCCCACGGGGGCGATGCCATAGATACACACCGCCAGGATTGTGATCACCAGGTGCACAAACGTAATCCAGTACGTGAAAAAAGGCCTGTGTGGGAATTGTGCATAAACACCATGATTGTCAAACCAGTCATGTGACTGGACAGGTCATAATTTATCATTATTATAACTATTTGAAGCCAGGGCAGGAAATTAAGTTCACCCACTCATCTGAGGCAAGTAATTTAGATGAATGGTGAGTTAAAAAAAAAACACTGAACACTAATAAAAAAAGTATAACACTAGTAAAAAAAATTGCATGTCACACCACATTTTCTACTGAACTAGTCTACATGGCTAAGTAAAGAAAAATAAAAAAAGAAAATAATAAAAAAAAGAAAAATCAGAACAATTCTTAAGTTCCATCCCTGTTTGTAGCTGCCTGTTCAAAATAACTTGAAGTTCAACCTGACTCTGTACTTAACTAGCATTATTCGTGCGAGGCATGACCAGCACCAAAGATGGGGATACCCATCCCATTCCCAGAGGTCTGGCTTCTAAAGCTCCATGGTTTCTAAGGGCAGCTGCTTCTCAATGGCGCAGGTGCTGTTGCTATTACCTGTGGTCGTCCATGTCCTCGATCTGCCTCTTGACGTAGCTGTCAATGCGCTTTCGGTAGGTGCGGTTTGTGAGTCTGCCCACCATGCCCAGGCCATAGGGCCGCTTCTCACGTGCAAACAGCTTCTTGACAGGCACGGCGATGCGCTGGCCCCGGCGCTGCCCACTGACGCTCACCACCTCCTGCCGTAGGCGCACCTTTGGCTGCACCTGGGAGCCCTCCTTGCTCTTACGCCATCCACGCTCCAGGGGCCTGGGAGGCGGGACATTATAACCTCATTTGAATTTTGATGAATTCTGTAAAGCAAGCTGGAAATATAATCATTAAAATTATGCTGCTCAGAGGCCCGTCTTGAGTGTTGAGGCAACCCTGAGGTCACAAAGCAAAGCTCTAAACTCTATACCAGTGTTTCTCAACCCAGCCCCCAGGGACCCCCAGACAATCCACATTTTTTCAGCTCCCAGCGCCTAAGCCAAATAATCAAGGACACCGAATACCTGGTACAGGTGTGTTGAGGGCTTGGAGGGTCCAAAAATGTGGACTGTTTGGGGGTCCCCAAGGACTGGGTTGAGAAATACTGCTCTATACTACTCACATCACCGACCTGTTAGCCGAGGAGGATATGAAAGGAGGAAGGGGCTGCGAACTGGCCAAACATCAGAATCAAGGTGCAGCTAAACAGCTTCCATAAGTTAAATGGAAAATCATCTATAATGAATAAAGCAAACTTTTGGTTGTAACACGCTCTGTTGGTGCTGAGTCTCTGCAGGGACAAGGTAGTATTGTGATGTTGGTGTGAACATACGACAGGTACTCACATGTGCTCTAACATACACGCTCACACTCACACCCAAGCACTCACAGCATGAGGTGGGTCCTCTCCAGCTCACTCTTGTCCAGCGCGCTGCCCGTCATGTCACTCTCATTTGTCGCTTGGCTAGCCTCAGTCTCTTTGATGGCAGCCTCGGATGGCGACTCGAACACTTCATCTGCATATGTGGAGAGTTCCTCCTGCATCAGGCAATCCTGCGTGTGCGAGTATGTGTGAATTAGCACAACACTTCCTCATCAAATCACGTCATCAATTTATGATGAGACACGAGCAGATATTTTTCAGTAATTTCTCAAGGGGGCAGCATTGTAACAGCATATCAGCATAGTTTTTGAACTGCATGAACATTCATCATAGGTACGTGTGCCAAAACGACTGAATTTATCTCAGTTTAAACAGTACAGGCAGCAGCAAAGAAACGGTGAAACTTCCTCTTCCCTACCCTAGCAAAAAAGGAGGTGTCCAACTCATCTGGAAAGTCTACTGTGTCCTCTTCCAAGAAACTGGCGGGGGTGAAACTCCGCTTCTGGGTCCGACGGAGAGTGCTTTCCCGGATTGACCGACCCTAAGGCAAAATAAAAAAAAAAACAAACACGGGGGAATGAAACACATGTTCTCATTACCACTCATGGACAAACAAACAGAATCCAAAAATGACTCGTTTCACAGCTCAAAAAATTGACACTATGCCTAGTCTTCCAGGGAATGGCTCATTTGTGACAAAATATCTGTATATGAACATATTTCTCTATATATAAACAGATGAGACGCAGGCCGCCAATGCTGGTGAGGGGGCTGACCTTGACCAGCGCAGCGGCTGCCCGGAAGCTCATCTTGGCCACGGACTCGCGCTTACGCCGACGTGGCAGGCGGTTGAAGCCGGAGCGGGAGCTGGTGAAGGAGCAGAGCGAGGCAGCGCCAGGGGTGACGGGGGTCTGGGGCACGCTGTAACCATCCACCTCCTCCACCATGCGGAAGGCGCGGCCCCTGGCCAAGGGATCCACGATCTGTTGGCATGGGGGGGGGGATCAGGGGGAAATAGAGGAGAGGCCTTGGGTTTCAGAATGATCCTCTGACTGGCCTGCACGCCTTTACGCACGTCCATCACGTGCAATAAACAAACATTTATCTATCAATTCACACAGAAATCCACATATTTGTAGCTTGTAAAAATTTCCCAATATTTCTCATGAGCTAAAAAGATACTCCAGTCAATGAAATGATATTTACCCATCGATTATCCAACCTCTTGCCTTGGTCACATTGAGTTAACGAGGTCTGCTTAAGCCGTAGGATAGCTGACGCCCCAGAGAGCCTTGGGCCGGCTTACCTTCTGCATGCCATGCTGGGACGCTGGCACGTAGAGCGGAGGTGGAGTCTCAGTGCTGGTCAGGGAGAGGTTGTCCTGGCTGGACAGGTCCATCTCCCGCATGGCCTGGGGCTTCAGCTTGCCGTATCGCTGGCTGCAGTGCCGAAGGCTCTTCCTCTGCCATCTCTGCGTGGCATCGCTGTCCTTGCCGACGCCAAACCAGTCCGCCGTGCCTCTGGACGCCGCACCCAAACAGAGCACAGTCAGTATCCAGCGATGTAGACCTTCACCAAACCACAGGGTGGGCCTCAAGGCTGATTAAATCGATCAATGAGAGTGAGACTCAGACAGGCCCATCCTTGTCCCTATGTTTCCGGTATCAAGTATTAAAATCTTCTCCGTTTATAAAGAAGTCTCATTTAGAAAATACATAGCAGACCACCGGTTAAGATAATTCCACCGAAGAGAATCAGTAAAGGCAAACATCTCCAGCGATTATGTGGCATATCTATTTCCTCCACCCATTCAGGCAGTTGAATCTTCCTCCTGAAGCAGCCTAGCTAAGTACTCAGCCCTGCAGGAGAAGCAGCTCCCCTCCCCAGAGAGCTAAAGCTTCAGTTCTGTGTCCTCCATGCTACTGAAGGATGAAAAGCTACACAGGAGAAGCTGCGGTCCTGTTCTGGGGGTTGCCCCTGTGTTGTACTGGCCTGACACATCGATCCTGAAACAAGCCAGTAGCCCGATCCTCAGCGACCGCCCCACAATCTGAAGTCCACCAGCACACACGCAGACGCAGAACGAGGGGATGGAAAACAGCCCCGTCACCTGCCTCTCGGTTGCCGTGTTGAAACGACAACCCCAGACGCGTGACAGCAGTTCCGTTGGCCCTGTTGTTGTTTTTTTTTTTGGTGTTTTTGATGAGCTCCTCGCGTGTGCTCGCCTGCATCTGTGTGTGCGTGTGAGGCGTGAGGCAGCACTGGGCGAGTTAGAGGGAGCGGAGGGTGGGAGGGTGTCTGACAGAGCAAGCTCACGAGTGTTTGGAGAAGCGAGCGCACAGCAATAACAGAGCTGGCCATTGCGTTGTTACAGCGGAGTCAGCCAGAAGAGGCCTTTTAAGGCAGTTGGACAGAAATGGGGGCCATCACTACTGGCCTGCCTCTTCATGTTCAACAGCTGAAAAAGCATTAACAGAGGCACACGGGCTTTGCTTATGAACGGCGCAGGAAATGGATCTCCCATGGGTGGCAAAGCTGCGAGAGGCTCGCTCATCCCGTCACATGGGGCACGAGCTTACAAGTGTCGCAAGGCATGACTAACCTCGCTCTCATTTCACGTGCTACCGTAGGGCCAATTTAGCGCAGGGTGGAATCGAACTTCTTCGTACGTAACACGGTAACTAACATCCTCCATCGTTAACCCAAGTCCAACCTATGCATACATATGCCTGCATAGACAAACACGCAAAAATACGCACAGGACTTAATAGCTACTGCATTTATCCACAGCAGTCTGCAATTATCACTCATTTATGCAGCTACTGCTTAACTAGCTGCCTCCCATCTATTTATGTTTATAAAATTTGGTGTGTTCAACACGCTTCAGTGATAATGTAATATACTCATAACAGAAAATAAGCTATGGTAATTGTTCTGATGGAGGAGACAGGCTCCAGCAGCTAATCAAATTATGCTAAGCAGCCCAGTAGCAAGAGGCAGAAACAAGAGGCACTGACACAGAGGATCTCCTACGATGGGACCTGCCTGGAGCTGTCGCTGAACACAATGGGCAGGCTGCTAATGCAAGAGTGCGTCAAAGTCAGCTATTAATGATGCACTGCCAAAAAAATTAATTACCGTTCATTTCCTGTAAGTGAAGCCCAGTGTTCAGGGTAATCGCTTTTTTCTGTGAAGTCTTCCGGAAGCTTCAGCAATGGCATTAAAAAGTGCGAGCAGGGGCAGGCTGGCCTGGTGTGAAGACACACGAGGCTTGGGCACATAGCACGCTGGCCCGTTTAGGCAATTCTGCAAACAGAACGGCCCGCTGGCTAACATCAAGGGCTGCTCTTTGTGTTAAGCAATGTTGCAATGTAAACTGATACTTAGGAAGAAAACAAATACGGTAATAAAGGAGGAAAAAAAAAATGCATCATAGCAGATCCCATCTGAACCCATCCCCGCCGGCTCAGGCACACAGAAGGACTGAGTAACAAGTGTAGCTGATGGCCGCCCAGCATCGGCTTCCATACGGTAAGAATACTATATCTCCTTACCTATCCTGACCATCCCATGAGGCCAGGAAGACCATGCTTCTTGCTCAGTAAATCCCCATCCAAAGATGGCTCCAAATCCTTCTTTCCTGAAAAACCTGTAACCTCTGATATGGACGTCTGCAAGTCACATGTCACCTCCTGCGTTCACGGCCTTAGTAACACATCTGGGAAGTGAGGGCTTCTGGGAAAGCGTCCCCCTAAGCGGTGTGAGTCAGCGTGGCTCCCCGCAGCGCGTTCCGCATGCCGCCGACTCCTGACAGATGCGTCTCTTCAAAGTCTTGTTTGGGAGTACAGGGTAAACAGTGCACCCACGAACATGCCGGCTTTTCCCAGGAAGGGAGGGGCATGGAGCTGGGGGGGGCGGGACGGGGAGGTGCATCTTCTGGCTGCTCTCTACTGAGAGAACTTGTGAAGATATAACCTGGTGTGATGAAAAATAAAGTGCGAGCTGTAGTCGCGGGAGCCCAGGGCTCTTGGGCGAATGGGCACATCCTTCGTTCTTCAGGAGCGCCATATGAATCATGACACTTCTACACCCGGGGGACAGAACCATATCTCCAATTATAAGTTCCTTCCATTTCCCACCAGTGTGTTCAGTCTGTCAGCTGCCAGTGCAGCCTCTTCCTTTTTCACTCCGATAGGTATCCTTCTGTAATGTACTGTGTGTCATTCATGTGTCAAATAAAGTGATACAAAAAAACTAAAATCAAACAACTGGAAGATTCTTCTTTTCTCATGAACTCAGCCTGACAGCAGCTGAATTATCCGGAGCTTAATAAAAGTCATGCAGTCCAGCAGCTGCACACCCTGCTGCAGGATTTTTTTTCAACCCCGCTGGATGTGCTGACCCCCCCCAAACAAACAGCTGTGGACACACCCGGTTCATCTAACCGCGCGGGCGATGAAATGCTTCCGGAGGGTGGGAGAAATTATAGGCAATCTCCACACTGCCAAGCCCAGCTGAAGGGTGTGTCTGAGAACGTGCCGTGGCTTGGAGATCCCTGCCGCTTTATCGCCCTCCCCCCCAGGGAAACGGTTCCATCGGCAACCTGCATGACGCAGTTTGACGTGGAGTTCGACAGCAACTATGCCAAGTGAGACCACAGTGGCAGGTGCGTAGGAATCACCGCAAGGTGCTAGTGTGTGTTGGGCTTCCTCTTCAATCTCGCCCTCCCTGCCGTCTCTGCCAACCCCTCTCAGCTGCTGGCAAAGCAACACACCTGCTGCCAAGTCACCTGAAGCCAAAACCGTGCCCAGCGAAAGTTGAGCCAGCTAGCAGCTCCAACTGGCACCAGCTCTCCACCACGAACCCTACAGCGCATGCCTGTCAGATGATCCTTTTGAGCCCCAGTGACCTGAAACGTTATGCAGACATCTATGCTGATGCACCGTCAAACAACGGATAAAGTGTACGACAAGAACGCAGGACTGGTAGATTCCTGGGACTTTTTTTTAAAGAGAAACAAATGTCTTAGATGGTGAGATCATCGCCGGGAATAGAGACTGCTTGCCATCTGCAGCAGGTGTGGCAAATCACACAGAAGATCAGTCAGTGCTGAAGAAGAAGTAACAAAAGCATGAAGAAAGCTGCATCCTCTGCATGCAAATCTGGCAACGTCACCCAGAAGAACGTCTTATGCTTAGCTTGAAGTTAAAGGTGTATCTGATGGCTTTCTGTAAGAATGACATGTGCTTGCCTGTGTAACCCAAGGCCAGGAGCAAGGCACAATGACTCGTGTGGAGAGGGTTGATTGGTGCATAAAGGCAAATACAGAACAGGCATTGCTAGAGGAGTGTGGACATGGGGGTGAGAAGCATGAGTAGGAGCCATGGGTAATATTCACACAACTACGTGTCAAAGAAGCTACTGAGATATTCCTTATGATGCTCAGCAAATTTTTTTCAGCAAGTTTTGAGACCCCCCCCCTCCCAGCAACTGCCCCCTAGACTCACTGGTGGACGGGGGGCCTGGGATGGAGATGAGGTTAAAGTGCAGCCTGCCGTCCCCTACAGTACCTGAGGACGATTTTGGACAGGGATTGACGTCTCCTGGGAACACGGCGCACGGTGCGCTGCCCCTTAACAGGCAACGTGCTAATCCGCTCGAAGTGAACCCTCTTGTTGCTGGAGACGGTCACAGTTTGTGGGAGGGGGAACAGGGAAGTAAGGAAAGAAGGAAGGAAGGAAAAGAAAACAAGGGAGGATAAGGACAGGAAAGAAAGACTGAGTTCAGTTGTAAGAAAGCAGGCAAGCAGGCAGCTGATGACCCTGACACCCACAACACTCCAGAGGATGTAATGAAGAGGTGGGCTGCACATGCACCAACTCAGACCTGGGCAATTATCTTCTTCTTCAATTATCTTTTTTGGAGGGGCTCATTTTTATTTTTTTGGTATGGGTGTAGCAGGTGTATTCGTAATTATTTTTCGGACTTATGGGGAAAAATCCTTTTCTTCGTTTTAATGATTGTGTAGGTGAGTAAAAATAGCTCAGCAGACCACCTTTGCCCAGGTCTGCTCAAATTATTCACAAACACTGTTTTGCAAACCCACAGAAGATACTGCACCACCACACAGAAACACAGATCTGTAACTGACAAGAAGTATAATGTAAAATGCCATGCAAGCCAGACTTGTACAGGCTGGTCAGTTGGTCCTGGTGTCATGCAGGATATTTTTGTTATAAGATAAAACTAACAGGCAATCAAACACCTACATGACTCATCCATGCACTCATCCATGCAACCCAGCAAGGCTCAGACTTCGAACATAAACGAGGGAAAGGACAGGAATGGGCCACATGCGATGATCGCGGAAACCAAAACACTTTTTGCATTTTTACTGTAATTTCCTTAAGAGAAGACGAAGGATATGCGACTCTTCAGTATTCGTTTACGATATGAATCCGTGAGGCTCCTTATAAAAAAATGAAGTTTAGGGAGAGCGTGCTAGTGCGCGCGAGGCGGCGTGAGCGGCTTACCTCTTAATGGTCTGGGTGATGGAAGGCTGGCGCTGTAAGGGATTCCGCCGCAGCTCGCGAGGGTCGCGGAAGGGCGAATTCACGTGCGCGCTCTCAGCCGGCACGCTCAGGCTGCGCAGGAAGTTCTGCGGCTTTGCCGGCTTCGCGGAAGGAAAAGGATGCACAGTTAGCGGATATGTTCCAATAAACGAGCCGCCGGCACATTTAAACACGGCATCGCGGTAGTAAAGAGTTTCAAAACAACGAAAAAGTAAAGATTGCACACCGAACGGCGTGGTGCGTTTGGGTGTGCGTCAGGGCGCTGTTTTAGCGAGTCTCCCCTCATGCAGACCCACACACCTGCACAAATGGTGACGTTTAACGCTAATGGCAAAATGCACTCGTATTTCAAGGTGGTAGAAAACAGGTCAGACGTCAAATAAATGTACTTTGCTACGAACATGATGTTATGTGGCTTATACTTCGTGGCTGGTTGAGTAAACAATATCTCACTTAATTTCACCAAAAAGCCACCAGATGCCGTTTCATTTTATATGACTTTCAAAAGTTCTGGGCAAAAAAGAAGGAAAAAAACCGGGCCAGCCTCTAATTGCAGGACGTTAAGCTTTGGCCCATTTTTTTGCCCAGGAGTGTACAGGTGATAATTACACAGAATATCTATACACGTCTTCTAATATTTTAAATAGTATATGATTGTAGGGAACCTGAAGCTTATTATACGCACAGGAAACCCTGGACAGGATGCCAGACCATCACAGGACACACACCATTACACCCTGTGGTAGGGTGACCATACGTCCTCTTTTTTCTGGACATCTTTTTTTGTACCTAAAAATGTCTGAAATGTCCGTAATTTTGCTTTGTTTTATGTTGACATTTGCTTTCTACAGTAAGAATACTTTCTGTGTGCATATTTGCGTCCTTTGTGTCTTAACCCAGTGTTTTCTTTTTTGCAAAGCAAAATATGGTCACCCTGCGCCATTGGCAAATTTGAGATACCAGTCTGCCTAACTGCATGTTTTGCGAGGAATATCAGTGGTGAGATTCAAACCCAAAATCTTAGAGGTGTTATTCAACACCCAATGAGTCACCCTCCTACCCATGACAAAATGTTTCTAAATATGTATACATTTATATTACATATGCTTACATTTTCCTGAAAACACCCTTCCATTTAAAAAGAAAAAAAATATATAGAAAATAAAGGCATGGTAGCTTGGTGGGTGGCACTGTTGCCTCACACCTTCAGAGTTGGGGGTTTAAATCTCACCTCTATGCAGTAGATGGTGTTTTTGCAAGTTCTCCCTGTGTAGCTAACCAGATTCCCCTGGGGACACCTACTGTCCAAAGACATGCAATTTAGGCAAACTGCTGTCTATATGCTTCTTTTTGTCAGTGTGTGCCCTGCAATTTACTGGCACCCCAACTGGGGTGTAACCCAGCCATGTGCCCTGTGCTACAATTGACCCTGACCAGGATAAGCAGGGGAAAGATGAATGGAGAGGAGCATGCTCTCCCATTTGACTACATTTGATTGAAACTGACTAAATTACATAAAATAGGTAAAAAGAACTAAGAGGTGAGACAGGCAGAGGAGGTGTGGGTAGGAGGCTGCAGTACCTGGGCAAAGGTGGGAGGCTCGTCGAGCGACTGCTGGGCCGCAGGGATATCCAACTTGAGCCATGGCGGCTTCTTCCTCTGCAGGCTGGTACTCTCAGGGCGTGGCTCGGCCATGCTGTCCTGCCGGGGCCACGCCTGCCAGCTGAGAGCACGCACACACATACACACGCACACACACACGCACACACACACATACGAGAAACAGGATGAGTCAGAGAAAGGCCCCAGGAGGCCACCGACAAATACAGACGCACTCGGAGGGAAAGCTAGTGTGCGAATGGGTGGGGCACAGATGCATATCACACGGGTCAGAGACCTTGGCCCACGGTGGCAAATTTATTTTAAAGTAACTTTCAATCAACAAAACGCTGAAATTTCTCTCTACCTAAACAGGAACAGACACATTCGCAATTTATCGACATCATTTTATCATTTTCAAAATCTGTTAAATTTCAAATGCACTTCTAAAACTGTTAAACAATTTAAAAACCAGTTTAATTAATTAAATCCAAACTCTGTGGCATGCAAAAGTTAACATGAGAAGTAGTTCCTCCTCAGGTGTTTAACTGAAAATGTTGCAGTACTGGGGAGGACCACAATGTGGAGCCAGCACACCAGGACTGATCTCACCCAAATCAATCAATCCACTTCTGGAAAGGAGAACAAAACGTGGAGGGAAATGCAGGACAGCCTATGATTAATTATTTGTACTCAGAACATTAAATCACTGGGCAATGAGCCATTACTGTTTCTGCTTTGTCATTAAAAAGTAACTTTTTCTGCTTGATATTAATTGTATAATATATCACTTAATTATCCTTGTTGGGGGGATACAGGGTTGGAACCTCAGAGGCAATCCCTTGCTCTTCTATCGCAATGAGGTTTTATTCATATCTGATAAAGAGACCTTAAAAACACCACCACTGGCTCTCGAACAGCTGGAACACAGGTGTGAGAAAATTGGACTGTTTGCCGGGGGAATGATGAGGTCAACGAAACACTTTTAAAAATGTCTCCACACGATGGCCAATGAAGCAGATGTCACAATAGGGGGAACGTCGATTCCAAGGCTGATTTGTCCACAATCCTGTCGGAAGAGAAGCAAAACCAGCCCAGGACGCCATGCTGCCCTCACTTTCGCATGCCACACTCCACAGAGTCATGTTTCAAAATGACCACAAGGGCAGGAACCTGTGTGACTCTTCACGTTTCCCCCTTGCTGCAAAAAACGAGGGGCGCACTGCGGCTTCTCCTTGTCCCGGTTCACATTCCTTCACGGCACTTTACACTCAATATGCCGCAGTTGGCATCTTTTCAATCGTAACACGAGTCTATATTTGGAAAGGGCACATGCTGTGTAATGTATACATTGAGGCAAATTCACAGCTCTAGGACGTCAGAAAGGTGTTGGTAGAGAGAACGACCTGGGAAGTGTGTAATGTAATGGCATTATAAATATTATAATCCCAGAGGTGGCCCTGCAACTGAAGGGAGTACATCGCTTTGGTCTTTAATATCAGGGTCACCGTAAATCTCCAAGCCATGAGGTTGGACGGAAACGACAGGTGGAAGGCCCATGCACAGACCTGTGTGTGTTAACGACTCCCACTATTTGGGTGCACGGCTTGAATGTTTTGGTCTTTGGGAGTAGTTCTATGTCAGGGGGATCCCAAGAATAGGAGGAACTCACAGACACAACTCAATGGTCACATGACATCTGGGAGACAGAGCTACATGGAAATGTTTTACCGAAGCAGTCAGTTGTTACATTATTTATTTACCTGTCTCTCAGCAAAAGCAGTTACCCAAAGTAACTTAAATAGCTGGTAGTTTTCTTGGCTCAGCCTTTGCAGTACAATTCAGGGCTCTGCTAAAATCCCTGCTCCCCATCAGGAGGATGAATCTTTATCCTGGTGGTTGCTACTCTGGTGCAGTAATTTTGCCTCTAATTATGCCTGTATAGTAAATATGTCTGTAAGGAATCCAACTCCCTGTGCTATCTTACAGTCAGCTCATACCCACAAAACTGGAAGGAATACTGGCACCTTTATAAAAAACAAGATTAAGTGATTTGAGATATCAGTCTGCCAGTACTTATCCAAGAATCTCCATAACTCATTCCAAAAACACTCTGGAGTGAAACAGGAAAAGTGGTTGATCTGCTGTCCTTGTTAATATTGAACTCTTCTGCCTCAGACCTCCACCAAATCTCACCATCTGCCCATCCAGTGCTTCGATCCAAAAACAGTTCCATGGTTTTCCTCCCATTGCGCCCCTGAGAGACCGCCTGCTGTCAGATGCATGACTAAAGCAGATTCCCTCTACTGCCAAATGCCCATTAATTGAACAGTTTAGCGTTGTTTCCTAAATGCAGCCGTTTATAAAAGCTATGAGAATTTAACTCTGGCAGTCCAATGGGAACAAGCTGTAAGTCCAAGTCTCTTGGTAGCCAGAGTGGCAAACCATCTCACAGACCCAGCAGAAACTTACAGCAATGGCAACTTATAATTTTTTTCAGCTTTCTTGCAGCTACCGTCTGTACGGCAAATGCCCTCCATCACTAATTTGCTACTTTGTCTCAAAGTGTCTGGCAGAATTTAGGATAGGAGTGATGTCACTGTGCTTTGGGTGCAAATGTGTGCCCAAAAGAACACTGACCCATCGGGCACAGATGAGAACGACACACCAAAACATCGGAAGGGACATTCTAGAAGGAGAGCATATTATCCTAAATTTACCAACAGCTTAGGCTACTCAGACACTTGACATGATTCTTGTACTCAGAGTCCCAAGTGGTACATTTTATTCTGATCTAGTTCCACGTCACCTGTTAGTAGTCCCTGTCTGGCATTGGCAAGAGAGAATGACATTATTGTATTGGAGAAGTTTGTAAATACGGGGGGGAGTGGCGACATTTCTTGGAATTGCTAAGCGTGAAACCCATTTAACCATGGGGCTCATCATCTGTGATTAATTGCAGCTATTGCTTCACTCCCATACAGATGCCACAAGAACGGGAAGGCTTTGAAACCACAGCCCTCTCCCTTGTCATCTGACAGGATCACATGCCCCAAGCTCCAGTTATCCAAGGGAAGTCCTTTGGAGAAATGAGGGAACCTCAAGGCTACCAAGAGCAGGACGGGGGATTGAGCCTGTACTGAATCTTATATGCGACAGTCACCCAAGGCCCTTGCACTGCAGAATAGCCTAGAGTTTTGATTCTTGAATTACTGAAAAATTCTACTTCAAGGCAGAATTACATATTGCCGTGTCTAGCTGCCGTCTCCTCCCGTGACCAATTTGTCAGCTAAGCAGTCCTTTTCTTGTTACGTTTGATTCCCATACGTAATACTTCAGCCAAGGCCAACAAACCACTTGCTACTCAATACCAGGACACCACCCATGAAGACTAAATCCCTTCCAAACCATTAAGCATGAAACATTATTGTATCAGATTATGTTTAGTTGGACTTTCAGGCAAAGACAAGCCCTTGGGGACAGGTATGGGCAATTCCAAACAAACTTAGAAGTGCCACTTCTGCAATATGGCTCCATCAGCTGCAAAATGTACAAGATCCAGACAGCTGCTACAAATCAGCCCCATGTAATCTATAAGACAATGTTTCAATACAGTTTTCTGCGAACAAAGACACCATTGTTTGTCAGATACAAGATTTCTGTGTTTGCCAGATGCATTTTTGGTCTTCAGAAAAGAGGCACTAAACCTCATGCTGCAGTGAGCAAAATGATCTTTCTCGTGTCAAGCCAGAAGACGAGAGAACCTTAACACGAGAACCGGTCCCTGTCTGTATGCCAGTCTCCTGCTTCCTGACAATGAAGTCACAGATTCTGGGCAAAATTAGAGGCCAGTGACCACGTGGATAAGCAGGCAAAGCATGCTGTGCCGGTACCTCCCTGGAGGTAGGGTGCTTCTGGGTAATGCATTCACAGCTGGAATGCATCACAACTGGCTTGGTAGGGAGGCTTTTTTACAGTCGGCCATGCAGGTATGTGGCATATATTTCATACGGAGTTTGCATCTACTATACTTACTGGTCATTATCTCAGTCTTTTTTTATTTTACAAAACACCACATACAATTCTAAATTTTAACACAGTGTGCTTGAAAGACTTACAGGACAGAAATGTACAGGAAACGGGAGCAGTTTTTGTGGACACCTAAATCCAGGTGTAGGAAACTCCCGCTACTCCTAAACGAGCCCCTCTCTCTGGCTGCCAGTCACCACGCCCATGTATTCCCAGGAATAGACATAGCATCTGTTCTGCTGTTAATTAATGCTTCCTTTCCAGTCTTTTGCCTTCCATATAAAAAAAGGAAAAATAGCCTCTTTCTTTCATCCTTAAGATTGGTTTTCAAGAGAACAATTGCGTTAATTTTATTTCAGCACCCCCTCCCATTGCAGTCCTGGAAGGGCAACCTGAAAGGGCATTATATAGAGGCTCTGTTGTTTTTGTATCTGGAAAAAAAAATAAAAGCATTCAATCTTGATATAACCTTTCCATTTCCCCTCCCTCTTCAGGAATGCACAGTCACACTGAGGACTATTCCAACATTTCACAAAATCTCCACTTCTTCTCTACTTAATTACAACTCAAAGCTTCAATGTCTTTTTAAGAATCTTCACGCTATTGTTTGCACACTATTTCTTCTTAATAAACAGAAAAACACTCCGGTGAACTGCTTTTCAGGACATGAGGTCCAGTCCGTGGTGTGGCTGCCATCATCCACATACAGCGGTATTTAGAACAGACTCTTGTGGACACAACAGGACACCGATGTCTGCATGTTGTCAGCAATGTATGTCTGTGATTGATTAGCTCATTTATTTGTGCCACGGGAAGGCCGCTCACTTCCTTCCTGAAAGCAATAGCACATCCGGGCCCTACTGGCCACAGTCCCTCCTTCCTTCCCTGTGAATGGCCTCTCGTTGGCCAAAGCGAGGTGCCTGCTGTTCCGCACTGCCGACTTGTAGCATTAGTGTCAGCAGCAGATGTGCTGTATCTCCATTCTGCAGTGCATTGCAATTTGCTCACTGACTCTGGTGTATATATCCGCCAATGCATGAGGACTGTTTAAAGAGGAGAAAAAACAAATGAAAAGCTGCTTGGCGCTGTGCGATGACTCAGTGGGAAGCACTGGACCTCCGCACCTGTAGGGTTGGGGGCTCAAATCTTGTCTTGTCTGTGGAATTTATGTGGGTTTCTCGTCCTATTGTCCCGAGACACTTTGCAAGGGGACTGATGCGTATAAATTGTCCGTAGTGTGTTTTTGTGCGTGCCCTGTGATGGACAGCCTGGCCAGGGTGCACCCTGCTCTGTACCTTAACCTAAGCAGTTACAGAAAATTAATTAAACCACATTTAAAACCTTTTCCCCAACATGAGGCTTTCCCCACAGCAACATAAATTTTTGCAAACATCAACTGAAGTTCTTAATAGACTGTAAATCTGAAGACAAAGCAAACAGGTGGATAAAAAACAATTAAACTGTGATTAATTCATTTTCCCAGGCAACATGAGACGCTTGGCTTTACTTACAGTCACGGAGAATAAAATCTCAAATGATTCTGCCTGTCTGTTAAGCGCTTGTCAAAAAACCCATCCACTCCCACTTTAGGAGGGAGCAGCACTGGCGAGTAGATAGATCAGGTTTTTCTGTGGATTTGGTCATTCTGAACAGCAAACATGTGATAGTCCCCAAAATGACCTCTCTGTGGAGAAAAAAAGCACCCAAAAAAAATACAGAGAAATTCTTTCAAAGGCGCTCAATCAAGAGGTAGACTGGAGTTCACATAAGGGCCCATGAAAGGCGACACCAATCCAGAGGAAGGGTACAGGATTGTAACAGGATTTGGTGGCCAGTATAAGTTCTTAATTCAAGTAAAACTGCATGTTTCGTTTGATCACTCATATTCATCATCAATCATATATTTGCTGCACTCTGACTTGATGTTTGTTTGATCGTGGAATTTACAGTAGACACTCGTATTGCAGAATAACTGATAGAGATAAGAACAGAAACCTGCAAAAATGTCATTTCTGTGACCTTCTGACAATGCCTTTCTACATTGGGGTTTAATGAAGGAGATTATTCTGCAGAGTTTTTTGGAAAAGAAGGGAACCTCTCCTTGCTTGTACAGGCACAGGGCCTGGCAAACACTCTCCTAACACATGCGAGGAAATGCTCTGCATACCTCCCAGCGGCTGAAGCCAGGGTTGTTTCACACCATTAAGCCTGTGGGCACGGACGGGGTCAGGTGGGACCGCGCCATGTGGTGTGACGGAGCTGCTGGGCAGCAGAAACAGGCGTGAGTTTCTCTCACTACTGACATGAGGTCTCCTGGGGTGCTAGGGGGGTTGGGAGCCCAACAATACAAAAAAAAAAGTGTCCCCTCAGCAAGCTTGGAGAGATCAGCATGAGTTACAGACTGCTCAACTGTCAGAATGACGAGACTGCAGGTCAACAGGGAGTACAGAGGCATTGGAATTTGACCAATAGACAGGGGCACATGCCAGAATAGTGCAGAACTTCCAGTTTAAGAATAAATGTTTCAAGTGAAGTGTAACTCCTTTTCATAATACGTATCCTAATTCTGACATCTAAAAACATGGCTGCAGATAATTACAGACAGACCTTGGAAAGTGGCTATTAAGACCTTGGGATCACTGCTGATTGCAACAAAGTGTAACCCTGACTCCACCCTGTTAATTTGTCAGTACACCTGGGGCAGTCACATGTTCGACGGCCCACAGCAAATCAGTGCGCATCCCCAGGGAACAGAGATGGAATTACAGTGTAGGAGTCAAATCATCAAGTTTGGCTCCACGTGCTGCATGGTAAGAGTGGCACCCTTTAGTAAAGCGGCTGAGTGTAATCACACACAGATCCGCTTTGGTGGATTTAGATATTCACTGAAGAATAGATGAAGATGAATAAAATATGCTCATTACTGAACTGTGTAACATCATCTTGCTTATACTGACAGGTAGTGAACATGTGGATGTTGCCATGGGTGAGCAGTGATCCAGTACCTGCACCACAGTAGGAGTCTAGAATATTTTTTTTAGCTTTTTGCAGAAATCTGATAAACCAAACACCAGCGTACAGCAGGACCTGACTGTATTTTATTACATAGTTCCACTCAGGGCTGGCTCTAGCTATAGGTGGTTGCCTAGGGCCCCCAATTTACCTGCATCGTAGAGGAAGTGAAACGATCATCGATTTTCTTGGTAGGAGGGCTTCCCAGTGTAAAGCTTTGCCTAGGGCTCCTGAAGAGTTGGCTGTGGTTCCACTATATTGTGATAATGAAACTTGTTTTCACAGAGGAAACCACTGTACAGCTAACCTTGGGCCATACTGAAGAAATGCAGAAGGTAAAATCACAAACAAACAAGGTATGAAGCATAATATGTTGCCATATTTTTTTCCTGTACTACATTATAATCTACCTGTAATACACATCTAAATACATAATCACAATTAAATTTTTAAATAGAAAATATTTTCTAAAACATATGTAGCTTAAATTCATTCTTGAGAACCAGCATAGTGTTTTATTTTGTTAGCTCATCATTTCAAACTTGCAATTCATACATTTCCGGTTGTGAGGATTAAGTACAGTTACATTTGGATTACGGTCCAAACCATTTTTTGCATACCTCAGAACAACAATCTGTAAATAAATGGCACTGCATCTGACATGACGGCACCAAGAAGTGTTTGAAGTGTGACTGCTGCTGGAGGTTTGGGGTCACTGCGACATGACAGTTTTTGCTTGTCAGTGTTCGCTTCAGGGTGTACAGGACAACGGGACGAAAGGGAAAAAAAATCGCATATTTTAGGAAGCAAGACTTGTGCACACATTGCAATGCCTCCAGAAAAGTGTTTAGAAATAAAAAGTGATCAAATGGGTAAATACAGAAATGGCTTCTTTTGGCATAAATAAATCATGTGCATAGTAATTTGCTGCACAGTCTGAGATCTCAAAACAGTTGTCTACTTTTGTTTATGTTGAAATACTGCAAAGGACTTTTCAATAATTAAAGTTCATCTTTTATATAATGCCCGAGGCCAACAAGAGGTTTTCTACACGACAGCAATTTTGGAGCAATTTTCTTCCTGAAATCTATAGGGTCACCATTACTGCAGTATCAGATGGCTTCTGCTACAAACCTCTCTACACATTCATGGCCCCAGAATGAACATGATTGCTTCAAACTTTTGTTACAATGAGGGAACATTCCTTTAAACCCTTCTTTCAAAAAGGATACAGTTTCCATGTTATGCAGGATATAGCCTGTATATCTATGACAATGGTGAGCTTCTATTGTTCCAAAAGGTCACGGAGTTTCTGATCTTATTTTACGACAATTATGGTATAAATGGTCAATTAAGGCATAAATTGTTTTAGAGAATTCTTTTGCTAAAGTCTTGTTCAACAGAATGAAAAATTATATTTATTATTCATTAAATACGTGATGCATGAAATCTGGACTCACAGCATACTTACAGTAGTACATTACACTGGTGTGCATAACAAATGTGTCCAACAGGCATATCAGTGTGGCAAGCAGCTTTTCATTTTAACAGACAAATCCTGCATTTGGGCAAAAAAACTGCATCACTATAAAAAGCTGAGCTATTAAGTACATCAGCAAGCTCCAGCAGTAGGCAGTAGTGCTTCTGCATAAGACGTGTTAAAAAATTGCCTCTGATCCCTTAATGACATAGTCAGTCAATAGGTACCCACCAGTGCATTGATTTATTGTTTGAAGAACAACATGGGGTAGTACCAACAGTGTACACTCATTAACAGCCGAATTGTGGCATAAACCTTAACAGATTTTTCCCTAGAGAAGCTCAATTTGAAGTCACACTTGAACAAAGTGACCTAGCATGTGGAAAAGAGGGACAGGAACATGCCAGGCTGGTGTTCCTCACTTGGCTAAAGCTGTTTCTTGTGGGAAATGGTCTTATCTCACCACAGTGATGTTCCCATGAAGAGTAACCACCCAATGTCTGTACAGCAAACACTCCCCGACCATGCCGGACGCCGATACAGAAGAGCACCAGTGCAGGACCCGTAAATCTGTTTAGAATTCACCTGCAATTTTAGTGCTAATAAAAGCAAACCATTGTCATCCGGCATCATAATCATAACTATACGGTAATCATCGCTAAGTTAATTTCCAACAGCTGTGCCAATCCTGGGATCATCTTGCAGACTCAGCCTGCATATCTCCTGCCCGATTGGTGGTTTCCGCCTTCGCCGGCCTAAACGCACAAAGCAGTGGCTGTCAGCCCAGATTGCTATATTAGTTTCTTATGATATGAGAAATATTTTGGAAGGGCAGAACCCATTCCGAGAGCCTATATCCTTCCGGGAATCTCCCTTTTGCCTGCCTTATCCGCCAACAAGCGCCTTATTGTTTCCAGGAGGTCAAACACTGTCCTGCTAATTGAGCTGAGACGGTATCCTTAAGAGCATGTCTAAGTGACATGTGATGTGTCCTTAAATACTTTCCAGCATGATATCGGTCCAAGGCACGGCACATAGAAGGCCTCATTGTGTGTTTTCCATCTGCTACAGGCAGCATTGGCTGTCATGGAGCCAAAATTATACCAGTCCATTTCTCTCCTGCTAATTGCCAGCAAGATCACATGCAAATAAATTTAACATGCTCATTAACAGCCCCAAACACTGTAAAAGCATAGACTTGTCCCTTAGCACTGTTACTTGTGCCTAATGTACAATAGGAATGCAGGGCAAAGCAAAGCCAGACATTTTAATGTCTGACTTTCAGACTCCAATGGCAAATATAGAATCTTCTTCAAAACACTGAAAAAAAAATTAAGAACAACAAGACTAAATAAACAAAAATCGGTCACTCCACACAATCTCTGACTTCAAAGATACAGTGACCCTCCAGCATGCAAAAGACCCATGCTGGTGTTTTTCAACAGGGCATGCTGAACTGAGAGCCAGACACAGGAAGGGGAATTGGAGGATGGCAGAAGAAAATAATGACAAGGAAAAGATCCAGTACAGGAAACAAAGAACAGAGCTCTTATACCAAGCTAGGAGCAGCGAGCGCCATGGCTAAAGGGCACGGCCAAGGATACGGGAGTTCCATTACCATACCAGCTACTGTACTGTACACAGTGTGACTAATGTATATCACAATGTAACATATTGTAAATTACTAGCCAGAAATGCAGATGATACACTCTGTGCATATTCCAGTGAAAAGACTAACGGTAAAAACTGAAAATGAGATATTTTGTGTCATAAACCCAGTTATACTCCTATAACATTGCAAAACACTTACCATAAACGCTGCCCTAACCCTCCATTTTGCTAAATGATGCCTTACAATAACTTTTTCACAATAATAAAATAAAAACTAAGTGCTGTTAAGTACTGTTGTACAGAATTAAAAACAGAATGTCAGAAAACTTACCCAGTGTTCCACACCGTACATCTGCCACTGTTACAAGCCTATGGGTTTCCACCAAATATAAAATATTGGGTAAATCTATTATGACTTCATATTTGTGAAACATTTAAGCAATGTTTGCTTGCAGTCATTGAAAATTGGTCTTTAAAATCTATTGAAAATGTAATCATTGGATGAAGTTTGAATAATTATAAGTTCAGTGCAGGGTCTGTAAAGGCTCAGGGGCCCCCGCGCACAACCCCATCCAGGATCAGCGGCTAGAAAACGGATGGATGGATGGATGGATGGATGAATAACAGCAACCATCCAGTCTTCTTACATTCTGACAGTGAATTCAGCCTATAATATGTAACAAAACAATGATGAGATGGTAAACACCAGGCCTTGTGCAACAGGGGACTGGTCTGCTCGTCCTACAGCCCACACAAGAGTTTGAATGTGGGCCGTGTGCTGGGGAAATCGTTGGGGTTCGCACCACAAACCGCTTGGGGCATGGTGCCTAACTACTCCTAGCTTCAGAGGGGTGTGGGCCTCCTGCAGGCGCTGGCCGATTGGCTGCTATTTGACAGGCGGCGCTTGTGGAACCCAATCAGAGTGCCGTGCCTCCTGGCAAACATACGATCATTGTGTTTCCCAATGAAAGTTACAATAACAACCCATTAAATGACTCATTTAAATACTGTCCACTATTTTTGTTTTTCAAAAATGAATGATACAAGATTCAAGAACCTTCGCAAAACTGGTTCCATTTTTGGCTTCCATTCAATGAATTTCAGTGTAGAGGTTCTCATGTTCCACTAGAAAATTTGCAGCTATATTCATTGATCATTTGGCTACTCCGACAGTTCATCTGAGTGACTTTTTGAGACTTAGCTCTTCACATTTCAATGAAAAAAATGCATAATTCATTTAAAGAGGATCGGGTAAAAGTGAGTCTCTTTGTCAGTCTGTACAGTGTCATGCTTCACTGCTCCTTACAGATGTTTGATCAGCATTGTGTGAGAATGCGCAAAAGAGACAATGGAGTTCATTGACATCTTGGGGCTTCAGATTAAATAAGGTCTTCTTCTGTTGAGCTACAATGTATCAAGATGGTAATTACATATAACTGCAGCATATGGAAGAAGGAAATGTTAAAAGAATATTGTCAGAAAAATGCCCTAATTAAAGCCTATTTGAGTTGTTCAACTAAACCCCCACTCCTATGTTTCAAAGGCGTTAAAGGCTGCATTGTTAACAGTATGAAAAAAATATGCTCCACTGCACAAAAGGAGCAAAAAAGAGCATGTATTACTGTTCGATGTATTAAAATTTTAGGGAGGAAAAAAAGCTTTGGTTCATCTCGAACACCTATGACTCCTCAGTATGAATATCCTCAGTACTAAAGTTTACAAACTTCTTGAGAACTTAATCTCAGTCCAGCCTTGATGGAGAAACTGTTGGTCTATAAGATCTTGATCATTTATGACAACAAGCACTATCTGGATAGGGTCATTTAGGTAACTGGATCTGACTTGGCACCACCCCCACCTCCCACTCCACCCTGCTAGATAAGAAGCTAGGCTTTGACCCCGCAAGTCCAAAAGAGCGAAAAGCAATCACCAGAAGACCAAGCCTGTCTAGTATTAGCCTTACATCACAGCTGGTAGCTAACAAACAACAAATAATGTCACTCCACAAATCTTTCCATAAAAGCATTTTGAGTTTCAATGATTTTTCATGTAATAACATTAAATATTTTATAACACTACACCTACATCATTGACCTTAACAGACAACATGCCCAGCTGAACACTGACTTTTTCATCCAGCATCTCCATTCTTGTCAAAACAGGTTCTTCTTTATGGGCAAGCAGCCACAACAATGTCTCCCCTTCCCCCACAGCAACCACAAAGTAATGCATCACTAAATCTCCATGTGATACAACCTGAATGCTGTTACATCACCTCTACTACCTAGTGGAAAGGCCACCAGATGACCAGACATGCCCCTACATTCCGACAACCACAGAAACTTACTGTATAAATGGTTAACCAATGGGATGTCACTAGATAATCACATGCTCACATGAACCCAATACTGCTGTGAAAGGGGTCCAGATCCATTGCGACAAGTGTTAAGGTCAGATACTATATACATGAAAATGGAAGTTTTCCATTGGGAGTAATCACCTAGTACAGCTCACAGGGTACAATGTGCTTTTGAGTCCAGTTCAGCCACTCCAAATTCAGCACTCGGATTTAATCATCTGCAGCCAGCAAGCCAATGACTGTGTTGCACATATTTTGTCAATGATTTAGGTATTTCTTGATACCTATTCCTAACATGAGAATATTCGGAAGTACCTTGTGAAAAATAATGATGAATAACAATCTCATTGTGGCCAAAAAATCTCAAGGAGGGTGGACAGCCTGCCACTGAGATATACAAATTATGTTGGAGGCCCCCAGGGTCTGACTGCCCACTGTGCCAAAGATAGCATCTACGTGCTTGATCGGCCCATTTATAATCCCTAACTCATGAGCACCGCCGAGCCCATCCATATTATATCACCAACACCATCATGCCACGGCTCAGGTCAGAGCCTCCACTTCCAGCCATTCAGGCTTTTAAAGGACCAGGGCTGCCACACACTTAGAAAAACACATCAAAACCTCTAGATAAGGTTGAGCTGCTTATTTGGAGAACCCAACTGTCCACATGTCTTATTTCTGATCTGTGATCTACCACTAGGAAGTATCGGGTGACAGTATTTTAAGGTTTTCATTTTTATTTTTAAACGTGAAACAGAAAGACCTGTCTGTGAAATAGTAGACAGGGTGCAAAGGATTCTGACGAATGCATGTCAACTGCTGACCAACATGGATTCTTTCCATTTACTATCAGTTCAAATAATAAACGTTCAGATTGGAAAAACAAAATGCTGCATCAATTTATAGACAAAGAATGATGATGAGAGCAACGGGAGGTATCTTCTCAAGCCCTCCTTCAGGCATCAGAGACAGCTATTCGAACACATCAGACACAGCCAGCTCTTGGCAACTTCTGAGATTAAGGGATTAATAAAATCTCAGCGCACCAAGGATCAACTCATATCTTTATCACCTTTCATCTCTAAGGCAAAATCAAAACAAACTATTTTTTTTTTTTTTAAATCAATAAATATTAAAGCGTGTCCCACTTCAAAAAGAGTTCCCTCTTCCTGGCCCAAGGCTCCCCTGCAGTCATAACAGGACAGGAGAGCTTTTAAAGACTTCCTGTTCTACTGCTGAGGATCCTTGAGATTCCTGCACCTCTCCCCTTAAGCTCCGGCAAGAAGGAGGTAGACATAGTTTGATCAGAGGGTCTGCAAGAAGGAGAATATACCTCCCAGGTGCCTCCTAGGAGCTCCAGCGCACCAAGCGCTGCCTCTGAAATACACCCGGCACATTGCGTCACAGCTAATTTACTGTCCCGCTGAAAACAAGTCAGAGCCACTCCCTATCGCCTCTAAAACGTAACTGGGGGAGGCGAAGCTGGCAGTGGCGAGAATAGGACTCACACAGGCGAGCCACAAACAGGAAACACACAGCAGGGCCAGGCAACCCTTCCTTTGAATATCCGCAGCCCAAAACTTGGGGGGAGGAGAATTGAGAACACCCACAGACACTACAGTGGCAGAAGCCAAGAATCCCAAACAGAGTGAAGGAATCAGGGGTGTGTATGGATGGCAGCATTGTCTCCGAAACTTATAGTTAAACTTGGAAGACACTTCTTTTCCGTTTCAGTTTTATGTCCAAAGGCTGTTGGCATCACATTTCCTGTTCCTTTCAAAATGCCCCCTTTTTCCAGTCAGCAGTCAAATGCAAATGAGCGCCTGGTCATTATCTCAGCCCTTTTATTGTTGAAACCCTTTCCATCTACGTGTAAAATCAGTTTCAATGCAAGTCTGATGAGGCACCCCTGCCCACATGGGGATATTGACATGGTTCATAAACAGAAGCTGTGGTGCAACAAAAAGACAGCTCTGGGGCTAAATAAAACTTTAAATATCCACAGAATAGGTCAAATTAACCAGGCATTTGGATTTCACAGTGTAAGGAATGCAAGTAATGTACAAAATTCCCAACGTGCAACACATTTTAAGGTTTAAATGGCACAAACAACATTAAGGTATCTAATACAACAGCACAGCTAAAGCCCTGAATCCAGGGCAATACGGCAATGAGTAATCATCCTATGAGAGGACTCGCCTGTCTTTCGATTTGTTAATTTGTCAGTCCTTGTGGGATTGGTCTGAACTCATCCGTTGTAAATGAATGCAAGGAGCATTGTCTGAAAAAGCTGCAGAACAAGTCGGTTTGCCAGTGCAGCATGGAAATAAATATGGATGCCTATGTTTATTTTCCTGTGCAAAATTCCAGCAGACTAAGGTGTCGCTCTAAGGAGGTAAAAGGATACAGTATGTAATGGCATAGTGTCATAATTAAAACATAGATCTACCCATACAAACTAATCCTGAAACACCAATAAAACACAAGTACAGTACAAAAAGAAGAGGTACATCTCAAATAGGAAGATCATTTTGGGATTTATGTCTTCAAGTATCATTCACACTGATGAAAGCTCTTTATGTTATGTCTGGCCGTATCTGGTGTTTTACTAGAGTATGTTCTGCAAAGGATGAATGTAGCTCTCTTCTGATTGAGACGTGCCTTAGGGATACTTTGGGCTGGAATGTCCACTGATCACCCAGCCACAAGCACAGTGGAAACGTCAATAATGACACTCATACTAAGGTCTCTGGCATTTTTGTCGCAACAGTGTACTGAGTCCATTAAAGGTACATATATAGGCAATACCGCATGGGTGTAAGAGACCTCAAAATATGCGACGAGTGAATAGAGTGACTAACTGCCCACAGAGTACACCCTCCATTAATCCAACTTTCTATGAGATCATGAAACGATAAAAATAAGGCCCTGTCATTTCAACATGGCCTCATGACAAAAAAAAAAAAATCAGAAAAGTCCTATAACTTCTGTTTTCATTGACGGAAGCAGAAAACCAGTGATAGACATGTACTTTGATCAATATCAACATGAATTACTGCAATTCCCACACACTGGACATTCGCAGAGCTGCAATGATTCCTAAATTCAAAATCGACAGCCAGCGGCCCTCCATGACCTCCATTTCTCTTCACTGTCAGTCTTACAGTGCTTGCAGGGCCCCGGGATGGAAGCCGGAGACCTTCCCTAGTAGAACATTTCTGGGTTCAATTATGGGGGCTGTTCTCAGGGTAAGGTATTGTACCCGGAGGCAGATTCTGCAAGCTAAAGCATAGTTTTGATGCCCACACTCAAAAGACATGGTGAGATTTAACTAGTGCCAAAGGTGTCAACACATGTGCCTGTTTTATGTTTTTAATTTTCTCTTTTGGGGGTGGCAGCGTGGGCTTGAATTCACAATCTGCAATGCCGCATGCCCAAAGTTCGCCTACACAGGTGTTTTTCACATTTAACTCACACTGAAAGACTGTGACATTTGCAGGATCGTTCAGAAAAAGAGTAAAAAAACATCCAGGGCTTAGTCCACTTACCTTTGTCTTAAAAAAGTGTTTACAATTTTTATACATTGTACCAATTTCTACTAATCACTTTTAATCATGTACCCTGGTCGTAGGCCCATGTATAGGCTGTTAGACCCAACTGTGTATTCAAATACATTTTATAGTAACTATGAATGCAAGTGTTCACCATCCATCCATCTTCTGCCCGCTAATCCAACACATGAATACAGGCACTAATATTCGATAAAATGTCCCAAGTCCGATAAAAAATGCACTTACATAATTTTACACAGCCTACGACTAGCGCGTCCCAAGCCCTGGAGAACCCTCTCATTTATATCAACTAACAAACTTTAGCCTACTTGAGTCGTTCTGCACTGTAAAGAGAAATGAGTCTAGTAGACATGGCGCCATATCCACATTAAAATTAATTTTACTGTCTAATTCGGTAAAAATATTTTTATTCCATATACGTAGGCCTAATTTCTAACGTAAACATGTTATTTTAAACAGCGACGATATATATTTTAATATCGGTGCCTCAGCACGCCAGTCCTGTAATTATAATTTCATCCAATACAAATTAAAATCATACCAGGATGTATTCATTGGATTCAAGAGGCATCCTGAGTTTTGCTAGCAACCACAGCCCTGCCAGTGAGATTTACAAAGCCAATGATTAACAGTAAAACAAACAGATGAGAAGGAACAACACACTGTAAACCTCAAAGAGCTTTCTGCAGATCGGATACTGGAAGAAGTTAAACTCGGGAAGAGGATACGCAGAGAGTGGAGGGAAACACTTTGACAGCAATCAGAGTATCTCAATGAACACACTGCAACCAATTATAACGGGGGGTTTAGGCATGAGGTAATGAACGGGCTGAAAAACTCTTACAGCCACAAGGCAATAAACAAAAACAGCCGAGTGAAGTTAATGGACCAGTTGGTTACTGGTGGGCGAGTCTGGGAGCTACGACAGAGCGCAGAAAAAAACGCATTTCACCCAATACTGGCTGTTAGTGTATGTTATGGTAGCGCTCCTTAAGTATAATAACAGACCAAACCCAGCCTACATACTTCAAGATCACGTATATTATTTCATAACTAAGTTTAAATGACTGGTCTCCGTGGGACTGGTGGATGGCGATTATATTCCTCCTTTTATTTGAAATTCATTTACGTTGTGTTTCATGGACTCTTGGCTCGGTATTTCAACGTGTCCTCTCAGCCGTGAGATGACTTGCACATTAAATAGGCAGCGGCTGAATACGAAAGGGAGGCACTCCAGATACAGTGCAATCTATTTAAAGCCAGTAGCGCTACATTGGTCACAAAGTAGCTTTTAACTGCCCCAAACGTTACTATGTAATCGAAATATTGAACCTAGATGGTAATGTAAATAAACCAGTCAACTACCTTACGTTGGATTAGGAATATCCTAGCTGAAGATGTTACAGAATGTATATGTAACCATTAATTTTGGTTGTAATGCTGGAGCAAAACATCAACAGTGAAATGTATATTGCGTCCAGCGCTAACAAGACATAGATGACATTCCAGGGAGACCAAGACACAGATACCTATCTAAACTCCATAGCAAGCAGAGCAACTTACCCTTAACGTAGATATGTGGGCGTTCAAATCTTCCTCAAATGAATTAAGCCGGCTTTAACGTGCTGAGATTCCGTGTCCCCAGATACGTACCGTGGGTATTATCTGTCACTTCATACTCATAGAGTCCAGCCAAAAGTCAACTGAAAATCATGACCGTAAGATCTGTAACAGCCCCGGAACTGGGAAGCAATCACCAGCCAAAGCTCGCAGTTACACGCACGAAGCATGCGAGCTGAAGCGTGCAGATCCCGTGAAATGGTCGAGGATTTCCCGTCCTGCTCCTTGCAGCGCCCGGCACATTCCCACACAGTCGCGGCAGCCCCACCAAGCTTAATTTCTGCCTGTCAGTCCCGTAGTTTCACTGACTAGGAGCCCCGCCCATGACAAAGAATGACACCGGGTCTGATGTAATGGCCGAGCCGCTGTCACATGCCGCAGCCAATCGGTGATGCTCAGTCAACGCAGCGCGGCTTATAGGTGTAAATGATGACCATCACTAACAGACCGGGGTCTACGGGGAAAAAATAAACTATAGCCCCGAAACAGGATGAATCAATTCATTTTCATGCATCTTAAGGGGTCTTCTGAATTATGTGGGACGGAGAAATGCATTCTTATATATTATATTTAACTGTGCATTTAACTTTTTAACAGAAATTATATGTAACATCACATAATTAAAAGTAAATTAATGGAAAAATCATCATCAAAATATAAAGACTTTTATTTTTGCTAAATCAAAATGTATTCCTAAATTTTACAGGTTCAACAGGGTCGGTCAATCTTGTAGGCGACATAGGCAGTTGCCTAGGGAGCCTCCGTCAGAGGGAGTGCTGACTCGCCAGCCAATTTCACTTTGCGTCCGATGGGGGGGCGGCACCAATTCATACCTAGGGCAACACATCGGCTAGGACTGGCCTGAGGTCCATATGATATCTTTCAATCATTTAGGCCTCGATTCCCCAAAATAACTTCATTTTAGTGCAGTTTTTCTTCGGTATCTCATAATATATGTATGGGCGATGCTGTGCTTAGCACTGTTGCCTCACACTTCTGTGACCTGGACTCAAGTCCTCGCCATGGCTCCATGTGTGTGGAGCTTGCATGTTCTCCCCGTGTTATCATGGGGTTTCCTCTGGGTACTCCGGTTTCCCCCCACAGTCCAAAAACTTGCTGAGGTTAATTGGAGTTACCAAATTGCCCATAGGTGTGCATGTGTGAGTGAATGGTGTGTGAGTGAGGTACGTGATCGGCAGGAGCCCCATCCTCAATTGTTCCTGCCTTGTGCCCATAGCTTTTGGGATTGACTCTGGACCCCCCCCCAAGCCTGAATTGGACAAGCAGGTTCAGAAAATGGATGAATGAATAGATAGATGAATGGATGGATGGTTAATACATGTAAAGTAATATAAGGTGTCTGGCGGTACTGTTTTCCTATGGATATACACTATATGAACAAAAGTATTGGCACACACCTCTTAATCTTTGAATTCAGGTGTTCCATTCAGACCCATTGCCACAGGTGTATAGGGTCAAGCACCTAGCCATGCAGTCACGGTTACAAACATTTATGAAAGAATGGGTCATTCTGAAGAGCTCATTCAATTAAGCATCGTGTCATAGGATGCCACCTTTGCAATAAGTGTGTTTGTGAAATGTCTTCCCTGCTAGATGTTCCATGGTCAAACGTAAGTGGTATTATTGCCTAGTGGAAGCGTTTAGAACAGAAAATCTACCACAAAGTGGAAGACCATGTAAAATAACAAAACAGGGTCACAGGATTTCAGGACTGGTGTGCTGAGGTGCATAGTGCGTAAAAGTCGCCATTGCTCTGATGACTCAGTAATTGCAGAGTTCCACACTTCTTCTGGCATTAACTCCAGCACAAGAACTGTGCACCAGGAGTTTCATGGAATGGGCTTCCAGGGCTGAGCAGCTGCATGCAAGCCTTACATCACCAAGCACAATGCCAAGCATCAGATGGAGTGATGTAAAGCACACCACCACTGGACTCTGGAGGAGTGGAAACATGCTGTGGAGTGAGGAATCACGCTTCTCTGTCTGGAAGTCTGATGGATGAGTCTGGGTTTGATGGATGTCAGGAGAAAGTTACGTGCCTGACTGCATTGTGCCAACTGTAAAGTTTGGTGGAGGAGGGATAATGGTATGGGGTTGTTTTTTAGGTATTAGGCTAGACCCCTTAGTTTCCGTGAAGGGAACTCTTAATGCTTCAGCATACCAAGACATTTTGGACAATTCTATGCTTCCAACTTAGTAGGAACAGTTTGGGGAAGGCCCTTTTCTGTTTCAGCATGACTGTGCCCTAGTGCACAGAGCAGGGTCCATAAAGTCATGGTTGGCTGAATTTGGTGTGGAAGAACTTGACCGGTCTGCACAGCCCTGACCTTAATCCCATGAAACACCTTTAGGGTGAACTAGAATGGAGATTGTGAGCCAGGCCTTCACGCCCAACATTGGGTGCCTGACCTCACTGGATAACAAAAATTCCTACAGACACATTCCAAAATCTTGTGGAAAGCCTTCCCAGAAGAGTGGCAGCTGTTATAGCTGCAAATGAGGGATCAACTCTATATTAATGGCTATGGATTTAGAATGGGATGTTATAAAAGTTCCTGTAGGTGTAATGGCCAGGTGTCCCAATACTTTGGTCCATACTGTGTGTGTGTGTGGTCCAGGTATACCTTATGTTGTGGAGACCACATGTCCCCACAATGTGATACAAATCTGTTATTTTGATGTTGTGGGGACCATTTTTCGGTCCCCGCAAGGGGAAAGGCAATTAAACAAAAAAATCAATCAATAAACTAAAAATGTCAAAAGACTTGTATTTCGTCTGGTTACTTATGGTTAAGGTTAGGGCTGGGTAGGGGTTAAGGTTGTCATAGTTGGGATTAGGATACAGATGGATTACATTAAATGTTAAATCTTAAAGCAGATGGCAGAAGAAAGAATGTTAGCAGTTGCTGTTTTTAATTAGCAATAAAATACTCACATGTCATCTTGCACAGTATGTTTGCAGTTGTGACAAGTATGAGTTTATTTGAGCAGTGATGATACCTATTCTCTATACCGTTTACTCAGCACAATGATTCTGGAGTCTGTGGCAGGAAATACAGCACACAAGATAGGGAACACCCTGTAGTGGATGCCATTCCATCGCAGGGCAAACATGGTGGGCAATTTAGCGAAACCAATTCACTTAATGGCATGTATCTGGACTGTGGGAGGTAGCACATGCTTATGGGAGTTTTGACTAAAACACAGGAGTGTTTTGAGGGCAGAACAAAAGCAATTGGTTCAGAGAGCTAACCAATCAGATCTTGGTTAGATGTCAGAACAACCAATCAGATGTCCTCGTCCCGTCTCCTCTACAATCTGATTGGTTATCTATCTGAACCAATAATTTTTTGTTTTGCCCTCAGAACATTTACGTGTAAGTAAAACTCCCACAATAAAACAACTGGTCACCTTACAAGACTAGATGGTGATAATACATACAAGTAGAACAGCCTAGTTAATTGGGTAGTTACATGGTTCCACTTAGTATTTAAACACTGACAATAAATATCAGGTGTAAATCATTAAACATGTCATATTACATATAATATGTGTTGCTGATACATATACTCATTTACGAAAGTAACTCAAGTAAGAAAACAAACCGTAAATTAAAAAAAAGAACTAAATGGAGTATAATGTGGTAAATATCAAGGTATTTATCAGGGTATTTATATGTGTAAGAAGACCTTTTTAATGGATTCGTGGAAGACTATGGTGAAGAAGAACAATAAACTACAGGAAACATTTCAATGGGCAGGAAATGGATTTCAAAAATAATACAGACAGATAATAGTGCCCAGCTGCCTTTTCCTCTGTGACAAAAATAACTCAATTTCCTCAAATAGTCTTTAAAGGGGAATTTCTACCTTAGTAAACCATCAATTTCATGGGTTATTTGTTGAGTTTTCTTTGATGTTTTGTGCATATTCCTGAGTCATTGAAGTGTGATTTTTGTCACACTGCCAGTTAAAATGGTTCAGCTGCAATTTTAACTAGTGCATTACAATCAGTAATATTACATCACATACAGTATGTCATGTGTCCAAGATTATATTTATTATAATTTACGTTTTCAAACACTGCAGAATTAAAAAATGGGCCACAATAGTAGTGTTAGTAAATGTATTTAAAAGAAATGGTCTCCTATTTTAGCACCAAATTTAATGTTTAAATTATACTAAATCTTTGGCATTAAAAATCAATCCATATTCTCACCCCCTATCCTGGGGGCTATTAAAACGTATTTTTTTTAAATACATCTGGGCAGGACTGTGAATAATTAAACAAGGTTTACCACACTCATCTTCAAGCAATCCCAGCTGGAATGTTTGGTGTAAAAATGTTAGCTATCTAGGTCAAGCAACACAAATGTGAACACATGCAGCACCAAACACCAACATGAGTCAGGCCAGAGGCTGCCTTTCTTATGTAAACCCCCCATGTGGGTCCTCCATTTGATAATAACAGGACTTCAGTTTAATAATAATAATCATTGGCACTGTATATTTTTATTCAAAACAATTCACCTAGCTTACAGTTCTGCATCTTTTTTCCCCATTTACAAAAGCACTGACCCTCCCAGGAATGGAACTTGTAATGTGATGGAAATGCACCCAATTCCTTTTACCTACCGTCAGCTCTATTATGCCAAGGCTTTTGCTGTGTCTCATTTATATCCCACAGCTCTGAACACCTCCACAGTCCATTCAGAAAAATGGTGGGCCTTATCGCTCATAATTCCCATGTGATTTTCTTATCCAGTGATAATCAGTTTCTACTCAGGTCACTGTGCTTTGTCTTGTCAAATTTCAAAAACCTCTTCAAACCACTCAAATTATCATATCTTCCAGTGGCCACATGGCACCATCTAGTATCCAATATATAGACATTTCCTGTTCTTAATTAATAAATCAATTAAAATTGAAAACCGTATATCTCTAAACCATGTAAAGCAAGTACGTTGTAACTAGATGCAAGAACACTGTACATCATTAACACAGTTCTTTATAGTCCAACTTGTGGTCCAGTAGTGTGTAATTGCAGGTTAGAAATCATAGTCCTATTACTACAAAAACAACAGCAGCAGTAATAACCAGTTCCAGGGCGCACTCCTTTGTTGTGCCCTGTCATGTCTGTGATATTCTCCAGGCCCCACAACCCCTGTCCAGGATTAGCAGTTGGAAGAATAATGTATGTGGGTGAATGTTTTGACTGGTGTTGAAATGAATACAGTGTCTTTTGATATTCTAGTGATATGCACTGTGACTCGAGATTTATTTAGTCAAATTAATGGGATACAGATGGATTACATTAAATATTAAATCTTAAAGCAGATGGCAGAAGAAAAAATGTTAGCAGTTGCTGTTTTTAATTAGCAATAAAATACTCACATGTCATCTTGCACAGTATGTTTGCAGTTGTGACAAGTATGAGTTTATTTGAGCAGTGATGATACCTATTCTCTATACCGTTTACTCAGCACAATGATTCTGGAGTCTGTGGCAGGAAATACAGCACACAAGATAGGGAACACCCTGCAGTGGATGCCATTCCATCACAGGGCAAACATGGCGGTCAATTTAGTGAAACCAATTCACTTAATGACATGTATCTGGACTGTGGGAGGTAGCACATGCTTATGGGAGTTTTACTTACACAAGAATGTTCTGAGCGCAGAATGAAAATGGTTAGTTTAGAGAGACAACCAATCAGATCTGGGGCAGATGTCAGATCAACCAATCAGATGTCTTAGTCCTGCCTCTTGTAGTTGCTTGGACCTGCCCCCTCTACAATCTGATTGGTTATCTCTCTGAACCAATCATTTTTTGTTTTGGCCTCAGATCATTTATGTGTAAATACACTCCCCTAAGCGTAACACATACAAACACAGGGAGAACATGTGAAATTTGACACAAAGCCAGAGCTGGTCCCCCTGTTACTCCAGCACATTACCGTCAAATTATCAGCAGCTCCTGATATTAATAAAATGACTTGCAAGAGTGACAGGCCTACATTTATTCCAAAGGACACTGTTAAATCAAACACACCTAAACCTCACTAATGGACACCAGCAATGTGAAATCTGTTTTTTTCCACAACATGGCTCCACCAGGGATGACTGGTATCATTTGGAGTGAAAAGCTTTCCCTGCTTCATTCCCTTGCCTTTCTTCAGGGGTTCTGCTTTCAAGGAATAAGATCTGCTGATAGCCGCAAGACTGAATGCATTAATACTGCAGTGCTTTTTTAATATACTGGAAATAACCTGCAGCCACTGGCTTACTGAAAGCTAAGAAAACAGGCACATGTATCCATAAGATGATGGATACAATGTCAGTCCGTTACAAGGTACCACAATGCACCAGCGCTCACTAAGAGCAATGGAGTGATCACATAATCCCTACAAACAGCATGTCTTTGGCCATAGAGCAAAACATATTTGAATTGTAAGAGAGAACATAGAAATGTTACAGAAGGTGACGTATGTGAGGTTTCCCCCACTGTTGCTGGGAAATTCTTTTCAGTTCCAAAAATGACTGATTGCTTATTTATACTCTGTGGTTTCAACACAGAGGAGCATATATGTGGCTGTAAAAAATGAGCCAGTTTTTCCAAAACTACCGCACAAACAGTAAACAGAAGGCATGAAGCGCAGTGCTGCATCTACACTTTGTCACTGGCTGAGGAGAAGCCAGCTGGAGGCATTCTAGCTGCCATTTCTTTCTTTTTAAGTGACTGTTCAGGACTGCAGATATTATGGCACAGCTAGTAATGTTGCTGCCTTCGCCGCGGTCTGTTAGCGGCACGAATCTAAGCAAAATATTGTCTGTCAGTTTCAAAGCTGTGTTACAACAGCAAGCGTCCATCTCGGCTCAACATCATGCATATATACAAACATCGTGTAGTTCTGTTTCCCGCTGCATGCATCCAGAGGTAGGCTTGATGATGTCTAACTGCAACCAGCCTACCTTCTGCCACCCAAGACGGGCATAGTAAATACTGCAGGGGTGGAATTTGCTACAAGATCAGTGTTGCCATTACCGTGAGACATGGGGTGGTACTGTGGACTAATGGGTAGCCCAAACGTCACATTCATCTCAGGCTGGTTTATTTGCTCTTTTTACTGTATGCATGAGGCTGCCACAGTGATCCTTAAATGATATTTACAAATCTAGCCAGAAGCTTGGCAACTTTAGGTTATAACTGCATTGTAATGCACTAAAGATGGAGAGTGGCAGGTAAACGTTCAGATGTCACTGGTTTTATGACAGGAAGCATATTTGAAGCTGACCACTGCGTCGCATGACTGTGGTAAATGCAGTGGAGGAGATGTCTGCATGGTTTATAGGTATCTTCTGGCTGAATTTAAACCCTACTGGGACCAAACCCAGTTCAAAGATAGAATTGAAAATACCTGGGAACTAGTTCGCTACTATTTAAATATAAAACTGAACTATACTGGATTGTAACAGTTTCCATAGATAATAATAAATCGATAATAAATAGTAAATTGATCCTTCCTGTAGTTGCCTGTTACTGAATTCAAAATACCTCCACAGATCTCCACAGTGGAGCTGGCTGTTGTGTGACTTAATGCCCATGCCAAATACTAAAGGGGATCCTGCGACAGGCTAACTCACTCTTCACAGTGCTACCTGTCCAAATGGATTGGTGCCATTTTAGCTCTTAGGAATGGCATGCCTGTAGCAGGGAGCGAATATTGTGGCCTGTCGACAATTTGAGCTTTGAAAGGAACTCTGAAATAAAATGTGAGACTGCAGAGGAATCAGCAGAGGAACAGATGAGAGTTCCCTGCCATGGAGACTGAGAAGCCTGGGTTTGGGAGGTTTATAACAAGCTGTAATGAATGTGGCTGGGCATGAACAAAACCACATTTAACCTTCCACTAGACAGTAAAACCATAGCATGTACCATAAAAGCTGGCTTATTTTTAATTTATAAAAAGAGCATTTAATAATGAGCCCCTTATGTAGGGCGGAACATTATGTGTCTTTTTTGAGAATATTATAACCTTATCAGACCACCTGCAACATACATCAGTGCTGTGGAATTGCTAGTGGGGCTATGAGTATAATTGGACGTTCGGTGTATTTCCAGCAGTTTCTTTTTTATAGAAGAAAACAAAAAAAAGAGTCGCTTAATTAAAAGTGTTTTCTCATTCTCTGGTTTCCCTTTAAACTATAAAATCCAGGCTGCCATTATGGTAGTTGCATAACAACGAAGACTGGGGGATGAATGCGTATTTTGGGGCTGAAGCCAGAGTGATGTTGTCATAACAAGAGTAGAGCATGTGTTTGTCCACCGGGAATTCTAATAATACAAGAGCCTGAAAAGGAGAAACCACATCTGGGCTAAGAAAAATACAGCTCAGAAAAATTTATGAAGGATCGACTCCATTGGTACCGATTACATTTGCTGTGCAAAAATAACATACATTGGGGTGACTGCGAAGAAAGTGCTGTTTTTTGGGCAGTAGTCCACCTTCAATACAGTGAATGAAGTAGCCAGAACATTTACCGATCAGTAAATGGTCAATATTGCCATCATTCTTTCTGACAGGGGTTTGCAGGGAGGGGAGGAGAAATGCAGTTGAAACTGGTCTCCATATTGAACTGACAGCTCAGCAGGAAAACTTGTCTTCCTGGGGTAATCGCTCACAGAGATGAGCTCGAGCAAAAGGACTCAAGCTGAATGTGAAAGAATGACCCAAAAGCAAAGGGGAAAACATTAAGGTCACATGGTGCCTATTAAAAAGAGGAGGTGGGTGACTACAGGGATGCCTACATAACTATATGAGTAGCACATTACTCCTAAAACTGGACCATGCAGGACTGCAGCTGATCTCAGAATTTAATATAATAATAATGAAAAACAATCATTAAGTTAAGTCCTGAGTGAATCCTCACTCAAATGCTGTAAACACAAAGACTACATTAACATAATGAAACTGTCATTTTCCTGCATTTTTGGTGTATAATATGGATTTAATTTGTTCTATTTTTAATTATAAAACAGCGCACGAAACACCATAATCAAAAAGCAAACACAGGTTTAAACAAAATGTTGTACATGAATTAATAATAATAATAATAATAATAATAATAATAATAATAATAATATACGTGTCAGTTTTCAGAAACTTTCAGATCCTTTGCTGTGAGCAAGTACTCTGGTCTGATAGCTTGGTTGTTGCCCTGGCCAGCACTTTCAGCTCTGGGGCCCTGTATAGCCAGATATGTCACTTTCCAAATGATATCTAATCAATTAAATTTACCACCGGTGAACCTTAAAAAAGTTTAATTAAGTGACTGTAGAAAAATAATGATTAATGGATCATGATGTGGATCAGTATGGGTCCACAAGCTGAGTGGAGGAACAATTTAAGGCACAATTTAAGGCTCCATATTTCTATGTAAAGAAAAATTAAAGACTAATTCAGAACGCCCTCCACTTCACTCCTAAAAGTACCCCTTCTGCCAGTCACGATCCTCAATGCGATGACATCAGCTGTCTGACAGAGCTCTGTAAGCGGAAGTCCAGCACCTCCCATGTACCCAGAATATCCAGCTCTTTGCTGGTGACGTAGCTTCCCAGCCACAGGGGTGGGACAGATGTACCCAGACCCTGCTGCATTTGCCAGAACTGGGTCTTAGCTGCCTAGACTTTGTCCCTGAGCCAACAAGAGCGGTGGGAAGAGAGTGACTTTGAGCAAATAGATGGTTGAAATTGACTCCAGGAGAACCTGTTTTCAGTGATCATACTTTTTCACCTGTGATCAATTTAATTGATTAGGAACCGATTTGGAAAGGGACACATCTACCTATTCAGGGCCCCAGAGTTGAAAGTGCTGGTCATAGCAACAACCAAGCTATCAGACCAGAGTAGTTGTTTGTAGGCCTCTGCGACAGGACTCTGCGGAGGCACAGAGGGCACCCAAGCATTATTGAAGCTTTAAAGGTTCAGAAGAACACAGTGGCTTCTACATTCACAAATGGAAGGAGAACAGAACCATGAAAACACTTTCTTATGGTGGTTGCCCAACCAAACTGAGCGAAATGGCTAGAAATGCTCTAGTCAGAGATGTGACCAAAATTTGAAGATTACTCCAACAGAAGTCCAGACGATCTCTGTGGAGAAGGGGGAACCTACCAGAAGAGGAACCATCTCTGCAGCACTCCCTCAGTTAGGCCCTTTTTTTAGTAGAGTGCCCAGATAAACGGCAGGCATGACATCTGGGGGAAAGTAGACAATGCTCACAGCCTGTTATATAACAAACTTAGAAAAAATCGATTGGTCTGAAGCAGGACTGGACTGGCCATCTGGCACACCAGGCATTTTCCCGGTGGGCCGTGGGGTTGTGGGTGGGCAAAATTTATCGTAGGCATAATTTTATCGTAGGTGTGTATATATGGTGAGCCTGTATGGGCAAAAGTCTGTCCAGCCCTGGTCTGAATATTTCCTGAATGCACTGCAAACCGCCTTTTATCATTTTTCTGTCTCTCCCTTTCTTCAGCTGTGTTGTGTATACTGTTGTGTTGTGTTGTGCTGTGCTGCTGAGTATTTATTCCTTTCAGCCACACAATGGACATTTGAGGAATGATAAAGGCAATGATCCAGAAGCTAATCTCCATGTAATGTGTAATTAGAGTGGTTTCTAACTGTGTGTGTCTCAAGACACTTTTTCTTGTTTAATTCCTATGAGAATTCATAGGGTGAATGGCCCTTTAAATGGCATTGGTGGTGAATTTGATGTAGACTTATTGATGCAGATTGATGTAGAGATAACGAAAAGATAACTGGGGACAATTCTACACTTTATTGTGTTTAATCCTAGGAGGTAATTTATTTGATGGGTCTACAAGCTGAGTGAAGTAACAATTTAAGGCACAATTGAAGTCTCCATATTTCTATGTACAGCTCTTTGCTGGTGACGTAGCTTCCCAGCCACAGGGGTGGGACAGATGTACCCAGACCTTGCAGCGTTTGCCAGAACCTGGTCTTAGCTGCCTGGACCGTGTCCCTGAGCCAACAAGACCTGTGGGAAGAGAGTGGCCTTGAGCGATTAGATTGCAGGCCTGCAAGTCTATCCAGGCCGCCCTGTCATTGTTAATCAGTAACAGATAAAAGGGTTGAGGGCCTGGACAGCACACAAAAAAACATAATGAGCTCAGAATGGACCATGTCAGAGGTGGATATAACACTCTCTTAATGAATTAACCAAAGAACAAACCTGGATTAAATCACAGGCCCTCGCTTACGAAGAGAGCTCTCTGCAAGGTCCTACTAGAGTACAGTCAACAGCTACAGGTACAGGTACACTACAGGTCAGGATTATTCAATTCAATTCAATTTTATTTTCATAGTACATTTTCACAACATTATGTTGTGTCAAAGCACTTCACATTATCCCTGCTCAAAGGCCCCAATGAGCAAGTCAGAGGCGACAGTGGCAAGGAAAAACTCCCTAGAAGGAAGAAACCTTGGGAGGAACCAGACTCAAAGTGGGAGCCCATCCATCAGGGACTGGTGGAGGAAGTCAAATGAGTCCAAATTTATACTGTCCAAAATTTAACATTTAAGTCTCAAAGCGGAGAGCAGGCAGGTGATGGCAGGCAGGTGCTGGTGTTGCTTCAGATGGCAGCACGAACAGTGGTACAGCAGCAGGGCAGGCAGGAGAGATGTCAAAGGCAGAAGGGTGAGCAGGCCGGAAAGACACGGCAGGGTAGTGGACACGTCACAGGGATTAGCGGTTATGGAAGACGGCTGGGTAAACACAGACATCCAGAAGGCTGCATGAATATTGGATTACAGTAATAAACGAAGTGCGTGCAAGCTCTGCTAAAATTTATTTTATTATCTTTAGGGTCAGCATTTTTTGTTGAATTTTCTGTGTACTGTGACTTGGCTTATATCTTTGTCCCAATGCCATCCTCTGGATTTTGTCAGCTCCCATTAGGAAATGATTTTGAGCACTCGGGTGTTTTAGCTTCTCTGAGAAAATAGCATCAGGCTGATGGTGGAAGGCAGGATGGTCCATGGGATGCCATTAACGGAGAGGGTGGTGGCAGTGAGCTTCCAGCATAAACACCACCCTTGCCTGTCAGAATGGGTTTCTCTGGGCCCCCAAAAATCTGTCACAGCGGCAGGGATGCATAATGCAAGGTCAACAGCCTGTAATCCTCCGACAGCCCCCTTTGTTGGCTTTCTGGGAAAGCTTCAAAGCGCCGTGACCAGCCCGCCGACTAAACCTCACGGTCAGAGAGGCCCTCAGCGCACACATGCCCTTGCTGGGACTGGAAACTCTGCTTTTTCATTCTCGCTGCAAAAACCAGCAGGCAAAACCTGAGATGTTTGTTCTTTATTGTATGAGAGCTTGCTTGTCAAATTCACTTCTCTCTCTGAGTCAGTGGCAGTCACCCACATATGGAGCTGCTTAGGCTGGGTGATTTGAAAATGCATGTATTGTGGAGTGCCAACTGGAAGCTTCTCAGCTGGGTAGAACACTGTGCCCATGATCAGAAGGTCGCTGGTTCAAAACCCAATGGCTGGCAGAGTAATAATACCACTGCTGGACCACCAAGCAAGACCCTTTACCCCAGTTTCTCTTGGGACCCCAGCTGATCCTGTTTTTTGATCCCGACTTGTACATTATCAAAACTGTATGCTATATAAAAATAATAATAAAAAACCTACTCTAAGATATGTAAAAAATGAAATGCTATATATATGGTTTTATTCCTCTGGAGACTGGTTTGCTTCTACAATCCAAACGCATGTATTTACTCTAATCGGTGTGTAATTGGGCGTCTATATGCCCTGTGATGGACTAGCGTCCCGTCCAGGGCTAGAAGTGAGATGGCTGGATGGATGTAAGTAGCTATATACAAACAGAAATAAGTTTACATTTTGTTTCCTTGGAACAATAGAACAAATGAAAAAGTGCTAGATCAGACAAACAGTTAACGAGGTACAGCAGAGTGGACGTGATGAGTAGACATCTGCCCTCTCATTAAGATAAGACAAGCAGGGGTCATTAGTAAGCGAAGGATATTCTTTGGTTGTCACGTCACTCTTAATGTCTCGGGTGGTGAAAGTCAGATGGAACGTCCCAGAGCGTCACGCCACAGCAGTCTCTATCCATCTGAGAATTACTCCCCCCGTGGCACTTTGTGCGCCTCAGTACTGCCCACAAATGAAAGACTGAGTCAACTTTTGCGGCTGTTAAAACCGTGATGTCGGACTGCACGTCTTAGTTTGCCAAACGATCTCCGGTGCAGCCGGCAAACATTCAAAGAATCCGCCTTTGGTAAACAGAATCTCACGCATGTCACATGCCGAACAACCCCCAAAGAATGTTGGCTCTGCAAAACAATAGAATGAGAAAAACTGGAGGGCAATTGACAGGCATGTAAACTTATCAGCTCTCTCCTTCTGAGCGCAGACTGCTGAAGACATTCAGGTACCTACCCTCGACATCTCCTCACCAGCAATGAGAATCAGACGTCTCTGTGTTAAACATTCAGGATTGAATATAAAACATTAATAAGACCAAACAGATGGGGGGGGGTGGCAGGTGAGTATTTTAGGATTTGAGAAGATTAATATATTTCTTCTCTTTACAGACAGATGGGTCTCGTTTTAAATCCATAATATGGGATCATAAAATCATTAAGTTAGGATGGCAATGTTTGTCTCTTTGGAACCATGTTTATGTGTCCAGGTAAATCATAACACCAGGGTTCTGTAATCTCTCTAGTATTTGCAAATATATAATTTGAATAGTTGCAACTGTATAATTTGAAGTTTATTAGAGAACTCAAAAATTTTGGAGGTTGTGGAAATCTGGGTAGTGTAAAATGTGCCATTGATGTACTTAAAAACAAATAAACTGAATATGATCTAAATGTGGAAAGACAATTTTCAGTACCCCATATTAATTTATGTTCAGAAACCTAATGTGATGACTTTAGCACATTAAATGCTTGAGATGTAATGCTTGATTTGGAAAGATTAGTCGATAAAACTGACTTGCTGCCTTAAAGTAGAAGCTTTCAAATGTTTTCAGCCAGGAGCAACTGAGGTCACGGCAATGCGGCTTCCAATTAAAAATTCAAGAACATAGTATTGACTTTTTTTCGAGTCACAGAGGCTGGGGCTCAGCCGTTTTATAGCCATTCATGAGGCATTCAGCTTCAAACAAAATAGATGCTAACTGTTCTCTTTGGCTGTTGCATCATAATTGGGTCACTGTAAGAACAAAGCGTATGCTGCTTTTGTGTAACCGTCAATCAGTGGCAGCATATCTGAAGCCTTTCTCACAGGTTAGGCCACAAACAAGCCCCTCTCCCACACGCTGATGTTATAATCGATTGTAAAGGGTAACCATATAAAAAAACACAATTATGTGAACAGCTGGGTGTTGAGAACCAATATAAGGCTAAGATATTGTGGAATCCACATTAATTCCAGTAAAGACTCCATTTATCCCACCCTGGTTTGGAAGCCTTCAGTTTGCTCAGCTTTATCTCTTTGCAATTTAACACTATATTGTTTTCTTTTAATCCTCTTAAGACAAACCTGAAGACAACATACATTTGAGGGTGGGTGAGTGTGTGTGTGTGTGTGTGTGTGTGTGTGTGTTACAAGTGCTGAGCCGCAAGCTAATGCCCTGCTGAAGAATGGTGTTTCCCAGCAACGCTGCCCTCGTTCCAAAGCAGCCTTTTTACAGTTTATTTTTCTGGGCAAAATGGCTAGAGGCTAAGGCTGTTAAAATAATAATTTATTATTTGCAGTTATGTAATTTTACAAGTTATTCTAAGTTGTGTGTAACTTCAAAAATAAAAGCCCAGTAATACAGAGTGCATTTCAAGTCATCAGCACACAAACTAGGAAATCTAGTTCAACAGCTACTAAAGGATGGTATGGATATATAAACTTACATTTTAAAAAGCACTAAACATTCTAAATCCTTATTTATTACACTATTATAGTCTGAAATATATGTTTGATGGAATATTTGTTTTTATTCATGTTGGCAAAGTTGCCAGATATTTCTATGGCACATTCAGAGAAATTTAGTGCAGTCTGTTGGAGCAAAGCCAAAAATTAGTAACGCTTTGAGCCACAAGTCAGCTAGCGAAGTCCAAGTTAATTTACGCGAAGGACCAGTGAGGAGAATGGGGCAGTGAAATCTAAGAGAAATTAATTCAGACCCGCAACTCCCCTATGGCTTCTCAGTGCCGCAGTCTCTTAGCTCTTCTCCCTCATTGTTATCGTATGCTTACATACTCCCAGAAAGACTCCAGCTCACTTTTGTTACTGAAAAATACATTAGTGGCCCAATTTGTGGAAACACCTAGCATTTTTGGCATTACGCTTTAAAAATTACTACACAAATATTGGTGGTAATGTTTATATACAATTAAAATATGTTACAAATATCATACAATGGACGTTTAAATAAGTAACTGGAGGAACAATTGAATAAAGTTCTGCAATCTCAAAAAATTGGAAGTGTTTCTACAATTATGGCCACTAGTATACAGTGTACAGATGCCTGTTGATGTGAGTATCTGCTAGTTAGGTGAATAAACGTGCCCACAAAGATGAAGTCAGAGCACAGTCATTCCCAGGCAGTCACACACATCCTGCTGGCCTGTGCTGCCTGTCTTCACACATACACTCAGATGGGCAGGAATTGTGACTCTCAGTACTGTAGACTTGTAGTTCCCTGCAATTTAGACCGCAGTGGCCTCTGCAGCCCTCTTCAATGGTCTTTCATCTTCTAGTCAGGCAAAGGTGACTCTGACAGACTTGCTCCAGTGAATTTACCTGCAATATCACACTTCGCAGGAGCCTAAAGACAAACCCAACCTAGAGACCCTGATGGGAGCTCAGCTTGGGGATTTCAAACCTCCACTGGAGTCAGAGACCTTGTGTGCAGTTGAAAGTATGAAATTAATGACTCTTACCTGTTAACTCGGGGCAGATGTATATTTGAGATTTCTTTGTTTATCTACATAGTAAAAACAAACTTAAATTGAAAATGCATTTCACTCTAGTCCCCCTTGAATGTTGTTATTCAAACATTTTTTTGGGTGGAAGGTGTATGGCTCTGTGCCCATGATCACATGGTCGCTGGATCAAATCCTGTGGCCAGCAGAGTGTTGTCACTGTTGGCACCTTAAGGGCCTTAGTCCCACTTGCTCCAGGGGTGCTGGATGCTGGCTGACAATCCAGCTACCCAATACCCAATAAAGCAGGTCCATTCATACACCACAGCTGTAAGTCCATGTTGTGGTGATGGGACGGTGGCCTCGGTACGCTGTGCCACACAGAGCCACACGGTGTTACACTGGGGTGGAGTCACTGCAGCGTGCTTTAATAATTCAGGGTGACGAGCAAGGGGCTGTACCTAATCTCATGGGGAAAAGAACAGAGTAGTGGGGCGTGTGGGTGACGGCCTGACCATCCTGCCCCTACAGCATGTAGGGTCTTGTGAAAGACAAGAAGGAGGCAGTCCCAAGCTATGAAATTCAGGTATGAAGGGTATCTTCCAGGAAAATGGTGACTACAAACAGCCTCAGCTGTACGCTTTTTTAGTTGTTTAATCCGCTACATTTGAGCTTTTGTGCATCTTCGCATAGTGGTTATTTTTCCTGCAGATAATAGCTGACAGTTTAATTACAGCAGGCTGTAAATCACAAAGCCGCCAGATACTGTGGAACCATCCAGCACTGAGACATTCAGAGCCTCCATCTGTCAGTGAGGCCACTGCTGATGTCACACAGTAGCCTTAGGGGCCCTGATGTGGCTGAGCGGGCCAGACACTCCCCCCACCCCAGCACACACCACAGACCCGTGTCAGATGGAAATGACTGGGTCGATTACACTAAGGATTCACGGTCGCCTGCTTCATCAGAACAATTTACTGGCCATTACTACTTCATACGCTGATTTACAGGCATTATTCCATGTAGTGGAGGTCATACCAAATTTCTTACTGAAACAGAAATAGGTGTCACGGTCATTCGGACAGCTACTTGGGCTAACTTGCACTTAAAAACCCTTCCTGTAATCAATACCCAATCAGCTGGCAAAGTCTTCTCTCTTACTAGTTGCTCAACCTAGTACATCTGTTAATAAAATCTAAGTCATGTTTTATGTGTAACTTATGCGTTATGTGTTTTGTGTGCCTGGGCAGGCAGGGAAGATGGAAGCTAAAAAACCACCATGAAAATGACCAAGCCTTGCAGAAAAGTTTAAACTTCTCAAATGTTGCTGAACTTGAAATTATACTCAATATTATTTTTCAATTTACCGTTTTTATCACAAGCTGCAATGGATTTAACATCTAAATTATTGATTAGGATTTCTGTGATGCTGATATCATCTATAGTGGAGGCGATGCCCATCCCATCAGCCTGTGACGTTTACACAATCCTCTTGGCAGATCTGCTCCAGTTTGTCCCAGTTTTTGGGACAATGCTTGCAGTGCTCAAATGATGCCAAAGGTGGCCTCATGATTGCGGCTTTGATTGGGCCACTTAGTGACATTCACTCTTTCAATCCCAAGCAGCCACTCGAACCGCTGTTGCCTGGGTCCGGTTCTGAGCGCCATTGTCCTACTGAATGGCAAATCTTCTTGAAAAGCTCAGCTTTACAACAGACTGAAATAAGTTCAGTATTTCCCTCAGCTTTTCTCCATGCTATTTTCCCTTCCTTTCTAACAGTTTTCCCAGTCCTTGCCGCTGATGTGAAGCATCCCCACAGCGTGATGCTGGCACCATCATACTTTACTGTAGGGATGTGCTTTTTGATGCATGGGCAGTGTTGTGTGTATGCCACACAGCATTTTGAATTTCTGCCAAAGAACGCTTTCTTGAAGTCATGTGACCATAAAGCCTTTTCCCACATCTTGCTCTCACGGTGTCTGACAGAATCCAGATGAGCTTTGAGATGATTTTCTTTTTCATCTAAATGGTTTCCTTCATGCCAGCACCAATATAGACCGATGTTAAGCAGAGTTTCTGATACTGTTTGCTGATGCAAGCCTGTATCTACAGAATTCTGTGTTCCAAGTGTTTCAGAGCAATTCCTAGTTGCCTTCTTGTTTGGAATTTTGGCCTTTTTCCCTGCAATGTTTGGATGGTGTGATACATTTTCCTCTCTCTGGTCCAGTGATGCTCACTGGGATGTCCAAACACTTCAGTACATTTTAACCCATTTCCAGCTCGATGATTTAAAATGTTTATTTCTAACACTGCACCCGCTTCAGTGGTATAGGCATTTTTCCAGGGAAATTTATTTCCTCATAACAAGTTAACATAGCATATAGTCTGAATACTATTGAAGTGCTTGTTGTGACTTGAAATATGGATACAGGGATTTCAGATTTCAGATTGCATCTGAACTACTTTTGCAAGATCCTAAAAATAAATGTATGGATGGCAGTGCAAGTTTATTGTGCAGTTCATGACTTAGGCAGTACACACTGCAGCAATCATGTGATGTTCTTTAAAACCTCTCAACACATTATATTTAAGCTGACAAGTTGCATAAATGCCCATAAGACATTAAAGCAAGCTTTATTTTCTTCCTACTCATTTACACCAGTGTTTGCCAACCCTGTCTTCAGGGACCTGCGAACAGTCCACATTTTTGCTGTAGGTCCCCGAGGACCGGGTTGGGAAACAATGATTTACACGCCAACAGTTGTATGTGAGGGCACTTTAATCGAGCCCCTGCAACACCACCTGCTACATATCAGTTTATTTAATTACTGTAATTATGCACGGATTGCGTGTCAGTAAAAATGAATACTGGCTGAGGCGGCTGATGGAAACGGAGCACTCTGTGTAGTGAGGCCACAGCGCCTTTCTGTAATGACGCTTACATAACCAGATCATTGAACATGCACCTGCCTGACGTGTCGTGACATATCGCTTCAAAGGTGACATCCGCCTCAGACAAGGACATGGAACGAAATCATAATGAAGCAGAAACGTTAGTCGGAATTGATTTAAGTGACAAGAAGATGACAGTTAGGTGACAGTTAACAGTAAAAACTGCCATGCAAATCATCAGTAAGGCTCTGCACACAGAGACTATGTTTTAGAGGTGGGGTGAAGGCTGGCTCTAGCTATAGGCAGAATATACAGTTTCCCAGGGCCCCCAAAATACCTGTGTTGCAGATGAAGTGAAAAGGTCATTATTTTTCTAGGTAAGGGAGCCTCCCACGTAGAGGCTGATTTATACTTCTGTGTCCAGACCATGCAGAGCTCACACCATAGCCGATGCAAGTAGCCTACACTGTTGCAAGCGTTTATACTTGTGCACTGGTGTGTCTGCATCACTCTGCAATTACACCTCCAAAACACTAGGTGGCTGAATATGTTGCTTTGTCAGTGGCTGAATTTTTACTTTGTCATAGGAATCAAAACGTAGCAAACTGCAGTTTTAATGATTGCTCCTTTTCCAGATGATCTAGTATATGTTTAAAAATCAGTTTAAAGTTTATCTCCACTGCTTTTGCATGAGTTCTGCATGCGCTCTCCATGCCAATCATAATCATTTCTGTCCATGCTGTTTAAATCACTCAGGCAGGTTTGTGAGAAATTTATTTTTAATCTTTTTACTTTACAAATACTGCAAAATTTATTCTTAAAAAAAATCACATTGCGATATCTGAAATTTTCCAATATCGTGTAGTCCTAGCATGGACAGCCTCATCCATGTTTTTTCAAACAGCACAAACGGCACCAGGCTAGCAGCAAGCTAAGCACAACTTGTCCCACACTAACATCCCCCAGCTGGAAACAAAAAACAACAAAACATTTGCGTAGGAGGAAGTGCAATATTACCAAGCAGACCGATCATAGTTGTTGCGGTCTGTGTTGCCACAATATGTAGTTACACTTCTGGGGAGATGGCTATCAGGCTACAGTGTAGGTTACGGCCAAGGGTACGCAGCAATATCGTACCTATGGCATAGATTCTACGCAGAAGCATAAATCGCCTTTAAAGCTTTGCCTAGGGTCCCTAATAAGGTACAGCCAGACATCGATGGGATTGTCCTAAATGTAATAAGCAGACTAAACTTATCTAAAACCTGAGCAAGACAGGTAGAACATATAATAGATGGACGAATGTCTCTCTGTGATGTTTTTTGCACAATGTAGGATTTCATTTAATTAGCACATACTCTTATCTAAAGTGACATACTTATTATTTTATTTGCATAATTTCTTGTGAAAACAGGGTCATACAGTCCCTGTAGCAATTGGGGTTAAGGGCCTTACTCGGGGGTTCAACAATGAAATCACTCTTCCAACCCTGGGATTTGAACCTAACAACCTTCCGTTTACCACAGCACACACGTTCTGCTTATACATATTGACAGGGATGCATATAATTGCTATGCAAGTACACATTCACCTTTAAAAGCAATATGTGCAGCAGCCCATTGTTGTAACAGTGCAAATGCGTACGTATCGTATATGCATTTGTGCTGATATGACAAGAAATGACCGCCACGCATATTACTTTTAAAGGTGAAAGCATACTTGGTACCAGTTTTGTGCATCTCTGCATATAGAGCATAGCTGGTTATATCACCTTCTACTTATACATTTTATATGAAATAATCTAAAAATAAGCTGAATCGTTTAAATATAAGGTCACTGGTAGGTAAAAAAAACCCTAATACCTAATTACAATCTAATTAACATTTCACATGAATACCTTGATGTATGGTATTATTTGGGATAGTCTATCATGTTTTGCCCCTTTTTCATGGATGGGCAGAGCCATGTTCGGGGATTTCTTTTTCAATTCAGACACGGTAAAGTATGAGTGGGAAAATAGCTGGGGAGGAAGAGGGTTGGCTGTAGCTGGCGCGGTTTGGCCCAGGCCGCTGTGGTGCAAGTGTATGTTCTCTAAGGGGAACCTACCATGCTAAGGATTTTTTTATGCATATTTCATACATTAGGCAATATCTTGTCAAAAATATGCATGTAATTCAGGATGAGATACTGACGTAAATAATTCAGACATTTACTACGCAACATTGAATCTCGTTGAACAAAGTCATGGTTTCTTAGGACCAGAAATGAAACCGATCGGCCATCCCTGAGGGTTTATCACATGGGGGGGGTTACGTATTTCGCATGGGTTCTGCCCTCCTCATTCAGGTTTCCCTTACCTACCTACAGGTCACTGACACCCCATACTCATTTCAAAGGTCCCCCCAGCCCCTGGGCCCCGTGCAGGAAGTCGAATTGGCAGGACTTGAAAGCAGTAGGTCAGGGCGCCGGGGGGGAGGATCTGCCTCCTCTCTCTTCCTCAATTTATTGCTGTTCCCCTCTGCATGGGGAGTATTAGAGGACAGGGCTGCCGTTCTTGACATATAAAAGATTTGTAGAGCAGAGTAATTTTTGCAAAAAAAACCCAAATACATGCTCATGGAGAACTCATTGGTGCTCCGGTGCAAGGGCAGCTTACACGCGTGACGTAATGCACATGTGAGCAGCACATGGATGTGATGGACTCATCTCAACCAGACCCTCACGGTGCAGGCTTGAACTATGATTTGAATACTTATGTAAGCAGCCTGTAGCAGTATCCAATGCTTGTTTTTTGTTTGGAAAGTATGGGGAACTTACATGAGATTTCACAGGCATTGTAGAAAAACTGTAGCAAAATAGGTATACGAGGGTGGGAATGCTTAGGCTGTATAAGGCCCTATTAATGTAATAAAAGATAAACATAAATGTAACGAGATAAACATAAATGTAATGAGATAAACACAGAACCTCACTGTTTTCTTTAAAAGGTGAAACATAAAATTACTGTCAAGCATTGATTACTGGTGAAAAGGTGGTTTTCTATTTTTTCATGGATGTTTGCAGGAAGTATTGTAGAGCATGTATGCATAGTATTGTTGTGGAGAATGTTAATTATAGTATAGCATGACACAATATCCTGAGTTTACTAGCATATAGTACTTCAAATTCCTGACTTTCAGACAAGTTGGATTTCAGGGGGAGTCAGGTACGGTCTGTAATCACAACCGCCTGTTGTCTCACACACATCTGGTGAAAAGGTAGACGTATATCCATTGAAATACAGCCTGGTTTCTCTGCACTATGAAGCAAAGACTTTGACAGAGACATTCAGTCTTTGATTCGTGCTTTGGGAATGCGGATTCTGAGCCCCACAGGGACCAAGTCATTCATCTGCACTCTAGAAAGTCAAACCTTACTTCAGTAAAAAAGAAAATTTATTACACAACTCTAGAGAATAATATAAAGAGAGATCAATATCTGTCTTGCTCAAAAGAGCATAAATGTTTCAAAGAACAGAAAGATATTTTATACAAGGAATAAATAACTTTAACTTAAATGTTTAAGAGGGCAACCGCTACAGTAGTTAACAATTAGAAAATGCAGATTACTTGAAAGATGGGCAATTCAGATGGATTAAGTTAATGAAATAAGTTGGATATGGTTCTGTAAGACTTAAACATCACATTTACCAACTGGGTTTCAGCTTTTTCCTCAGCCTTACCCTGGATGAGGCGTGACACTCTGATATATAATGTTGTCGACTTGAGACATGAATTACCTGGTGCAGCAGTGGGACGTCTCACCTAAGGATTATAAACTATAAGAAACAAAAGCTTTCTTTAGTCCCGTGAGATGGCATGCAAAGCCAGGCATGTATGAAGAGTGGAACAAAACAGGGAAAGCTTGCAGAGGGCATTTAGCTTCATACTGTTATATAAACTGCAGCCAGCTTGGGATGTCTGGGAGCTGTACATAACCCAGAATACCTGCAGGGGCAGCTTCAAGAAAGACAAGGATTACAGATGTGCTTCCTATTGCCAAATTTTATCACTGCTCCAGACCCGTAGGTTTCTCTGCTTTATTTCAGCTTTATTTGGATAAATGTGTTATTTTAGGCAGCGCAGCTTATGAAAAGTTTCCAGAAGTGTCCCATTTTATCCCTGCAACTTTTAGGGACTTAACCCATATGGGGAGGGAGGCAGAGTTTACTGCAGGCGATACAGGGTGCAAAGCAGGGGAACACCCTGGATGGGATGCCGGTCCATTGCAGAGTTCACAGGAGTGGTGTAGTGAGATGACAGTGATGTTCACTGATCCATCACCCTGTCCCTTGCCCCATTCTAGCCAATCCCAAATCATACAAGCTGCCTGGACTCCGACTGTTACAGGACGTTTCTAATTCATTTTTGTAAATATTGCAGCACAGAGTTGCTGCCATAGAAATGTGGCCCGCATTCTTCATTAATACCGACTATTGTGACTTGATTAGTTTAGGCACGATTGTGACGTTCCTGCACATTTATTTGGCGGTTGAGTTACTTCAGGGGCAAGCTGCAGGGCCTTCTGTTCACCTCACTCAGCCAAAAAAAGCCTTTCTAGTCTTAGAATGCCATACAGCTCTTAGAACTTTAATTTATATTATTAATATAAACCAATGCACTGATTGGACTTTTCTGTACATGTACTGTGGCCAGCCTCAGTTTCATAACTCTACTTCTTAGGTGATATTAGCGACATATATCTCATGTTGTTGGACTCTTTATAATCTGTTCATTCTCTGCCAATATTATTTTTACACATATGCACTGCAGAATGGGGGGGGGCTCAGGTTACTTTTGGAACATAATTAAGAGTGTAGTGATGAAGTGATGAAAAATCATGTAAAAATTACAAAATAATTCAAAATAATAATGCAAACCAATAAAATTATTAATGAACTATTAATAAAACTAATAATAAAAGCCAAAATTATATCAGTGTTTTTTAAAACCAAAGGTTACACTTCAAAAGCGAACAGAGTGATACAGTCGCTTCACATGACCCGGCCATCTGACTTAAACACAGTAGACATGCTTTTGGACATGTTTAACCATTGACCAGAGCCAATGAGTTCTCAGCATATTTGGGACCTTTCAAGTCTCAGCTGGAAAAGCATCCTAGGAGGCCACCTCATGAAACTGACATACAGGAGAAAGCAATGTCAGCCAGTCCCTGGAGCAATTGGGGTTAAGGGCCTTGCTCAAGGGCACAATAGCGGGATCACTCTGCTGACCACAGGATTTGAACCAGCAACCTTCTGGGTCCCAACCCACAGAGCTGCCCCCCGTCCCCCAACAAAACACTTTAGTTTTTCTTTAATACTCTTTTGGTCATTGCATAACTCAATATATATTATTTTATACTTTTGATGTCTTTACACTTATTCCCAAATGTAGAGAATAGTACAAATAAACCTTTCTATGGGCAGGTGTGTCCACACTTTTGACTGGTCCTGTAAATGTCCACTCTGCTAAAAAGGTTACCAAATCACCCGCAGGCTCGCCCTAGTTTCTTTCCTCCTCTTTCAAGGATCTATGAGTTCCATCGACCAAGTGCAGGAAAAGTATGTTCCCGATTCCTCTGAAAAACACTGATTGCTTTGTTCGTCTTACAGATGGTTATCTTATTTTGACTGTAAGTGTGAGCAAACATAAAGGGCGGTTTACAAGTGAGAGGAAAACATTCTGATGAATCCATTTGCGTTTTCATTGAGGCAGAAGAAACTCATTTTACATTACAAGTTTAAGAAAGTGTGAGCTTTTTTCATGACTTTCAGCATAAATTTGATCAAAATAAAGGCTGTTTTGTCTTTAAATGTTGGGGGCATATGTTGACTTCTACCAATGCAAAATTAAAAACAACATTCTATTAAGACAAGTGATATGCATCATCAGTGTTCACCTGCCCTTCTCGACGGGGCACCTTGGTGGGCAAGCTAGAGTGGGCCTACAGGGTCCCTCCCTGCCAAACACGTGCGAGGCAGTGGGCACCAGCAGGATGGTACTATTTATAACTACTCGTTACTAAACTTGGCTCACAGGACCATTTTGAATTCACATTTTGGCAGAGTGGAACAATTCAACAAGTTCTGAATGTCTTAAGGCACTACAAACCAGGAGTATGGGTACCCTAGCAGATTCAGGGGGGCCAACTCTACACAGGGGCCCTTGAATAAGTATAATTTTATGTAAAATTGGGTGGGGGGGTGCAAAATGCCATTCTGTCAGGGGCCCAGAATCTCTTCATATGCCCCTGACTATTACTGCTGATATTGCTGATTTCCATTTTATGTGATTCATAAAGTCTACATTTTCTTTGTAAAAGTCAGCTCTTTTATTTGAGATGATGCAGAAAACTAGCACGTGCCTTTGTTACCACCATGTTAGATTATTATCACAAAGCTTAAAGAACCAGACTCACTACCTGCATCATTATGGATTAATTCGTTCGCTTTGCAAAGCTCGTAATGGTTGAGCGCCAGCACAAATCTCTGAATGTTGTTAAAAACTCCATCGTATTCTCACGTGCTGATCAGCTACAAATTCCAAAGGAAAATTTAGGAAAGCGTGATTCCTGCATTTGTGCACAAAAATCATGGAGCTGTATGCCTTTACCAGATAAGCTCAAAGCTTTAAAAAGGAAGTTTAACAATAAAAAGGCTTAATAAATTAATATTGATTTTTAATTCATGGGCAAAGATTCCAACCCACAGAGCCACATATCACCATTATCTTACAACTATAAGCTTTACTGTCAGTCGTCTCCCTGTTCACCAACAGTTCTTTTATTTTAACCCCTATTTTGCTGTATTAGACACTGAATATTTTAATTCAGTTTTAACTTTGAGCTGTTTTTATGAAAGGCATGCTGGGATATTAGCTTTTTAGCTAATAAATGAATCAGCCCATGTGTAAGCCCTTGTATTTAATGCATTTACTATCGCAAGTTTTTGGTCACTACTTGTAACTGCCATTCAAAATTATAAGTAGGGTTTCCTTGCAACGAGAGGAAGAGGTGCTTTGACTGTTTCTAAATATATCTTTAACCGTCTGCAGTTCTGAATAAAACAATCTGAAACATTTTAAGTGCTTGTTGTCATTTTTTTTTATTAGCTGCCGTGGGGGGCAGACCTGGTTAAACACTTCAAAGGACAGTCATTCCCTGGGAATCCAGGAAGTTCCGGCTGACACAGTTTCCCTGCAGAGGTCACCACCCCCCACAAATGCTTGTCAGCTGAAGATCGCTGGGAGGAAGAACTGTACCATTGTATTTCAGACGCATCACTCTAGTCATGTGTGATTACTTTCTGAGCGCATTCCAGGATGTGCCTGCCAAAAGAGTCAGACATGTCTGCTATAAATTAACCAGCAGTCCCTGCTTTGTTCTGTATGCTGGGTTCTGTGTATAAGGGAGAAACATGTAACAATCATATAAGCACATTGTTACAGACATCCATACTGCAAGGTTTTATTTATCTGCTACACATATAGCTATTTTTTTTCTTGCCATCTGGACTTGTTCTGTACCCACTTTGTTTTGCATAGCTAGCTTTTGTGGGTTTTTTTCTGTATTGTGTATTAATCATTGGTATTGTGTGATAATCCATTGCCAGTGAATGAGCACTTTGCATTCATAGTGCAATGTGAATAGCTTGGCATCAGTTTTAACTTATGCTTCCAACAACCTGGTGTACGGCAAAGAACTCATTCACTGTGGCCTCTGCCAATGAGTGGATGCTGCCTTTTTAGCTTCCAGCCTACATTAGGGCCAAACTGTTCGTCTAAAGCAATTGCTGTGTGTAGCCACTTTCAGCATTACAATCTGGTGCTGTGTTGGCTTCTAACACTGGGCTAGGAGATCAGCTATCTACATATTACTGTATTGCATATCAAACATACCTACTAATTACTTCCCGAACATTTCAGCATCATTATGTTCACATGTTTGGAGTTGGATATTTTATTTTACACATTTTAATAATCAAATCTAACTTTAACCCCAGATAAAACTACATTATTCCTTAATTTAAGTTTTGCAATAACTTTGTCTTAATGTCTACAACCCCCATACTCACGTGTAAATAATGTAAAGACATGTACAAAAGCTAAAAGTTACATTTTGTTTTAATTGTTAAAAGCAGCATCACAGTTACGATTCTTGGGTATACTTTAAGTTCCTGCTATTCCCAGAGCTGATATCTGATTGGACATCATGTTATTATTCAAATTAGCATGACATTTGTATGGGTAGGCAGCTGTTACTGGCACTATTTGTATAGTAACTCCGTGATACCATATGAAATTCCAGCCACAGGGAAATGCCACATAATAACATGCCAAATGAAAGAATATTTTACAATTGACATAGCTGTATACTTAATTAGAGTTCCTGAAACATCTTTGAGTTCCTAATAACTGTAACTCCTCATACCACCAGAGTATTAAATCAGAGCATGTTACAAGACTGTCTGCAAACATGTATAAACATCCAGCAGCTGACCAGAAGATGAATGGTTCATCATAATTCTGCAATCGAAAGACACAGTGCAGCTATGTTTCCAAACATGTTAGTTGTGGATGGGTCAAAAACATAATCGATTAGCTTCATTATCAATTAGTAGATGGCGGTAATTCCAGTTTATTTCCATCCACCCTAAAATAGTGGTTAGAAGTTTTCTTTGGGAAAAAAAGACTAAGGGTCACTGAGAAGTAAAATCTAAGCAGTCACTGGGGTGCTGATTGTTCTACAAAGTACTGACTCAGGGAGGTCAGAGGTCAATGTTGCATGTCAGTGATTGGATCTCATGAAGCATGCCTACAACTTTCCTGTCTCAGTCTCCCAACCGCATGTTTCTGATTATGACTCTTCTCAACAGATGTCTGGCCATTTCAATGCATTCCCATTTTTTAAAGGAAGTTTAAGAAGTTGTTAGAAGTTGACTTGGACTGGGCCATTTACTTTCTTATTTTTAAAGCACCACAGTGAGTTCATGGCACCTTGTATAACTCGATGTGTACTTTTAAGTAGTGGTCTTGCTGTTAAGCCCCCAACATACTGATGTTTCATTCAAATTGCTGGTACTTTTCTCTAATGATTTTTTTTCGTTTTTGTAGCACCATGCAGTTTTGGGCACTTAGTTTGAAGAATAGAAAATGAATATATAAAGGGGGGGGGGTCTCTTTTTAAATATAAATAATAAAATACAGAAATGATGACTTATATGTGAGAGATCTTGATGCTGATGGTATAAAAATAGTTTATTGTTGGCAAGCATAACTTTTGGACAAAAAAAACTTTGCTGTTGACATCACTTTTAGTATTCCTTTGTTTTAATACTTAATGCCTTCTTTGAATGTATAAATATATCAGTGCATCTAATATGCCATTTTAGAAGTAACCTTAACTTGAACAGTATATCTTAAAACAGCAATGAATCCACAAAGTATGAAGGCAGAGTAACATAGAGTAACATATTATACATCAGACCCAATATTTCAACATTTAGTTTTTGATCTCTGTATAAAAGTGGCACTAGATTTCTACCGTTTTGTTATAAATGTATTTCTTACCCTCTTCCTCTTTCATCTTTGGCACAGGCATTAAATCATTGATTAAAGTTGTTTTTTAGAAGCTGTACATCTTCTCCTATGAGATCAGATAGCCTCGCCTTCATCATGTTCACTTGGCTGTGGAGAAAAAAGGACAGGAAGGCGCTTTCATCTCACAAAATCTATACAAGGTAACCCAATTAATTTGGCCCTGGGATAAATTAAATCAGAGCTACTGCTTGTTCCATTTTTAAAGTCATGTTTTAGTTTATATGATAGGTAACCAAGCTAGATTCTATGCACTGTTCTGCACTACAAGTTAAAAAATTCTAGTTAATAATCAAAACATCCAGTAAATGATGCAGCATATATTGACATTTATGGAAAACCTAAAACCTGCAACTCCACATCCAAAAAAATCCCCTCCATAGCAGTAACATTCCTTGTAGCATTCCCATTTTTGCAGTTTATATTGTTGTTTAGAAGAGAAAACACACACCTTTCCAAAGACAGGCCCAAAATGTTATCTTCATCTATAAAGGAATCAGTTTTTCATTTATTTGGTTTTCTTGAGCTCATTTATTAATTAACGGGTTGTTTATCTTACATCTACATTTCTAAAGTTAAAAAACACAAATAAATGTACTATTCGGGCTCAATGAGATCAATGCAGTTTTGTATTGACTTACTTATGGGCTGTAACTTTGTAAGGGTGTTTAGAGGGAAGGGTTTTTATAGGTGTGTTGGTTTGGTGCTGCAGTATATAAATCCCAGAGAGGCCGCTGCTCCCTAAAACACTCTCTGCTAAGTAAACACAAATCCTCTGAGTGCAGATCATAATGACAATTAAAAAAAACTCTTCTGAACCAAATGGGCAAAAGCGAGGCAACGGCTTGCATCTTAATAAGCTGCTAAAAAGGAAATGCAATTCCGCTGGTGGAGCCTATTAATGCAGCGGAACACACATTAGCAACGAGCTCCCGTAACAACTTCCTGGTCTAAATGCAGAAAATTCATTCTGGATGTCTTTTTCTGTTGAAATTGAAACAAAACTTACCTTAGTGCTCGCAATAATCATGTGAGAGAGCCTCCTGGTAGTTTCATAATAGCAAAACGTGTAATTAGATTTTTTTATTATGCCCCACAACTGTATTTTTATGGCTACACAATAGCTTTATGTTTATGCTAAGCCAAGATATATGGACTTCTGCTGTGCTGCAGCCAGCAGCAGAAAAAATACATGGCAAAAAATAAGGACAGTTTGTGGGTTTTAAGGATCTGCTGGATTATACTTAGCTCTGGTTCATTGTCAGACTACAAGAATATAACATGCCATTAAACTGATTAAATCCATGTCTCTGTGGAGAAACAGCCAGAACACCATGTAAATCTTATTTATGGTGGCTTTACATAGGCAGGCAACAAAACACTTCAAGTAAATTTAGTTTGATATGTTCAGTGTTGTGCATTCAAGAAGATGAGTGTTATTCAATGAGATGCCAATCCTTTCAAGTACACTATTTCAGTGACTTGCATTTTCTGTACCCAAGGCCTTTCGCACATCTACGCCATCTAGTGAAAAAATTTAAACTGCATGGAAGCTGAGAGAGCACATTACAGCGATGTTTCTCAAACTGGTCCTCGGGGACTCCAAGGCAGTCCACATTTTTGCCCCCTTAAAAATGCAGACTGTCTGGCAGGGAGCAAAAACGTGGACCGTCTGGGGCTACCCGAGGACCGGGCTGGGAAACATTGTTTTACAAAATGTAATAAGGCAACACCTGACTGAGCATGATGCTTGTAGTTAAAGTCATGTTATTTAGAAAAAAGTAGGACCAAGCAGACTGGTATTATGGGTGGCCCCAGTATGGAGATTTTTGTTACCCTAGAGCACAGAAAACAGAACACAAATAAAAATTTGAAAATTGAATTTGTTAAAGTGCTTGCTTCATTCTGCCAGATAAAATCTTCACTCTAATGCTAAATGCCTATGGGTAATTAAGCACTGTTCCTAAAGCCCCCCCTAATACATCAAGCTCTTATTCTTCCCATAGTTTAAAAATGACCACAACTGACAGATTTTGTAATTATTTGTGAGAATCAGCAAGTATATAAATATTATAGACGAGCCTATCAACTGTTTATCATTGCAGGTTATTTTGATTGACTTCATATCCTGGTTTTAGTCCCAGAGTGTGAGAACACAAGGAAACAGACCTAGTTAGACTTTCTTGGCAATACTGCCAAGAGAGACAGCCAAAAGCCAAAAAGAACAAAATGAATACTGCCTGTATCCAATAAGCCCGACATGCAGAATCATCATTTTGCATTCGCATTGCACTAACATCATGCTTTTAACAGATTTATTCCTCTTGTTGGCTTGGAATAAAAATCCTTAGTAATAGAATCCAGAGCCAGCAGTCCCATTACAAAACACTGGGATCTAGGGAATTTATGTACCTCAGCTGACTGGTAAATTATGGAATTGTGTGTACATATAATGGATTTAAATTTTTTTATCGGAGAATTTTGCTTCAAAGCTATTTGTTTCAGTCCCATGGAAGGGTGACATCATGGATTCGACTTATGGACTGTAACACTGAGGGTGCAGCTTTCAATCTGCTGTCCTACGCCGGCTGGCATGAAGAGCTGATTCATTGATGAACTTTGATTTTGACCCTCACTGCAGTTTACATCTTGCTTTTAGCAAGCAAGCCCATTTTTTTTGTTTCAGTAATGTTATCATACCCAGGGGGGTTGGGCAGCCAGTTGACCTTGGACCCCCAGAGGTTTTTTTTCTCCCTACTTGTGAGTTTTTGGTTCCTCTGTTTCATTGTCATTTGGCTTTCTTTCTTTCATTTCTTTCTCTTTTGGGTGGACTGGTGGCTCTGAGGCTAGGGATCTGTACTGGCAGTTGGAAGGTTGCTGGTTTAAATCCTGTGAATGCAAGGAGTTCTGTTCTGTTGGACCCTTGAGCAAGGCCCTTAACCTGCGGTTGCTTTTTCCTGGGTATGATGTTAACCTGCATCCAGCCCTCCAAGCAGGTCCTCTAACTCGCAGAGAAAGCTTGAGGGTTGGTAGCTGGATTGACACTCCAGCTACTGGAAAAGGCCCTGCACTGTTCCATTCTATTCAAACTGGTGTAGCACTGAGGTTTCACCTGCTGCACTTGGGTTCTCATCCCTGAGGGATTTCATCATGCAGTGGGTGTGGCAACGTGCGGTATCAGTGTGCGCTCTTAACCTCTCTTTGTCTTCCCTGGTTTTAAATTATTCTGTATAAATGATGCAGGAATGTATAACAACATACCTATGTAAAGCGACTTCAAAGACTAATTAAATGGAATTGATGCGTTAAGTGCTTGTGATAAGAGTCAGGATCTGATAAATTGCAAAGAGCTTATGTTAATAAATTTTCATTTTTGTGGTCTCCTGTTCAACAGGAAGCGAATTCTAGACTCATGTAACATGGTCATTTTGCTAAGATTGGCTGCATTCAGGATGTGGCTTCTGTCACATTCTGCCTGCATTCTCCCCATTCTCCCCATGTTTCTCCTGCCAAAAGCCACTGAAAGTTACATTCAGTCCCATCAGTTTAGAATGAAATTCATCCATGCCTTGTGGAAAGACTGACCAAAAGCTCTCTGAGGCATAAGTTCCAAGAACCCAACCCACACCACAAGGGACGTGGATTGTTTATGGAATGAAGTGACCAAGCTGAGAAGATGCAAAAGCACAGATGAACAGTCTGTAGAAAACAATAAAGGCCAGTGACTACTGAAATTTTCTGTGCGACTCCATGGGAAGGTGGACATTCCACAATTCAAGAGCGATGACTCAGTTTATGTGACCTCAGTGTGGCTCCACAGCCATGAGACACGTTGCCCAGAAATCTTTAGTCACAATTTCACTTTGGGTCATTGTATAGATTGGGAGGTGACTTGTCATACAGCTACAGGAGAACTGTCACGGTGATGTTAATATGGTCACTGCACTGACATTATGGACATTATGTCTCGGCCTAGAAATAATTAGGATCAACATATAACATATGCAGAGTGTATAAACAACTAACATTTCCGTGGAATATGTTCATTCTGGTGCCTTTGGGTCTCTGTTTCACTGCTTTTTGATGTTCAGTCATGGGAGGGCAAACAATTACTGAAAGGGCTTTGTGAGGGAGCTGTAGGCTCTTGGTAAAAATCAGCTCTACACTGACCCTTGCCCCAACCGTGCCGAAACCTAAATATTCTCTCAGAGCATCAGAAGGAACAGCATTCTCAGTGATGAGACGGGTCTTCCAGAAGTTGTTTTCAGTCCTTTGTTTGCCATCCACCATTTCTGGGACCATGAAAGTAGCTACCTTTCTGTGCTCATCTGGTGGGATAGACTAGCAGGCTCAGTGATACATATTTCATGAGCACACCACCATATGACAACAGCATAGACAAAAAGTACAATCCCTGTAGCATAAAAGCAATAACTTGTAGAACATAAGTAAAACTAAATGATAGGTTCCTTGTAGCTCAAAGCACTATAGAATCTGTCATTGCTTTTTATATCTGTCTAAATTCACCGCTGCTTATAAAGATTTTGTCAGACTTGTTTTTGGTATAGATACATTTCCTTGTGAGTCTCAAAAACTGCTCTCTCTAGGTAGTGAAAGCAACATTGACAAAATGTTCTTAGATCCTCTGAAAACTGAATGAGCAGGAAAATATACCACAGAGTGTTTGTAATACTGTGTATGCTTTGCAATGCTAATGGAATTCCAAACATCTAGGCTCATGGTGTTCACCTCAAATCCATAGATCATTCTATAGAAATTCAAAGTACTGATTTCTGCTAAATTTACTGACAACCCTTTTAATATCAGTCATAGCTGCTAATATTACTTTGTCACCTAGGTACTGTTTTTAGCAAATGTGGTTTACAATTCTCATTTTATGCATTTTAACCATTTTTATGCTAGACCCTTTCACATTAGGCATTTATCCATACATCCACCTTCCATGAGCACTTCTTCAGAACAGGGTCACAATAAGCCTGGAACCCATCTAAGGAAGCACAGATCATACCAGTCATGGTAAGTATTCAATTCAATTCAATTCAATTTGATTTATAGGAGAAAAGAAACTTTTGTGAGTCTACGGCTAACTAGATACCAAATCACCCTGACATTCTAAAAAGTGTATATATGCTGTTAAAAGTAATATTGCTGGAATGAGGTCTTCTGTTCAGGCATCTGATAGGACAGCCAGTGACGTTCAGTGGACCCTCAGGGGGTCTCCAAAGGTTATAAGGACAAGTTATATACCTGACTACTTATTGCCCTGCACTGGCCTATTTCCAGAAAATCCATCCATCCATCCATCCATCAATCTTTGAACTTTTTATCCTGGTCAAGGTTTCAGGGTGTCTGGGATCCTCTCCCAGGCAATACAGGGCACATGACTAGGATGCACCGAGGATGAGATTCCAGTCTGTCACAGAGCACATACACACACACTTACACAATCATACTCTAGGGACAATTTACAGACCCACGTAAGCCTCTTACATCACACTCCAATAAGTGGCATTTGCAAGTTATCCCCATATCACGGGGGTTTGCTAGTACTCTGCTTTTCTCCAACAGTCCAATGACATCTCCAGAAAATTATGTAAAAAAAAATGTTTTCACCATCATTTAATGTGTTCCGCAGTTTATCTTAAAATATTTCTGTTTGTTCAGCAATATAAACTTAAATGTGAAACCTGATGTATGAGTGTTATATCAGTCAAAATCCATTTTGCTCTCCTGCTTCTGTCTAGTGTTACCTGTCCAGTTTTTTTTTCTTCATCACCTGATCCAGGACATTAATAGTTGTCTTTAGACAGGACATTTTTCTGGGCCAGATTAGTTTCACAGGCATTTAGACCCTTCTGCTCCCGTCTGAGTAATGATGTGTGTGATTTCTGCTGGCATGTTTTTGTTTTCCTTTTCGTGTGTGTGTCTCTTACCCTGTAGGATGCACGCTGCTTGCCATGTGGTCTGGAATAACCATCTCTGCTTGTTGTTCTTCAGTGTAGTTATATTTTGCAACATGATAAACCACTTCAGGGAATATTGTGAACTCCCTAATTGGAAATGTTCAAACAGAACATCTTAGTGCTACTAAGCGAGCACCTGGCGTTACGTGGTTTAAAAGCACTTTTGTTAAGTTTTAATGATATGATTTACAAGATTTGATGGCTGTTAATGCATGTATGCATGTGAGACGTATGAAAACTGAAATGCGGAATACATTTCCATGCAGATGTTTTTTTTTTGTGAAAGGCCAGAGCTGTAACAGAAACTGATAGGGGCAAGTTTTGACACGCCCTGTAGAAGTAATTTTATCTGGTTACCTGTTTTTCCTCATTCCCCTCGGCCGGTTCTCCTGGGTTAACATCAGCATGGAGGATCTGTGTCAGCACATACAAAGACACACAGGAACTGCTCGATTACCAAACACATGGTTGCCATGAAGCCTAATGCAACTGTTCTCGTGAATTTCAGTCAGATTTGCATGGTGTTTGATGGCGCATGACAAGGACCCAAAGTGTCTTGGCTGTTATGGGCCTGATTCCGAGGCTGTTCTGTGTGCCCGCATGGAGAGATTTCATTAAAGGCTCGACTGTTGCTGTGGGGTGGGATTAAAGAAACTCGTCAGTCACGGCTGACTTTCGGCACAATGAGGTGTGACCTGGCATGCAGAAAGGCAGCAGACAGTAGAAGGGAAAATCCAGCACGTTCCTCACTGGTGACTCAGCAGCACAGGCACATCAGGTTAAACAGACATATGGGTGGCTAGAGATCCCAGGCATGCCTGATACAGCCGTTGTACAATTTAACACAATCCTCTTCTTACTGGAGGCTGAATACATTTCGAATACTTTCTGAATTTTGGGCCTGAATGCCCATAAAGATAAAGGAGATGCTGAGGCAGTAAGCTGCGAGTACAACACTTCAATCATCTGCTTGGACGACCTCATGGGAGGGGTCAGAGCGTAATAGAAAGCCTTCAGGACCTCCCCTAAACTCATCTATTGCTGTCACCGATGGAGAACTCGACCTGTCAGCTACACAGCTGACAAGATAGGGATAATGTCTCTCAGGAGACCTCCTGTCCTGAATGGGGCAGCAGCGGTCTGCCCAGTGATGCCGAACGCAACCTAAAACTGCCAATCGTAACATTTATCAGCACTTATGAAGTTATCTGCTGAGTTTATGCTTTAAAAGTATGACGAAAATTCAGTGATGTCAGCTGAGCTGAAATGTAGAATAATACTGAATAATGAAAATGTAGAAATAGACTGAACTCAAGAAACCTTACTTCTCCAAAATAAACCTGACATTCTTCAGATCTTCCTCTTTCATTATATGTACCGAAAACCCTTCTGGGTTCTCATCTAGTGTTAGATAAGGTTTTGCAGATGGACAAGTTCATAGTTTGTAATGCACACACTATTTATATTAATAGCCTAAAATCCTCTTGTCAAAGCAAATTGTCAAAATAATAAATAGATGTTATTATTATACATTTTTCAGTGTTTAGGGTTATCTGCAGTTACATGGAAATAAAAAATAAAATGTATTTAATCTAATGGGCTAGTAGGGATATAAATTACAGAAGTTAAGGTGCTTGCAGAAATATTTACTATGTGTGTGTACAGTAATGTACAGTATGGAGAATTTGCATTTTGAGCATTATGGTCTTTCACTTGCAGTTCTCCCATCTGCCTTCACTTTATAATCTGTTATAACAGGCCCCCAAAAACAAAGCATTTAATATCAACAGACAGCAGGGGCTGAGGAAGAGCTCACACAGTAAGCATGGAGACAGGAAATGAAAAAAGAAAACAAGCAAACAATGCTATTAATAAGTCAATAAGAGTTTGCTCTGCAGTACTGTGCCATTTCTGAGATATTAATAAAGATGTAAGGGCTGATTTCTGTATTTTGGTATTTTTGCAGTAGTAGACATGACCTTAGTTTCCCTGTAGTATTAATGACTCCAGTCTGCTGGCAGGGTTGCCTGTTTTCTGTTGCTATAGAAACCCCAGCTATATATAGCACCGAGTAGCTATCATTTAAATATAGTTAGGTATCATTTTGTGGCCGTAGCAGAAAAAAGAATAATGTAGTGACACTGTCTGCCCACAAATGGCCTTCTGTTAGTCCCAGCTGTATCAAATATGACTTGTTTAGTACTGCTCCTTACCTCTGTATATCTGAGTCAGACTCTGTCTGTATAATAATACAATAAAAGAATAAAAGCTCATGCCGATGAGTCTGCCCCTAGTGGTCGTGGGGAGCTATATCTGCAAGACAAAACTGTAATAGTACAGGAACAATAAGCCACAGGATCCACAAGAGGCAGCAACACTCTGATATGATGTATCGGCGTATCCTAACTGACATATACTGTATATATACAGTTCTGTGCAAAAATCTTAGGCAGCAGAAGGATATTATGTTGAAGGTGATGTCAAACTATGATTTTGAGTCTGTAGAATAGTGTCAGCCATTTTTAACACAGGAACCAATGGACTTTAAAACATTTGAAGCAATGCTATGAAAAAGACTAATGTGTGACATGGGACCTAAATAGGATTAATTCTCTACAATTTATGAATGTAATGAGCAATGGAAACTTCATATCTAACACAAATGTTATTTTAATACAGTGGTTAGTCGGGTTCTGGATGAGATAGTTCCCCGTGATCCCATGATTTAACACATTGCCACATAAACAAGAGTGCTGCAGATCGGAGTGCAAACGGAAGTCTAAGGAGGTACAAGTGTTCAGGTTGGCATGGTCTGACAGCCTGTATCAATTTCTGAAAGCCCAATGTAGGGTTCATTCAGCCTATTACTCTAAGCTTATTGATTGCAACTAAAATAACTCTCGCTACCTATTTAAGATAATGGCTTGTCTAACAAATAAGGCTGAACCTGCACTACCAACTAATATTAGGAATTATTATTTTGTGGACTTCTTTAAGAATAAATTTATCAACATCTGACTTCAAACACATTCAAATAGCCTACAATAAGTTTGATGCAAATACAATGTACATACTTTCTTAATATCTTTGATTTAGTCAATGAACAAGAGTTAAAAACACTAATAACTAAAACAAAACTGGCCACTTATTTACTAGATCCAATCCTCCACTCAGCTTCCTAAAGAATTCCTGAGAGTTCTGATATGACATATAACTGGCATAATAAATGGATTCCTGATTTCAGGTGCTACACCCAACCTATTTAACGTAGCACTTCTTAGACCCCTGCTGAAGAAATCAAACTTGGATCCACAGGTACTCAGCAAAATGTACACCCCTCTCCAACATTCAATTCCTGTCCAGAGGTCTAGAGAAAATAGTCACGGCTCAACTTCAGTCGTACTTGGACACAAATAACTTCCATCAAGGACAGAGCACTGAAACTACTTTAATTAGAGTCATAAATAATATAATAATAGCGGCTGATGCAACGATGTTCAAGCGCCTTGATCTTAGTATCACTTTCAACAGAGTTGACCATCCTATTCTGTTACATAGGTTTGAATCTGATGCTGACTTGTGGGGAATGGTGTTTTTGCGGTTTAACGCATATTTAACTACCGGATATATGCTCAAGTATCTAATAACAGCAGCTCACTGTTAATGTCACTGGTCAGATTTGGAGTACTGCAGACTCATAGGTGCCATGGAAATTTGACGCTGTGGATGCAGCTTTTGATCTGTGACATGTCTGATCACATGTCTGTGACCACAGTTTATGCTGCGCTTTTATTAAAGCATCATTATTTTTCTTGTGTTCTGTCTGTTAGCATGCCCAGGGGGATTGGGCGACCAGTCGACTTCGGACCCCCAGAGGTTTTTATTCTCCTTACTATGAAGTTTTCAGTTCCTTTTCTCTGTTGTCTGCTAGCATGTACTCTCTTTTTACTTTTTCCATGTACCTGGACCACTTAGCATAACGGATTATGATACATTCTCAAGGGCCTTGGGGCAACTGTGTTATGAAAGGAGCTATACAGATTAAAAATTAATTGAATTGAAATTGAATCCAATACATTCTGAGCATCCATCTGCCTTTTGGTTATTTTGGTCATATTAATTTGTATGTTTTCCAGTAAAGTGGCACGATCTCTCTCTGGTAAAGTGGCACGATCTGTCTCTTCATTATTCCATGGTCTAAGAGAAAGTTCAAAGATTTACACTTAATATTCCAATTAAAAGGGCTGAAGACTGAAGGTAGAAGTCTTAATGCAATGTTTAAGATGATCTTGAATGGGTAAAAGTGATATTTTGAAACACTAATTGGCCTAGCTGAAGGAAAAGCTCAACTCAAGATGAAATATGTGAAACGTTTTAAAAAGGTCACAGAAGCTACTTACACCACATGCCAGCTATGTCACATCACACTTGTACAGCAGCAATTCCCTTTACAATTATTTTTATTCAATCATGTTACTCTCCATTAATTTTTAAAAAGGAACTTTTCCTCAATTTCTGTTTCTCAACTTCTCACTGTTCATATACTAACCCACGCTCTGTGGAGGTGGAGGCGGGGAGAGATAACACACTGCCCTTATCATTTTTGGCTTGTTTTATAAGTGATGAGCGTACATTTGAATTCAAATAAGAGTTCAGCAGATCAACAAAATGTACTCATCTAACAGAGGTTAGAGAAACCATTCTTTATTAATAAATTCAATATTCCAGCAAGTGCAACCTCAAAATCCGAGTGAGAGATACAGGACTGCAAGGATGCAACATTTATCAATGTGGGGTAATGCGCATTGGCTTTAAAGAAATGCTTTTAATGCAGCGTAACAAGAAAAAGTGGTATCTTTCTGTTTTATCAATTAAGCTACACATATAAAAAATACAGGCAGGAAACATATGCGACGTTAGACCATTATTTATGATCCAATTACATTTCTATTATTCAGCCATGTGAACACTGGAAGAAAATTCTCTGAACAGCTGTGGGTAAAAAAAAGGAATTAATTTATCTAATTACTGTCAAACTATTATAAAAACAGTCATTAAGTTTTATAAAATACAGAGTAAAACAGATAATATTTCAAATGTTTTGTAAATGCCAGTCATATATGCTTCTTCTAGTACTTTTTAAGGTAATGTTAGTAATAGTAAAATATAACATTACATCAGAATAATACAAATGAACAATAAACTTGTTTTGCTTTATTGTAACATCCTGTAAAGTTAAGGGGGAAATTTGCAGGGCGGTTGGGGCGGAGGGGGGCTAAAAATCGAAAGTCAGCATACTGAGACCCTCCTATCCCAGTAGCAGTGTTTTGCAGTGTCATGCTGAAGATCCTGACACAGCCCCTGCTGAGTCATGAGGCTCCAGGTCAGAGGGGAGGGCATGACATCGCTGGACGGGGTGATTAGTGTGCTGCCGCTGCTGCCTGTGGGGGACCACGTGGCCCGTGTGGATGATAGGACGTGCCAGGGGGCTTTATCACACGCCCCTCACAGCTAACTCCCTTTCTGGGAAACCGTGGGCTCTGCCACTCCACAACACAGTCACATATCAGTGCTCACTTTTATGTTTCATTATCCTACCAGAATCCTCCATTTTAACTAGGCAGATTTCTAGAGACTTCTATCTAAAACATAACCTTAAATGAAACTAGATTTTAAAGGAATTTTGTAAATTAATGTTATGTAGTAACTCTGGATGTAATAATTCTAAAGAATTGTAATGGACATTTTGGGTGAAAAGGTTGCTCCCGATAAAAATCCATCAGTCAAGGAATGCTCTTTGACAAGCACTATAAAAACAGTCCAGTTGTTTACACCAGTCAGGGTTGTGGGAAAAAGGTCTTACATACTGTACATATTTAACTCAGTTCAACCGCAGCCACAAAAGTGCAAGAAATGTGTTTTCAGATTAGGGAGGTTCACGCCGTTGACAAATGCTGAAGATGATTAGCTGCTTGGCACATCTCACACAATAGCTGCATGTTCCATTCCTCAAAGCAATGTTCACCCGTTTTCCTGGCAAAGTTGCCTCGATTATTTGTGTCCATGTTCACTGCTTATGTGTTGTTATTAGAGATTTTTTTTTTAATTTCAAGTCAAGTCAAGTGATCCTGATCGTATATCTATATATGGATAGTAGGACAATAGAGCTCACTTGACTTGACACCTTAATAAACAGGTATCATGGTGTTCCATAACAGTTGAACTGTAGGTGTTAATCTGACCCCAGCTCTGTGTGAATTTGATGGCTTCTCACTATGCACCTGAAAGTTTTCTCTGCTAAGTTGAACCCCATGATAGAAAGGTATACTCTTTAGGTGTTTGAGTGGCCTTCTCCATTTTCAAAAATTGAAGTTTTGGGAAAACACATGGTGAAGTGTATCAATACCGACATAACTGCTGGGTGAAGAGTTGAAATCAAACCCAGCAGTCTTTACTGAGTCAGTCACCTCTGTAAAGTTGAACTGGTTACTAAAACTTGCCCTTTTCAGTATATCCACAGCAATTAGGCACAAAATGATTGATAGTGTTCATTTAACCAGTTTACTGCTTTCTCTGAATGGTGATGCTGTCACAGCTGTAAATGCACATACAGAGGCCTGTACAGATCAAAGCTGAGGCCCAGCTCAGTGACGCAGAGCATGTGCTGTGCCTCCTCCAGTAAGCTATAGCTAAAATGATTACTTCAGATTAAATCCTGTTCGTGTTTAATTAAAAAGGAGTCAAAATCATACTAAAAGTCAACACAAATGCATTCTGTGCCCCAATCATTGAACCTACAGTACAGTAACAAAGTAGCATGTAACATATATTGTTATACAGCAGCAAATATATTTATGTGATCCCAACATTAATTGATCATAAAATGTGATCTGATCTTCATCTAAGTTAATTAAATTAACAAACAAAATCTGTTTGAACTGATACAAATTATTGCATTGTTCTTTCCTTGCTACTGCACTTTATTATTTTTACAATAGTATTGTTTTTAATTTACATACTTATTAAACTAAAGACTGTGTCAAAAGATTGTGTTGTATGGTTCCTTTTCATTGGTTTTCTCAAAGTCAACGTTAGTTAAGAGTAATTAAACAAGGTATATAATCATACACGCATTCTCCACACAGTAACAAAGTACCACAAGTGCTCCCTTGGTGGCAACTGATAATTTATTGACTGTATTAATAACGTTTAACATGATTTTACCTTTTGACTGTAGTTAAATCTTTGTCCACTAGATGGTGTACGAGAGCTGTGTTCACGTTTTAAACAACATTTGAAGTTGGGTGGAAAAAGTAGAATGTTACTGCCTCCCAGTTAATCATTGCGACTAAATGGTTAGTGAGGAGTTCACTCTTCGGTATCATTAATCCAAATTAGGAAATGGAACTGGAGCTGGAATTGGAAAAAAAACTATGGGCAACAGAAATGGAATTGAATTCGAATTTCAGGGAGATTTAAATTCCAACTGCAGTTCCATTTCCTGATTTGGACTGGAATTGATGAATGCATTCCGGAATGCCCCCAGCCCTGATGGATACGTATTAGAAAGGATTAATTATATGTTCAAATTAAACCATAAAATTAAACCACACAAGCTCTCTCCGATGTCGATCAATAGAATGTCTGTTTTCTAGTAAGGCTTCACAAGCGAGGGCAGTAGATGTTTGTCAGTTTGATAAAAGAAAGATAAAACTGTAGTTTAAAAAAATCCTTGCGTTTTTTCGCCAAATGACTGGTTTGATCCGCTTCCTATAATTAGTTGCCTGATATTTAAGGGTTTATATAAACGTTATTGTTTCACATGATATGGATGATTCGTGCTTTTTTGTGACGGTACAAGCTGGTAAGGCTTACTAAAATGCTTTTCAATATTGTTCCCTCTCTTTTAAAATAAGTAATCTGGTGCTCTTGTAGCAGATTTATTTTATTTCGTTTAATGTTTATTTTTTGGTATGTGACATAGTCACAATTTATCGATAGCTACTAGTATGATGCATAAAACAGTTTAGGATAATTAAGTTCGTAGCATATGTGGCACCTGACGTTAGGACAAAACCATGATGTGTTACTGCTCATTGAAAAATCTTAATTTTCATCTTAGCGGTACCATGTTTAGCCCAGAAAGGTGTTGTTTTTACATGTGCATCTGCAGTGTTTTGCCTTCAGCGCCTGATTGGTCTGAACCGTTTGAAAACCCATATAGTCCAAATGACGCAGAAGAATTCAACTGTCATTCGTGGGTTATATGGTGGTATTTTGTTTTAAAAAAACAGATACATGTAAAACACTTAGTTAACTGAATCTTGGACACATGCTAATTTAACGTTAACTGAACTTTGAGGTGATAAACTATTAAGCAATAATATGTATTAGCTTGTTGTATTTCTGTCATTGGTATATCCGAGGAAACGGACAAAGCACGGGCAAACAGAAGAAGAAAAAAACATTTCAATCCTTCGCAGTGTAACTTGGCAATGCTCTCCAAATACGAAAAGGAGCTTCTTGTAGCTATTTGGGAAAATGCGTCCCTACATGCTGAAGACATTGGTGCTGAATCCCTTTTAAGGTAGGTTGATTTTTCTTCGTGTTTTATTGGTGTCTTATGGCGCGTATAACTTACTGTTTACACTGCACCAAAAAGCTATCAGCCCATTAGATCTATTTCGTCAAAAAATACGACAAATTCCTTTCAGAAGAAATTTGGATTTGTAAAAAAGAAATTTTTAAGGAAAAGATGTCTGTGTATTTTTTGCCTTGTTTATTACTCCTAATGTTTAAAATAAGGAACTAGTTACTGTATGTGTTCAGTCAGTACGTATGTATCAGTTTTGCGGATCAGTAATACTACAGTAGGGGATACAAAGCACGAAGTGTGTTGGTGTATTTGTTACCTGTCAAATATGGGTTCTAATCTGGCTAAAGACAGCAGTAGTTATGAAAATAGTGCTTAAAACATTTTCCTGTCAGATACATATGATTTTGTTCATTTGTTAACTTCATTTTACCAGTCCTTCCTCAAAGTTACAGTCTAATATTTGGTAGTACATTTCACAGTACTTTAGCCGCTTTGGAGTGACCAATTGTTTTCACACTTATATAACTCTTTGTTTTCTGTTTAATTCATCTTTAGAATGTTTACTTGCTTTCCGAAAACCAAGACGTATTTCGCCCACTTAGACATCAGTCCTAGTTCTGCACATCTTCGTTCCCATGGAAAGAAAATTATTCTGGCAATTACAGAAGGGGCCAAGAACATCGGTACTCTGACCAGCACACTGGCGCCCCTCAGCACGCTGCACGCCTATCAGCTGAGAATACATCCCACTAATTTCAAGGTACCGCGTCGCAAAGCACTGACCTCCTTTGTCACTTCGTATATTTTATAAAATATGTGTTTTTATTTGTATGTGAATATTTGTATGTGAAGCTTGTCCTTTTTCACTAGTGACACTGTTTCTGTTCTCTGTACCTTGAATGCATATGTGTAATGTGCAAATAAGCCTATACACTACACCATTCGTTTACTTCTCTATGTAATATTTAAAAGTTGTACTTTAATTAATAGCTCTGAATTTACAATTGATTTCGTAAAGCATTTTGCTGTGTTTTGGTAATACAGCAAGCTACTGCAAACTTTTAGCAATATCTGTTCATTTCAGGCAAATTACTGTTTTTCTGCTGTTTCTTCACTATTTTAATAAAATTCCGGACTCACAAAGCATTCTAGGATTTATATTTAATGGCTTCGATCAGTGTAGCTGAATTCAGTACATCGAGGTTACGCTTTTGAGGATTTTGTCTTGAATGTAATTGAATACTACCTATATTGTTACAATATAATGTTTGCAATTAATGAAGAGCATACATATTAATTTCCCTTCCAGCTCTTGTCCCACTGTATACTCGTCACATTGGCCAACCGGATGGCTGATGAGTTCACGCCCGTAGCACATGCTGCGCTAGATAAGTTCCTCTCAGCATTCTCCGCTGTGCTTGCTGAGAAATACAGATAAGAAGCCCTACAGCAGTCTGAGCCATTGAACTAAGAAGAATTTGCACTGCATCTCTTGTACATATTTTGTATAAAATTGTTTCAAGCAAATATGTGAATTTTTGTTTTATGTGAGCCGACCCCGTGCATTTGTGAATAAAAAATTAAAAATCATGTAGGTCTGTTACGAAGTTTATGTGTCATTTTGAAAATGTACGTTTTAATGCTTTACTATAAGGTGTCAAAAACGATTCATAATTCAAAAGACAATTTCTCAAAGCCAGCTGCAACACAGTGTGCAAAATATGTATTATAACACTCTGAATTACATTTTTAATATTAAATGTCAAAAGCATTTGTAAATAACTATGGTAAAATAAATAATTTTGTGATATTTGTTTATGTCCTATCAAATTTCAGTAATTCTGCTGTGATAAATAGTGCTATATTTAATGTGTCAGATGTATTGTTGTCAGACCGCTCAGTGAGTAGCATAGTAACCCCATACTTTCATAATGTTGAGGGTTCAGATCCTACGGTCTGCTGCCTGTGTGTAGTTTCTCTGTTTTTCCCTTGTTTGAATGGGCTTCGCCATGTAGACCAAATGAAAAAATGTGTCCTGTGATCAGGAGCGCCGTAAGGGGGGTGGAGTTAGGACGATTCCAAGGGCCCCTGACTGACAGCAAAATTGGATAGATCTGGGTTGAGGGCCCAATATGATATGCTTACAAGAGGCCTACAATCTCTAGAGGCGTCCCTGCCTGTGATGAGCTGGCAAGGAATCCCAGTCTATTGCACAGTATGAGAGATTAATTATTATTTAATGATGATTATTACACTTTATTGATCCTCGTGGGAAAGTTATTTTTTCATCTTGTGAGAGCAAGCGTGGTAGCGGAAAAAAATGACCCGAGTTACACATTGTCACCAAACAAAATACATTACAGTCGTTTATTATTAATGTGAATGAACTTACAGCCGTTTACAAATGTCAACAGATTTATTTTTGTGATTAAACACAACGATAATTTCCACAAGCTGTAATGTTCTAGTGGTATTCCCTACTTAGAGCGGAGACAACTACATCCAGAAACTTCTGCCAGGCGGCTTGGACGTCAGGAGAGAAGGCGGAGCCTAATTTGGTAGAAATTACGATGGTAATGCAGTCTGCCAGTAGCTTTCAATAAAAGGAAAGAAAAAAAATTAGCATTTTGAACTCAGGCGAAAGTAGGCTAGCAATGGTATCAGTATTTTCCTTATGTAACAGTTCTTGCGTTTAATAAAATAGGCCTATGATAATTCGATATCGCATAGATCAATAATATTAATTCCTAAATAATGAAATGTTAGTGAAATATATCTGAAGTTATCGTGTAGGTCTATGTTTAGCAATCGTTTTAAAAGAAGAAAAATGCAGATAACCTGTGTGCACCTACCCTAAAGTTGTCGGGATCAACATTAAGTTTCTCAGAGTGGAATTCGCTGAGTTTAGCATAGGTGTCCCTGATGTTGTCCAGATTCTTCACGCCTAAGGCTAGCGACCTCAAGACGATCTTCCCATGAATGGCCACCTTAGGGTTACTCGTGATAGCTGACACGCTTGATATATTTCCGAAAGCACCAAAATATCGCTGAGTCCAAGGGTAGACAATCAGAACACTGTAAGTGGGGAAGCACATTAATATATAAAACTCTATATGTCATTTTACAAAATAATACAAACTGCACAGAACTTGCGGTCCGAATCAAAACAGCAAAAATATAATTTAAAATTACACAAAATTACATTCTATTAAAATAAATAAAATTATCAGCACATGCAGAATTCAGTGGTAATACTGTCGGAAAAATAAGTAGGCCTATTTTTTATCGTGTTATATAATCTAAGTACCTTTCTAAAGCCTGAGGACCAATGACATTAATATCGATTTTCTCCCAAACACTTTTGATAGCGCGACGCTCGGCCTCTGTCCATTCGACCATGCTGAGAGTTGGTCAGTGTTTGTAAGAGGAGGTCGAAATTTCTTCCTTTTTTGTGGATAAGTGTTTAGTCAACATTCAAAATTTTAGTCCGCCCCTCTGGGCACCTCGCCTGTGATTGGACAGTTATTCAAGACCAGCTAAAAACCGTACGACAGTATTCTTGACAAAGGGAAAAAGATATTATATTTTAAGATTAACATGACTACAGTTAAGATATGTTGGCAAAGCATTAAGTCGATCTTAACGGCTCCACAGAAACTGCCATTTCATTCCAATGTGATCTCCAACAACAAAAACAGGTTCTAAAGCACACCATGATTTATGCAGAATATATGTGTGCATTGTCACGAATCGGGTTTTAATCTTTTCAGTTTCTGTGTTTCTCATTTTCCTAGCTAGCTGTTAACTAACATGAATAAAGTAGAATAGGTAGAAAACCTTACGTAAATTAAAAACTATTAATTAATAACTATTACTATTAATAATTAGGCTACTCAACGCATATACGTATTATTTGTACTATGATTCCCGTTTTCATTGTGTATGTTAGTTGTAGGCTAAGTCAAAAGCGCACTCGGAACGTATTTTTTCGGATGACGGTGTACGATGACGGAGAAATTAATATTATTTAAATTTGGCATTTATTCTAAGCATAATGTTCGTGTGAACCACAATTTGCATGCATTTGCATGTGTCGTGTACAAAAGAGATTAATGAAGAAAGTGCACGCAATAGGCCTAACATATATACAGGCCTATTAGTTTTCAATGCTTAACAAATTTGTCATAAATTTCACTCCCCAGTATATGTCACATCGCCTCCTGCTGGGCAAATTGGAAAGTAGTAGAGAACGCAAAATGATTGGATGATCGTGACGAAATGTAGTACAGTTACATAAAGGAACATATTTAAGAAATTTTGCGATTTATTTATTTATTTTGTTGTAAGATGTCATCATCTCCAGTTGGAAAATCTGGTGTTTGGGATTATTCCTGTTGATTCGCTCTAATTGTCCCAAGTTAATGTCTACCATTCATCCATCCAGCCATCCATCATCCAATCAATTCCCTGAGACAGACAGCCAACTCAACATTTATTTTATTGTATATGCATAGGGGCCACTCTGTTTTTGATCTCTCTTATGTAAAACACTTTGTGTTACATTGTGTTTTTATGAAAACTGCTATATAAATGAAGTCTGATTGATTGATCCATATACACTGCAAAAGGGAACCTATCTCTAGATTCCTGTTCTGCACACATTCTCTGTCTCGCGTGTTTCTGTTCTTCTTGCCTTTCAGTGGCTCATTGAGCATCCCCTAATGCTCTGAGGAATAGAATTTCTGAGAACCACTTTGTTTGAAAAACACTGCAGGGTTTTGGATAACCTGTTACCACTTAATCATATGCATTTGTCCATATTTTTCACTTTGGTCATGCAATATTTAAAAAGGAATTTGTATAATATTTATTTAGTAGACACGTGCATATAC
>JAAGVU020000092.1:15612122-15645432 GCA_011763525.2 Mormyrus iriodes | reverse complement strand
TGACCAACAGGTTGCCTCCAAGTTCAAAATTTCTAGATAGCAGTACACAAGAATAAGCAGGAGACACTGGGAACGACTAGAAACCAGCCAGGTAAAGGGCAGAAGCGACTTTCTAATGCCAGAGATGACCATCAACTTATCTGTCAGTTTCTCATGAATTGGAGGATTTTGAAGTGGCCTTCAAAAGGAATGGAAAATGTTACGTGCAGGTGTGAAGTGCACGGCTAGGACAGTCCGTATCAGGCTTCTAAAAGCAGGACTGAAGACACATAAAGCAAGAAAAAGGCCTGCATTGATGAGAAATAAAGAACTAGGCTGCAGAAAAAATGTAAAATGCAGCTGCAAAAAAAATATATTATTCACAGATGCACACCCGTAGATTGACAAATGAGTGTAACAAAAATTGTGCTGTGGTCTCTTCATTTTTTCCAGAGCTGTTTATATGTATATATATAAGTATACAATAAAATGCCTACATATAAGTAGCAGTGAAATTTCCACTGACTCTCTCTTCTCTTAATGTTCATTATAGAGCAGCAGTCTTCGAGTTGTTAATACCATACTGTTTCCCCTGTGATTTGATTTTAAATATTATGTTCCTTGAGTTCTTGTAATGAATGATGGTCAAACAAAACTTTCACTATCAGTGTAGAAAATGACATGCTCCCATTGCTATTTGACTATGTACTTTGCTAGTATAATTTTTCAATATAGCAGCATAAAATATAATACCTAGCTAGTGTAAGGAGCGTTGATAGTATCTTAAGACAGTCAGGGCTTAGCCGCAGTTCTCAAATTGGTGTTAAAACATCTAAATAATCCAAAATGAGGAACAGGTGAAACAAATCACAATGAACAAGGAGCGTCACCAGGCTGACCTTTTTGAGCTTATGACCTCCCACCCACACACACACACACACACACACACGCATGCATGCATTTGTATTCATATGTTTGTGGGGACCGTCAATTCACTTCTATGGGAAAAACTCTAATCTGTAATGAGTTCAAGGCTGGCGTGAGGCCTACCTTACCTTTATGTTGTATTTTGGTTTTATTTTATCCCCTGGGAGGTATTCCACGAAGCAGGATTTCTTGCTTTGCTGGTTAACTTGACAAACTTAAGGTAGTCTGAGCTAAACGTAAGGGAACAAAGATAAAGTTCATTTAGTCCAGACTGCCTTAAATTCAACAAGTTATCCTGACAAACAAGAAATCTTGCTTCATGGAATACCCCCCTGGTGTCTGTATGGTCATGTTATGTCTTGTTTTTGTTTACGCTGCTTGTGCCTTTTCATATTTTCTGTTTTACTTATGTTCCTTGATTTTTCCTAGGTTGATAGCCCTCTGTGTTATTGTTTCCTAGTCACTGGTGTTTGTTAATTGTAATTTACTCCCCCTGTTCCTTGTTGCCCCATGCCACTTGTCCTACGTCATGTCTTGTTAGTAATGTATTTAAGTGCCTGCTCTTGTTCTGTTCCTCAGTGGTTTGTTGTGGCTGTTTCATGTGTTGCTGTATGCTTCTTGATTATAGTTAACATGTGTTCCTCCCTACCTTCAGTATTGTTGTTCCCGGTGTTGCCCCCCGCCTTTGCTTAATTTTGACCCCTTTTGGTCCTGCTTTCTGTTTCTCCCTTGATGTTCTGTTTTGTTAATAAAATCTTCACTTGTCTAAGTTGCTATGTGGATCATCTCTTCCTCTGTCCTGCCCTGCCACAACATCGTTGTATTAAATGACATTCTGTTGCTACCTCCTCTGAAAAGGGTGGCAATGCAAATATTGCCGGTAGCCATTAGGCTACTTTGAGTTATACCCAACTTAAAGATTTTCCATATGACTGATATCTCGATAGTTTGTAGTTTCAAGCAATGTTCCTCAGGCTTACTGCAGTGTCTAACTCAACCTGACACTTTGCACAACTGACGTAAATGAGATGGATGCAGGAAATTAAATATATCTGGCTTTAGACTAGTAGCCGATACTGATCAATTAAAAAATGCCTGGATCACCCCGATTCCGATCTTTGATATTGGCTTGGGACATTACTGCCAATGACCTTACGACCACAGCTCTGCACAGCTGCCTCACCAAAGAGGCATAGAACATTGTCCATTGAGGCTCATTGTCTCGTCTCCTTCAGAATGCAAGCGAAAATCACATGGACAGGGGGCTTTGCCAGACACTCTCAGCGCACCCTCACTATATGTTTGAGTTTACCAGGTCTGTCTGGAATTTTCCTCCACCATCTGACCCAACTCACCACCAGGTGGTGATCAGCTCAGTTCCACTCTTTACCCAAGTTCCAAGACCCCGCCCAAGCCTTCTGTATGGGGGCTAGAGATAGAGGCTGGGGTGTGTGGGAGGACTTATGATTAGATTGGGGAGAGGGGGTCATGGGGGTCATCCAGGAAATACATTTTTTGTCAGCTTCCATCATTGTGGACTTTATGAGCTCCAGAACTTCAAAGTTTACAAATTAAGCACTGATTATATCACCGACGTATCTGTTATCTATCTTATGTCACAGAAGACGTTAGTGATGTTGCAAACGAAAAATAATAAACAGAATATAAATATTTAGATATAAATAATATAAGTAATATAAATTACATTTTAAGACCAGGGGGGTCTTACCATATGAGAAGAACAGGAATCCACCTGGGGCTCCCGAAATCTGGGGGCCCCATGAAGGCAGAATTTTCAGATGTTACGTTTATGGATGTTAGATAATATGATTATTTTAAATTACAGAATTAAAGCAACATGTCTGTTATCTGTGGATTTCAATTAGGTTCACAACGTACATTCTCCATCCACTATTTATTCGTTTATAATTTATACTATTTAAATATGTATACAAAACACATCATTTTTAAGCACTTTTTCGACTTATGTGCCTGAAGGGTGAATCGAGCTCTAAATTACACGTCACAGCTAGAACTCAGACTGGCCCTGGGTGTTCTGGTGTCTTAGGTGAAATTCTGCTGAGCAGCGCCCCCTCCCCCTCCGGAGCAGCAGAAAACAAATTTTGTCAGTTCGTTTATATTAAAAATAGTTCCTGAGGCCCAATAATGATAATCTGTTTTTTCGTCATTGACTTTGTAGGGGATATGTGAAGGAATGGTCAAAATGTTCTGTTTATTTCAATATACAGTTACTGTAATACAAAATAAAAAAAATAACAGACAAGCAGTGAGTGTATGCTCAATGCAATAAAAAGACATCAGCTTTGTGTTGAAGTTTCAGCAATGTTTATTGGATCCAGACCATAACCAACACAATATCAGTCTGAAGGTGAGAATGGCTTCCTTCTTCGCAGGGCGGCTGAATTTTGTGGTGTTTGGCACTGTCGTGTTTTGAACCAGGGCTGCCCTTCCGTCCATTAAAAAGCAACCTGTGAGAGGCCTGAGAAAATGAGAAGAGTCTTGCTCATGCGAAATGCCAGACTCACAAATTCAGTGACCCTCACCAGCTAAATCAGAACATGATACATAACAAAAGAGAACATATTAATTGGTGTCTATGTGCAACATGTAAAATGCCATTCATAAACATTGCACGTATACATAAAAGAGTTGACATGCTTAATTATTACTTCATGACATCATATTCTGAGACATATCTCCAACAAGTTATTTATACGATGTAACAACTTTGGTATGTGTGACAAAAGAGGATGATGAAAAAATAAGAAAGGACACTTTCTTCTAGAATACATATTAATAGAGTAGCGAGTGTCAGCAAACCTAGCAAAATGTCAGTGGCCTTAGCTTTGTCAAAGTGTCACATGCATGAGAAGGATGCTGTGAATGTAATGAAAGTAGAGATGGCACAATAACATTTTTTCTGGTCTGATCCTGACTCAAAATTTTGAGTATCTGCCAATACTGATCTAATACTATTTCCCCTTGATCAACTACTAAGTTTTAAATGAGATATTTGATTCAATACATTTTAATTAACCTGGCAAACTATCTACATTTAGTGTTGTAACAGTATTGTTTCAGTGTACTTGAATAGGAAAATAATGGTCATGTTGCTTAAACAAAAGCTATGCCTCTATGCTACAGGAACAGATCCACAGCCAACATGATGTGCATGTCTGCTTCTTTCTATTATTCAGCATCAACTTTCACAAAAATGAATAAAAATATCACCGTACACCATAACTAATCATTTCTAGTCAAAAAGCACACATACGTCTCCATTACAACATGTACAATAGAGTACAAAAAAACTTTCAAGTAGTATTTTACCAAACTTTAGAAAGAATACAAGTCTGAAGACACAGTTTGTATAAATTTTAGTGTTCAGACTTAAGAAAAATTTGCAGCAGCCTTACATATATCGCACTCTGTAGTTTGGCTTTTCTCTTCCTCCAGTGTAAAGTACAGTAACCAGGGTTTTTCCGGCATAGACAATTCCGAGGCGAATTTCGTGCCTCCTCCAGCTCTTGACAAAACTCTGCTGGGGATCTTCATTTAAAAACTACTTTGTAAGAAGTGTTGCACTTGGTAGATTTCTGTCATTTGTAACTGCAAATGCGGCATCACGTCCCCATTTCGGCATTACCGATAGGGTGGCGCTGTATCGTAACTGGCACAGTGCACTGGGAAAGACGCTACCAAGACTGCCAAAGAGGAAAAACAGTGCTGGAATTTTTCCTCAAAGCGGAGAATCAATTTTTTCCCGTGTGTCCGGCGGTCCCGATATTTTGTGGCTCTTCAAACAGGTGAGTATAGAATACAATATATTTTGCAAGTTTCTTAAAAAAAACGCAAGTTTCTTAAAAAGGTTTTCTAAATTAACATTATATGTCATCAGTGTGTTGTTTTCAACTTTGCAGATTTGGCTCATAGGATCTGCGATTACTTTACTAAGTGAGTTCACGAGGAGGAGAATTGTGAGGATAGGTTAAACAGTGCAGATATCATCCGATAGGCAGTTAAAAAGTGGTAATTCATGTTACTGAGGAGATGCAGTGTATTTGTGCAAGATGGGTCAATGCGAGGGTATTCAGTTGCCAAATATCCACACCATGACAGCTCTGATGCACATGCATTGAGCTAATAGCCATTCTATGGCTATAAGCCACAAGCTACAAGTGATTTTTCTGGCCAGACCTATCTGATGAAAAATCGCATTGGTTACTTAAATCCCCCCCTCCTGATATCTGATCCAGCATTTTTTTGCCAGCTCCCAGCCAAACACTGGATCAGTGCCATCTCTAAATGTAAGTGCTACTCTTGGCATTACCATGACCATCCCTTCGATATGTACACACTCCCATTGATTAAAGTTTACCTAGTTTAAGTTTATCTTTGATGGCCCAGCAGATACAGTAGTGCTGCAGCAGCTGCTGGAGCAGTTCCTTTTCATCCAGAAATTCCAGTCGCTCTATCCTGCAGAAACCAGGAAAAAGCACACGTCATTCACATGCAGAAAAGGCCAACAAGGTCCAGGCAGACATGTATGGAACTATGCTACTGTGCATTCCTGGGATGACTGTAAGACCTACTCCAAAGTCACACATTTCCAGCTAAAGGAGATGTTACAGTGGTCCACAGCTAAGCTCATGTTTAGCACCAAAACTACCCGTCAGGGCTGTACCTGGCCACGTCCTCCTGGGGAAGCATGCCGTACACGGTCATCATGTCCAGAGCATCGGCACCCTCCCAGCCCGCTGCCAGGAAACGCTCTTTCTACAACACAGTCATACTTCATATTAAAGTCTCATTTATTGATAGGAAGCTGTAGCTTATGCTTTTTAAAAACCTTTATACCAAGAAGTAAACTCTAGTTAAGCTGCAAAGAAACCCTAAAGAACTGTTCACTGCTAGAAGCTCTCATTGAATGAGAGCCACCGAATGTAGGGCAAAGAAATCTGTATGATAAAATTTTATGTTGCTTAATATTAGATGTAGAAAGAACACATGCATACATATTATATACAGTGATGAGCCAAAACATCACAACCACTGCTATGTGATTTGAATACCCTTAACTATCTCGTAAAAACAGGACATGTCAAAGGTTTGGGATATATTTGATGGTAAGCCAACATTCGATCGACAAGAAATGGGCAGAGAGACAAGGACCAAATCATTATTGTCAGAAGACTGTGTCACAGCATCTCTGAAACGGCAAGGCTCACTTTCAGCTGTGGTGAGTACCTACTGAGAGTGGTCCGTGGAGGGAAAAACCACAAACTGCTGAAAGGGTGTTAGGCAGCCAAAACTTGTCAGTGTGGGATAGGAATAAGGGCTATCCCAAGTGGAATGAACCAAGAGAAGGGCAGAAATGGCAGATGATTTTGATGATGGTCAAGAGAGTAATGTGTCATGACACACAATGCCTCGAGCCCTGCTTCATGTGGGGATGCTTAGCCACAGGCCAGTGTGTACCCATGCATATCCCCTGTCCATCGTGGAACACACCTGTCTTTGTAGCACATACACAGCAGGGTTCGACGCACTGTGTATCGTGACACATTACTCCCATAGCCTTTATTAAGATTATCTGCGATTTGTGCCACAGTAGCCCTTCTGTTGGTTTGTATTAGACAGGATAGCCTTCATTCACCCATCTCACAGTGATGGGTCTTGGCCACCCGACACCCAGTTAGCAGATAGTCGTTTTTCCGTCCTCAGACCATTTTCTGTAGGTACTGACCACGGTTGACTGTGAGTACCCCATTTGCCTTGCCGTTTCATTTACCCCTGGTCATTACTTCTGCAATCAACTACGGGTGCACACACCTGATTGTCTCCCCTCTCCACTCCCCCGCCTACATTAATATTGTGATTGTTTGTATAGGTGTATATTGGGCTGAATCCTTTTCCCTTGAATAGAAAAGTATTAACCTAATTACTCAAAGACCTTTTTTAACACATACATTTGTACCATGTTGACACGGCGTAAAAATGCATCCATACCATGTGAAAAGTTTGACTTATAGTTTATATATAGTTAGGGTTATTTAATCACATCTCTATTATGTGAAATAATATTTTATGACTAATGACATGATTTTATGTCTAACGAAATTCATGCTATTATGAAATACAACTTAAAAATTATACGCAGAAGACACATTATTATGAAATACAATAACTTTTATGGAATTATTTGAAAATAAAAGTACACATTATCCATCCATCCATCTATCGATTCCATGTTGAGTATTATTGCGTTTCATACAAACATCTTAGGAGGCTCAAATGTTTCATCCTCCATTATATTTCTTTTTTTCCAAAAAATATGTCACGACATAAATAATTACATTGCTAAATTTCATCATTACTGTTATCCTTAAATGGGTCATAAAATTAAAAAAACTAGGGTGACCACGTGTCCTTTTTTCCTGGACTTGTCCTCTTTTTTTGGACCTAAAAATACCTGAAATGTCTGGGATTTCGCTTTGTTTCATGCTGACATTTACTTTCTATGGTCAGATTACTTTCTGTCTGCATACATGTGTTTCTTTGATGTCTCTTTGCACCCTGATCTTGATGTCCTCATTTTTGCTAGGAAAAATATGGCCATCCTAAGAAAAAAATTGATGAAATGCCATGATGGGAAATTGTTGCACAACCAATACAGTCATCAGGCACATGTAATATTTCATGGCAACAGATGGGAAGTCCCATACTCTGGTGGTTGACCTGGATGCAAAAGCATTAAGATTCCAGCTAGTGCAACACACCTGCGAGTCCAGGGAGCAGCAGGCATCCACCCCTGCTAAGTTACACTGGCGCCTCTGCAGATTTTCAATCATCACCTGCCCGAATCGGTCGGTCATGTTTACCTACAGCATACAGATGTGTGTGAGCCCAGGTGGAACATCATTTACAAGCACAACATGCAACAGTCTCTGTCACAGCGATGCCTCATCCTACCTGCTCATAGTTTATGAACATGGCCGTGTGAAAGGTGTCCGAAGCCCAGTGCACCAGCTTAGATGACTGCTCAGGAGTCATGTACACCAGCACACACTCAGTCAGGAATAATGCAGGCAGCCTGCAGGATGGGGAACCAGGCATATCCACAAAGCATTGAGCATTTCATAGGTTACATGCATGACTAACTGGCAGAAGAACAGGAAATATTTATACCATAAACAGTGACATAACTGCCTTTAACCATTCAAACCCAGAATGAAACTAACGTCAGTTATGTTTTCAGGCTGTGAGACCATGGTCACAATGACAGACGAGTCAATATCAGTACTTGTGAAGACAAGCAGCCTGATTTTCAGTGCTCTACAGTTAACTTTCAACAGTTACAAGGTGTAGGAAGACAACATCAGAATATGGCACGTGAACAGAACATGTTTTTCATAACCACCAATTTAAAGGGGATTTAGGGATATAAACCGCAAGATTCAGAAAACTGAGAAGAAACTGATGTGAATGTACATATTACAACCCTAGTGGTGTGAGGTCACAGGCTACTCACTGAAGCACTTACGAATGCAGAGATCTGCAGAGATCAATGAGAGCAACTTACTCAGGATTCAGCTGAAACTTCTTAAGCTTGTCATCGAGACCTGCAATGTCTCTGAGGTCCGCACCAATAATACAATATCTGTCTGAGTCCAGGTTGTGGCCATCTATGATACACATACCACAAAATAACCGGGAAATGTTCAAGAAACAAAGACACAGTTTTTGGAGACATTTCCTTATAGAAATCATTCCATCTGAATCATATTACTGTGGAAAATGTTGAAAAAGTAGGCATTTAAAGTTAATACCATATAATGTCATTTGCCTTAGGCCAGCTAAGGCTGAAATGCTATTGGTTACATTTTTCTCTCTTACCAATTAAAAGGGTATCTGTGGAGTGGGTTTCAATTATAGGTTTCGACAAAGGTGGTTTAGTCCTGTCAGAAATGAGAAACGCCAGTGACACATCGGCCTACCTCCATTCATGACAAAACACAAGGACAGCAAAGCAATCTTCAACACGGGCTTATGTTCAGAATACTTCATGGTCATACTGTTGTAACTTTTTTCCCAGAATACATCCATGCCCACACCCACAACTGACCTCTTTTCCAATGTTGTATGAGTTCAAGTAAAATAGTCCATAAAAACAAATAGGTGTGGTCTGTTCAAAATGACTGAATAGGCACATTTTTTGCACTACAAAATATCTGCGTCAAAGAAAAACATTATCCCCAAAGTCACAGATGAACTTGTACACCTTATTAAGGAAATATATTTCATGCGTGCAATTAAATTGTTGATATCTGTATACAATGTTACATAACCAGGGGCGTTTCTAGCTATTGAAAAGATTGGGGTCTAAGTCAAGTTTGCCTGGGGCTTGTATTTTTTTTTTCTTAGGATGATTGGCATTGGGGCTAAAATACTCAGGGCTTTAGCCACTCCCATTCCAGCCCAGAGGGATCAGACCTAATGATGCCCATGTTTTAACTGGTTCTTGCAGTCAACAATACATTTGAACTTTATATAATAAAGAGAAAACCATAAATTCCTTACTTTATGTTATGTATCTTCCTTGCAACAACCATGGGAAAGTCAACCTCAAAATATTTTTTAGGCAAGAGGTTTTCATCCTATTCATTGAAAAGTAACACATTGTGAAATTTCAAATATTGCTGAACACATTGTCACTGATTCCAATTTAGCACTATTACATTGGTTTTCAGTTTATTACATGTTAAGATTTGCGGAAAACATTATTTTTTACAGATAAATAACAATATATGTTAACCTTTTAAAACTTTGCATACCTTCAACCGCCAAAAAGTAGTGTCCAGTCCTGCACCGAAATTAACAACCTGACAGTCACATGTGGTTTTCCTGAGAAAAGCATCCAGGAGGAATTTCATCCCCTGCACACGAGCATAGTATCCTGAAAATGTAAAGCATGCCCAAATGTAAACTCTGGCCAGTAGCACAAGTTAAAGAATCATAATCCTGCATTTAAGGCAATGCAAAATGACAGTGAGAAAGCCTCTCATGCACAGTAATTCCTGAGTGACCACAAGAGGGCAGCCGAATGCAGCGAGTGAGTCACTGTCACATTCACAAGAATGAATATACTTACGTCATTATTGTTTTCCTCAGTCGTCTATTTTTTAATAGGATGCTGTTGACAGGGTAAGAGCTCGTAACTCAAAAGAATTAATCACAGGCTAATTTAAACTAATCGAAACAGTAGAAAAAGGCCATAATTCAAGTATTATTACACACATACAAAGAATATTTGTGGTATGCAGAGAAATGCATGGGAGATGAATTATGAAGACATAATATATGGAGTTAATAGGGTTAATATATCATTACCAACATTATTAGTAATTTGACTGCAACTAAATGTACCTTTACAATATAAAATAATACAATTAATATAATAATAATAATAAGAAAATAAGATTTTACATTTTATTCATGACTAAGCTAGACATCTACTTTGCTGTATGCTGCGCTGTAATGTACTTGGCTATATTTGAAATTATATATGTTTCCTATTAAAGATGGGACATCGTTCGCAGGGCAGGGCCTCTCATTTATGCAAGCAATGCCTTGTGCAAATGAAAGCATATATTGCTTGTGTGTGTCTAGGTGAAAGATGCATGCTGGATGGTGTCAAAATTAAACTCTAATTCTTTTTAAATTGTTTTCCCAAGGAGACAGCCACGGGAAAATACTAAAATAAATACAAACTGTCAAATAAACAGACACACAAATATAAGAAAATAGGTAAATGCTTAATTTATTTCTTGGCAAAGCAAAGCAAACTCCAAATTATGGCAAAAACAAAAACAGGAGAATACTAGAAAAGATGTAATCTGTAAAATACACGTGGTCCTCTGAGACCTCAGTTTGGGTGCATTTTATTTAATTGCACAGTTCTGTAACGGATGGTCTAATATAGGATGATTTCGGGAGTATCGTTATACTGTAACGAGAACTTGCCTCTGTTGATTTCCGGAGCCTTTCGTTCACCGATCTGCCTGACAAAGTACTGGATATATGGATCCTTCCAATAACCTTTACTGGTGGCAAACCTGTAAATGAAAAAAATACTTATTACGAGACGTGCCAAAAACTACTGACGAAATCAATCGTATTTCATTCAGACAAAAAAGTTAAAAGACTATAGTTCCCCACTGTGCATTTACATTGTGCTGGAAAATGACATCACATATCGCCTTTCGTTTGTGATATGATCGAACTACACTAGAAGAACTGCTAATGTATGTTTATAGATTCGTAAGTTATGAGGTAATTAGTTGCCTGAACCACTAGAAAAAAAAATTATATTATGTATATTAAAAATATACAGCTAACTACCTTTTACACACTGATGCATCGTCACAAGTCGCTCTCACTGCTTCGTCGGCAGTATCAGAATCTGTAAAAGGCTGTCGGGCTGCCATCGTCTTTTACATAAATAAGACACAATACGTTGTTTACAAAAAACTGCTATATCGGTACTGATATGGCATAGCTAACCAGGTTAGTAATCTAGGTTACGTCCCAATTAAATAAAGAAAAATTACTCAGTAACTGGTCAAATGTTCGACTTTATGTTTATTTATTTTTAATTAAATTTCACACAACTAACTAATTATTTGATTTTTAAAAAGTTCTCATTCAAAATTACATTTCGCATTAGCAACGAATTTTACTACACTAGCAACATATGACACTGTAGCTACTGGGGTTACCAACTTCCGCTTCCGGTGTTTTCCTGACAACGACGCACCCCATTGGCTATGACGTATTTTTACGACATAGGAAGTGCCTCCTACATTGCCGTCAATGCAAATCTTAAGCCTTCGCCAACCAAAAACAAGCTTCTCAAGCCGACTTATTCCACTTAGTGAGCAGGCTTCATCCCGCTGCTAAAGGGTTAGGTTCGGATGACATGTAGAAAAGATAAGTACTACAGCGTAATACAGTATTTACTTTGACCATTTAAAGGCAAATTTGGGATGCATTATTTTCTACCGATTGGTTCAATTTCAATACAGAACAGTGATTCATTTCAGCCGTCGCTTTCAGCCAAAGCAACTAGTTATAGTAAAGCAAAGATTACAATATTGGGCACTCCCTGGGATTTGAATCTACAACCTGCGTTCTTAGCGCAATGTTCTACTTGTTGAGGCACAGGATATGCATATATGTATATATATGCGTACACATTAAAATGAAATAGCAGTTATTATTATAATATTAATATAGCTATCTGTTATTGGGAGTATTTTAAATACACAGTGTATAATCCACTGTATGCTTGAGGCACAATTTGTTTCGTCTGTATATGCAGGGTGATTTATTGACACTTCCATAATCTATATTATCACAAAAATGCCCACGTCAGTATCAGCATTTTGGCCATCTCAGAAGCCTTCCAAAGCAGCATGAACCTATTGGTGATGGAGTTAGCGTCACTGCCCTTAAAGTGTGTTTAAAGTCTGACAAAGCTGCTGCACCGGGAAGACGTAGGACATTAATAGTTCATCTGTCAAAAATGCTTCCATGCATTTCCCCTTTGTCAGGGCAGTTGTGGAGATTTGATGAAAAGCTACACCAGGACCAGTGACAGTCTCATACAGGAGTGGGTACTGCTGTATGTTGGCTTGGCCCATTGGTGAAACGGGGCTTTAACATGCAACAAGGATGTTCACAGCGTGAGTCTTGCCATAAGCTGACTTCAGCGAAGTTGACGCATTTGTGTTGAACGTATGAGAAGATTCTAATGATTGCCAAAGCAATGAGAGGAAAGTGAACTTAGTACCTGTTTCCTAGTAAATCCCCTTTGCTGTGATAACTGTGCAGCAGGAGGTTGTAGGTGTGGTGACCCTATGGAATTTTACATTTTTTTGACGTGATTGAACTCGCCGTCTTTCACGCAGCCTCCAGCAAAGTTGCTTAAATGAATCCTACGCAGCTTAGCGATTGCAGCAATCTAAGTCCTAGAATACATGGAACTTGACTTTAAAAAGAAAAGGGCTGTGTTCACGTTTTCCGGGTTTGTCACACATATTATTTGCTGTTGTCTTCATAATGTGTTATTTTCCTCATGACTATACTTTTACTGGCAGACATTCCAGCTGAAAATGTGTCTCTGTCGCCTGGTATGCGAAGATGCACTGATCCTGATCGAGACTATGATTAGTACATATGATTAAATTAACGGCTGTTGGGTAAATAAATAAACATTACTTCTCAACAAAGTATTAGCAGTGTTTTATTCCCTTTGTGGTTTCAGATACAAAAAACTCGAGCAATTAATTGAACCGTCAAAGCAAACAGCTCGTATTGTACTTCACAAACTCTTAGCGATGCAGGTATTGCATTTAGACTAGTTAGATTGTAAGCAAAGCTGAGAATGGCCTCTCTGCTTATTAGTTTAGGGAAGTGCACAGTGCTTGTACTTCCTGCCATTTAACCGCTAACGGTATCGACTCTGTCGGTGGAGGGTTTAGGGCTGTAGTTTATTTAGTCGGCACAGTGTCATTATATGCAGAAGCTAGCTGGCAAACCAAAGCGAAACTGCAAGGCAAGAAGAGGGCTGGGACGCCAAGTCGTTTTGCCGTAAAAGTACAAAAAGGGCTGCAGTGCCAGCGGCATTAAAGACAAAGGGCTGCACATCTAGCTTCTTGGGGCTGGTTAGTGAGCCGGGGGGTATAACAAAACCAGCTAACCTACCTGTGTAGGCAGCGATCGGACAAGTTACGCAGATACGAAGGTCAACTGTTGCAACTGATGAGGGACGCGGGGAGCAGTGATCTGAAGAGCAAGAAGAGGACGCACCGGGACAGCGAGAGACGATGAAGAAGCAGTTTAATCGCATGAAGCAGCTCGCTAACCAAACTGTTGGCAGGCGAGTATGAATTGTTTTATGAGTTCGCTTATGGCGAAGGGGGTAGGGAACGACTTGCTCTACTCCACTTTTATATCTCGTTGCGTTTTCGAGGGGAAAGGGTATTAACTTTGATGTTTTTTGAGTAACTTATTTTGAGTGGCTGATCACAGTAACGTAACGGTAGTACTGATTTGATAAATAAATAGCAAATCCTTTGTATGGACGCGTAGCCGCTGGTATGTCTGCAGCGTAACTGAGTCGGGCGACATAACGCTGCTCGGACCGACGCGCTGTAAAGTTTATCAGCATTTTGGTTATTAATACCTGGTTCGTCTTGACAGCTGTTGATGCGAGCTGTGTGGGGGGGTTTCTTTCATTAATGTCATGGCAGGCATCCTTAAACGTTTAATCAGCACTGATTGATTGTTTTTGGCAATGTCTTTAGTAATTGCGCGAACATAAACTTGTAATCTCAGAATTTACTCCAGTGTATTATGGCTACTGAAAACCTATAATTACATCTTGTTTAGAAGCTCGTTATCGAAATCTTGTGTTTATTAATGAATAGATTATAAATAGAAATTAATGGACTTTGGCGGCTACATTTCAGGACCTTACGCTTTTTATATCAGAGAGGCATGTCATCAGAGTACTGGTAATGAAAATAATAACATGAATGCTATTTAACTATATAGTTTCCTAATCGTGCAGTGTAAACTGGGCTTCATTTAAGGGTCCGTTCAGAATAAAAGAGGAATGTCTTATGCTAAATTGCAAGATGTTTTGGGCAAAAGTTATTGCGTGAATATTTCCATCTCATGAACAGGAACAGTGTTAATAGCCTATGACTATACGGGAATCAAATCAATATCTCAAAACTACATTAAGCACATAGGCATTGTTGGCACATTGATAGCGAGACCTCAATAAAGTCTCTTCTAAGGCTAATGACGTAAATCATAGTTCTTTGTCCACATTACCTCGTGCAGCTCGTCATTGTTCTTTTTTTGACAGCAGTTTAGATTTGGATGTGCGATATTTTCTACTGTTAGCATTGCGCCACCTTAATGGCAAATGCATGTAAAGACTTGTTTTAGGATGGTTCACCTGAGAATGCATTTTGCATGAAGCTGTTCTGTATAGTACTTGCTTGTCTGTTTTATAAAGCTGGCGCATCTTGAGAAGATATTGACGTCTGCTAGTATTTAATTTTTCCCCCTCTTTCCAGAGCCTTTGCCTTTGCACAAATGTATGTGGGGGTGGGGGGAGTGGTGGGTGGTCCTGCAGATGAGTGGTGAGCCATTTGCTGAATTATGAGATCTGTGTAGTCTAGTTTCACTTGGATTCTGCACCCCAAGAAAAAGACTAGATGGCTCTGCTCAGTGAGAACATCTGGATTCTTCATTTCCAGCATCCCCGCTAATCCCCATTTCTCTCAGCCTGAAACGGAAAACATTGATGACATGTTGCGGATAGTTGGTGGGAGGAATTAAAACAGCAATGCGTCTTTGTGTTGTTTATACCAAGACTCTTAGGTTTAATTGAAGCCCGACCACTATTGAACCTTGGAGGCATATGTACAGGCTGCTGATGTGGTTTTGGTTGGTGTAGTGAGAAGAGGGGCTGACGGTGGAGGATGGTAGGCAAGAGCACCTCTTCACTGCGTGATGTGAGTGGAAACACTGGATGGACGTTGCAAGCCCCTGTCTTTCCAACCCCGTAGGCTCCACAGTATGATATTGTTTGATCAGATCTCTCTACTACTTTTCAGTTTGCATAAGAAAATTTTGCTTGCATTTTTCAAGGTGTGGGTGGAATAATTTCCACTTGTCAGACCCAAGCAAACTCATTGTACTGTAAAGACAGGGGAAGGAACTTCTGCAGTTATGCAGATGGATCACACAGATTTTGCATGTAAAACTTTAAGGTTTTTAGTGTCAGTTTTACTCAGATTTCCATTGTAGATAATTTATAGCATTATAAAATACATTTACACAGAAATTGCTTGTGAAAATTTTGAATAGGCTATAATCCATTGGCATAAGGTCCGTTTTTTAACAGTAGGGGGAAAATTGTTTGTCATATATATATTATAAATGTGTCCTGTGCAAGACGACATAGATTCATTCTGTCATATGTTTGCAATTTTTGATTTGGTATTTTTCTTGCTGTTATACCGTTTGTAGCATGCTTATAATTGAGACTTTGTGTGACTGACATTTCTGAGTTTTATACTTATATACTGGTGACCACTACAGATAAAAGCACTGTCCTGTTTTTGGAGTGATGTCATTGCATGATACATTTTAATGATCTATTCTACATTTTTAACCCAGATTTTTGGGCCATCCTCAAACGATGGGATCCCCCCGCTCGAAACTACTTAGCAAAGGGCATGTGGCGCATTAATATGGAAAATGTCTGTAGACACAGTTATCTTCTTTGGTAACAGAAAGAGGAACATTCGTAAGTTTCCTTGAGCAGTTGCACTTATCTGGCATTAAGGTAGTAGAAAGGGAAATGAAACTGATAAAGCACTAATTCACGGAGACATCTAAATACCATTATTATTTATATTCCTAATGATTAATGATAGTTGTAATTTGAATACTGACACGTTAATGGGAGCACTCCTGTTCCTTTCATATTCCGTTTTACTGTTGTATTTAAGTGTTCTCCAGTTCCTAGAACTTGCAGAATTTTCCTCGTTTCCTGTCTCTGCTTGGTAAAAGTGCAGACTTTGAAAAGCAGGCGCAGTAATGCAGAAAGCAGACCTGATTTAGCCTGAGGTTGGGCAGTGGGGGGTGGGGGGCGGGGGTGAGTTGCAGCAAGCCTCTGGGTTCCTGCAATTGTGCCGGTCACTTGGTCAGGGCTTGTGCTACTCAGAGGAAATCACCACTCATTGCTCGCAAAACAGGAAACTTCACTAGGGATTGAGGTCACATTTCCAAGGACAGATTGATCTGATTTCTTGATGTGGTGGCTCATGCTATCCATGCAGGCCTATTCTGGATGGTGCCTCTCTTTAACACTACGGTACACGTATGGCCTTCACACATATCATGCATCTTATTTTGTTAATGAAATATGTTACATATACCGCATATGCAGTCCTAGAATATTGAACATATTATACATTGTGCAAAACAGTTTAGTTTCTGTTTTGGGTTTTTATATTAGTTTGAGTAGATTAGGTAGTTTAGGAGCTCAGGGACTTAGACAACATGCACAAAGAGGTATAAAAGCTTAGTATGTTTGTAGATCAGAGATCTGCTGTGGAATGTTTATAACTTCCTAAATTTATTTATTTAATTTTATTTTTTAAAATACTTTTATTGATCCCAGTGGAGAAATTCTCTTTTACGCCTTCCTGAACTTGCTCTCTGTAGAAAAGAGCAAGCTGGCTGCGAAGGGCAGCCACCCATGGCAGTGCCCAGGGAGTCAGGGGATAGGACCCGCAGATGTGCCAAGGCCTAATTTAAGTAATCATTGCTGTAGAGATGATTGTTACTTATGTTTTTTAGTCAAATATGTTTTAAATTTAAATGTTTTAAATCCTTTGTTTTAAATTTATGTCAGCACTTTGAGATTTTGTTCTAATAAAAAGTCATTATAAGTTAAATTAAATCATTATTATGGATCAGTACATTTAAGAGCAATAGTTTTGGGACTGTATAGTCCTTTTTCGCTAACATGACTATTATTTGAAACTGCTTTGGAGAATGGATTTAAATGAGTTTTAGAATGTTTTTGTAATACAACCCAGCATTCACAGGGATTATAGATGGCTCTTTAATTACTTGTATCCATACACATGTGTTTATGAAGTAGAAATTGTCCCCACTGCATGTTTTACCATCTACTATTAGTGCCAGACTTATTATTCAGTTGTAGTTCATAATACTGAACTCTTATTGTTACTTCTGGCATTACTGCCAAAATTGCCTGAAGAACAGCCAGAAGATTGTAAAAATGGAGATAAAATGAAACATCTTAACTTTTCTTGAATATACAAGTCCTGGGAGCCTTGTAATAAAAGGCATTTTGTGGTCGAGTTTTAATTGTTAATTCATACTTTGGACAGAAATTGCAAGTCACTGTAAGACTGAGATATTGCTGATGTGTTTCTTATTGACTTCCACACTTATTTACAAGAAAAAACATAAACAAGCCACTTTTATTTATATATTAATTTTTTTTAATGATTGCTATCTGACGACTTCATATTTGGTCACAGATCCACATAAAGAATCCATGAGTGCTGAAAATGAGGAATTATGGCATCAGTGACCCTAAAAACCATCTAATGATTTAAGGTCTCCCACCCTCCCCGAACCTGATGGCTTTTCCTTTTGATCCCATAAGGAAGCTCTTGTTTAGGCTATACCAGTCTGTCTTTAATAGGAGTCAGGTTACATATTCTTGCTCCTACATGAATTCACAAGCATTTTCCCTACATTGTTCTGAAATCTAGTTAAAAAATGTTGGTTTCACTGTTTTGGTGTGTACCTTCTGTCTGACCTATGAACTGTCTTTAACAGAGGGGCCAGACATTCTTCTGTCAACAAAACTATGTAAAACTGACACTGTAATGCTGGGCTGTTTGCTCTAGTGGGAAAGTTACCAATATTGCTCATTTCTGTAGGTAGGTGCTGCTAAATGTGCCATCAAACTGAAACCTGTCAGATTTCAGTGCAAAATCATTTTCACTTAACCTGTGTTTTCTTCTGAAATTTATACCCATTTCTTCTGCTACACTGTGCGAACAAATTTAAAGAGAAAATCTGATTAGATGCTGTATGTAAACAACAATCCATTCATTGTATTTTTAGTAATTACTGATGTTTTGTTTGATAAGTCCGTGTGTTTCCTTTGTTGCCCCGCAGCTGAAACACACAGTAACCTTTTATGTTCCTTAGTTCGCGTTTTCCACAACAATGAAACCCGCTGTAGGGGCCAGCTGCGCGGGGCTGCCCGGCCCTCCCCAGCTTGCTCCGTCAAAGCACCCGCCGCTAAGCCCTGCCGATTAAGACACAATGTCTCCATGGACCGCTTTGTGCCGATGCCGCCGCTGTGACTGTTCCGGAATCCTCGACGCTCCTTTCTCTTCGGTTGGATTTGCTCAGGAACTCCCTGGCCCTGTTTGTTCTCGTTTGCCACTCGAAATGACCGCTGTCCCCCCTTCACCAGCTGCCTGTTTATTTTTCTGAAATCACTTTTGTTCAGCAGGGCAGCGCAGCCTGGACACTCAATGGACAGTGTTGTGTTCTCGGGTTTGATATGTTTGGCTTCTCTGCAAACGAGAAGAGGAGCCATTTGTCTGTCTCTTCCCCTCTCTGTGAGCCGTCGCCTTCCCACTGGTGCATCTTGAAATGAGTCTCCTTGCCCAGCCTTCTTTGCAAAGGGCACCTCTTACATGTACCCGTCATTTTGATTGAGCCGTCAGTCTGGCTATTACAGAGCAATTACAGTGTCCGTTCGATGTCACATCCGTAACGCTAATAAAATCCTACGTATTTCTACCATGTAAATTATTATATTGATTTCGATGATTTGTCTATAGTCATGAAAAGCTTTGCTGATAGAATGATTGATACTAAGCTTGTCCATGCTCTTAGGTTTTATATGTGTGCCAATGTGTATGTAAATGTCCCATGCGGAAATTGTCCTATATCTCCTTGTTTAACCATATGTATATGTTTGTCAGCATCCTAGAGTAATTCATTTAATTTACCCACCAGATACTTAGCGGCCCAAGATTGTTCTGCGTAGGTTTATTTAAGTGCAGCTGAAAGGTATACTCTCATTAAAAGAGCTACTCTTTTGTATGCTTTTCATGTACAACCTTAGTGGCCATATGGGTTAATGTGACTGTACCAGGTGGACTCAGTCTGAAAAATCTAAAGAATGCTGTGTGTGAGCTTTTATTTTATGTTTTATTCACTCAGTGCATCATTGCTGAGCACAATGGTGAAAAATACATTATGCAGTAACCTCAGCAGACTCATGGCGTTGTATTTGACCTGGTCTGTGGCCAGACACAAGCACAGTGCGAAGTGCACATATATGGAAGCTAAAACAATGTCTGTATTTTTAATCCAGTAAAGGAAGACTGATAGCTTTTTTTTTTTGTACCTGCTGTCAGAATTGCAGCACGTTGTACTCATCTAGACATGAGGAACAGGCACGTTTTTTGCGTGCAGCGCAGAAATACGTGTCCTGCTTCATTTTCACCATTTTATGGAAGACTTTCTATTCTTGCGCAATTTATTGAAATTTTAAAACTAATTTAAATTATGTAGCGATGATGTAGGACTGTAGTGGGACAGCTGGTACATCTCTGGCCCTCGCTGACTTGCTAGCTATTTTCTGTTCCCTAGCAACCATCTGTTTGCCCTGTTCCTTTGTGGAGGGGAGACTTCATGCATTTATTTGTTAAAATCCTTTTTAATGAAAACCGTTTTTAAACATTCAGTAACTGTTTCACCTGTGAGTTTTTACAGTATACCTTTTGGGGCTTCTTTCTCTGAATTGGTTGAAAATTTTTCCTCTTATTTGCATCATTATATTGAATATGTTTGTAATGTGCTATTTTCCGTACTTGTGTGTCACTTTGGTCAAAAGCATGTGCTAAATACAATAACTGTAAGTGTGCATATATAACAGCTCAAAAATAAGAAAACATAGACTAGAATGATAAGGTTTCCTTGATCAGAGGAAAGCAAAATGAAGGATAGTGAACATGATTGATTCCTTGCCATAACAGCGTTCTTCCTTGGTATTTTAATCTGGCCTGTTAGAACGATGGACCACTAGTAATGGAACTGCCATCTTTTCATAAAGCCAATTAACTGCAGCCACTGCATGTTTTTCCAGTGACCTTCATTTTTTAGGCCTACCTCTGCTGAATGAGTATCACACTGTGAGAGAGACGTACATTTATGCACCGATTTATGACACGGATCATAAAAATGACAGGGAGGCCTGAGGCGAGCCCATCCCTCATGAACTTCTCCATTTATCAGCAAACTATTACGGTAATAGAACATCTTTGCATGTTCTCCTAATAAGATGCAAGTCAGATTCTAAGCGTTTTGTTTTGTCACTGAATCCCATGCAGTTATTAAGGGCCAAAGATCTTTTCTACAGCCTGCTTACTTCTTGAATGAAATTAGATACTCCTTACCTTATTCCCTGAATAATGTAATAGAAAATGCATGAGTTCATTCAGATAATCTGACTGTGTCTCCTGCATGCTGTATATTATATATGTACTGTGTATTTTTTAATAAATGTTTAATAAATGTTGGTGATATCGCTGTGGTTCAGTTATTTGCCGTTGCTTAAAATGTATGATATTGCTTTAGAACGTATGTTCCAGGTTGTTTTTCAGAAATAGTGCAACTGCACATGTGTCTGTTTATATTTGCATATAAATTGCTTGTGAGAATTTAGGCTTCCTTGCTGGCATAGTGCTGGGCCGGGGTGGAGTTCCCCATTATAAAAATCGGTACATTAAAATTCCACAGTATAGCGAAAATATTACTGTGATACCATCCAAATCTACCGGTGGGAATAAAAGCAGCTTTGTGACATCTGTTGCTTTCTGAATGCCCTTTCCTAATTTCCTAATCCCTTTAGGGTGTGTGTTTATGTCTGAAATGTCTTTGCAGTAGGGTGGGATTTCATGGTTCCTGGGTCCTGGGTAGAGTGCTAGCAGGACTGTGTTGGTCCCTTAGTGGCCTAAGTATTGAGATTAGCATCAGAATGCAGACGCTGAGGTGCTCCTTCTGCCTTGCCATACTCAGTAGGCTAACTCTCCAGAACATTAACATTTATACGGAAAGCTATGCGACAGCTAGCTGAGAGGTTGTGAGCTGGTTGTGCTAACTGGTACGTATTCTCTTGCTTGTATACCTAGCAATGCATGTCAATTTATGGTTTGGAGAATTTATTTTTCAAGTATTTAAAAAATTGTTGAATTGTTGATTATTATATTTGTTCACTCTCTCTTTTTTCCCCTCAGAAATACCTGCATATACTATTAACAAACACGTCATTCCCCTTTCATTCGGGGAAGGGGCCTGGCTGGCGTTCATAGCTATAGTTGTCTTGAGATTACACGGTGTAGTTGCATATGAATGCTTTCAGAGACTCATGGCCATCCATATTTCTCAACATCTGTCACACAGCTCTGCAAGGTTTTTTTTTGTTCTACAACTGAACTCATTTGTTGATACATGGTTTTCTTGAGTTTATAAATTTGGTAACTACAGTTGTAGCATTGCTGGTTTAACTGGAAGCAGCTGTTAGCCACTGTTGTACAGTGAACAGCTCTGGACAAGGTAGGCCTGTGCTGTATGGTTGAATCAACAACCAGGAAAAACAACAGAAATAGTCATTAATAATTATTACTATTGGTCTATTATTACTATTGATGGTTATTACTTGTACTTAATGTTCAACTCCTCTTACTTCTATAAATGTACAAATTTGGTATATGTATCTAGTTATTTCTGGATTCCCAATTTGTGTGCCCCCTGCCTCGAGTCCTGTGTTTCCTGGGATAGGATGTAGACTCTGTGTGCCCCTGTACTTATCAAGATGCATGGACATTTATTTATTTAGAGGTTGAATTCATTTGTCCAAGATGTAATTGGGATTACTGAATTTGTTACATGCTCATTGCAGAAATTTGGTGAGATGCCTATTCTTTTCAAAGGTAATTCTGCCATGATTTGATAATGTCATGAAATGGGGGCATCATGTGGCTCAGCAGGTTAAGACTCTGTGCCTGTGATCGGAAAGTCGTCGGGTTGAGCCCGCCCTCAGCGAAACCCTAAACCTCTAGCCCCATAGGCGCCACTGCAGATAGCTGCCCTTCATTGCCAAGCTTGTTCTCACCTACAAGGGTTGGACAATGAAACTGAAACACCTGGATTTAGACCACAATAATTTATTTGTACGGTATAGGGCTTCCTTTTGCCACCAGTTCAGCATCAGTTGGTCTTGGGAATGACAGACACAAGCCCTGCACAGTAGACAGAGGGATTTTATGGCATTCTTCTTGCAGAACAGTGGCCAGGTCACTATGTGACGCTGGTGGAGGAAAACCACTCTGTCACCGGTCGTGCTGTGTATACTGGTGCATTATCATCCTGATACACGGCACCACTTTGAGGGTACAATGTTTGAACCATTGGGAGAACATGGTCCTCCAGAATGGTTCGGTAATCCTTGGCAGTGACAAGCCCATCTAGAACAAGTAGTGAGCTTAGGAAATGTCATGATATTGCAGCCCAAACTATCACCGATCCACCCCCGTGCCGCACTCAGGGTACACAGTTTGGGTGGTAAACCTGTTTGGGGGCTTCTCAACACCGTAACGCTCTCAGATGAGGGAAAGGCAGTGAAGGTGGACTCATCAGAGAATGATATACAGTGATCCCTCGCTATATCGCGCTTCGACTTTTGCGGCTTCACTCTATTGCGGATTTTATATGCAAGCATATCTAAATATATATTGCGGATTTTTCGCTGGTTCGCGGATTTCTGTGGACAATGGGTCTTTTTATTTTTGGTGCAGGCTTCCTCAGTTGGTTTGCCCTGCTGATTTCATAAACGGGATGCTATTGGCGGATGGCTGAGAAGCTACCCAATCAGAGCACCAGAATGCGAATGGCGCATGACTGTAGTGTTCATATTTTAGAAATATGATACTAATATTAAAGGAATAATCATAATATATCTAATATAACTGGGCAAGTAAGTAAAACGAATGCATTACTGTATATTATAGTAAATATAAAATTTTTGTTAAAATATGTATTATTACAATGTGTTTACAACTACATTTTACGTATTAAATGAATCTCCTCAATGATATACGATACGTATATTTGTGTGTAGTATATAAACAGCGTGTTTACATACGTAATTTCAACGAATCTTACCTAATATCTAAGAGAATAAGAAGGGTTTATAAGGCTTAAAATATACAAAAATAACCATATTAACATATGGTTTTTACTTCGCGGATTTTCACCTTTCGCTGAGGGTTCTGGAACGCAACCCCCGCGATAGACGAGGGATCACTGTATATTTCATATTGTCCACAACCCAAGTTTTGTGCTGCTGGCACCATTGAAACTGACGTTTGGCGTTGGCACGAGTGACTAAAGGTTTGTCTATAGCAGTACGACCATGGATTCTGACCCTGTGGAGCTGCTGAGTAACACTTTTGGTAGAAACAAGAGAGTTGAGGTGCGCATATATTTCAGCAGTGAGTCAGGCAGCTGTAGTTTTGTGTTTTTTACATACGAGCCAGCTTAGCACCCGGACATCCCTTTCAGACAGCTTCCTCTTGCGTCCACAGTCACTCTTGTTGCATGTGGTCCGTCCTGCCTGGTGGTATGCCGACATTACCCTGGATACCATGGCACTCAATACACCACAAAGACTTGCTGTCCTCATCACAGTGCCAGCATGTGCAAGTGTGATGCGCACTAACAATGTGTCCTCTTTTGAACTCTGACATGTGTTGTGTGGATTGTAATATTTTTATGCACAGCTGTGCTATTGCTCTGCTAATTCAACCTTCACACTCTGCTCATACTGATTTGAATGTGCAATCAGTGAAGATTGACCACCAGGCTGCATATATATAGGTGTGAAACCTCAAACATTGGCCAGTGTTTCAGTTTCATTGTCCAACCCCTGTATATATGTGTGAGATGAGCAAGATGGAGCAGGAGAAAAGTGATTTCCCCCGTGAGGGATCAATAAAGTGTCATTAAATTAAATGAAAAATTAAATTTAAATGCTCCTCCTTCACAGGTAGTGAAATTCCTCTCTAGGCTTTCAAGCTGTAAAATAGTTGGTTTGTGGTTATTTCTGTAAGCACATTAATAGCCTGGTGATGCAGTGCTTTTCATTCAGAACAAATAAATAAGGCAAAGCAAATGGTACATAATATGACTGTGGCATCCCCTGGGAAGTCGAGTAAGCCTCTATCTCGATATCATCCTTTGCCACTGTGCCACCTCTGTGCTGCCTCGTGGGCATCTTTATAAACAAGGTGTCGTAACCGTGACAATGATAGATGGTTTGCGGCAAGGAAGCGCTGTGGGATTTGGCTATGGCTCATTTTCAGAAGCTTTTTGCAGCTTCATTCATCAGGTTTGCTGAATGTGTCATATTTTGGGTAAAGGGTAGCTTAGGGGGTGCTGGCTTCTGGATGAGCTGTTTCAGCAAACTGTGTTTATCAGAGATTCTATGGCACATGTCCCATGGGTGTGGGTGTTCAATCTGACATGATGGTCAAATTCCCATTTGGTCCCTTTTAGCAAAAAGCCACATCATCAACCCACAGTACAACAGGCTAAATGGTCTCCCTTTCCATAACCAAAGAGATTATATTTAGTGTGTTGTTTGACACTTTTTTAAAAATGATGGAGGATAGTATGCAGTTGTGATCTCCAGGTATTTTTGATGTGGGTCTGATTACACTTATTTCATAAAAAAGTACCATGAATGTTACTCAGATAACTAGCCAAGTTTAGAACCAATCCTTATTTTTTTTTACATGGTGATACTGTGAAATGTGTATTGTCTGGATTATGACATTATTTAACCTGTGTTTCCTTATTTGAGCAAATATTCAACTAATTTTTGAGAGTTAAGTCCTCCTTCTGCTTCTACATGCTACATCTTAGACTTGTGAGAATGAAAATGTAGCTTTATCTATCACGTCACCTCTGGCCTTTGAATAAATAGATGTGAAATGCAGTGCTACTTTTGTACCCGCGGCTAAATTGTTCTCAAATTGCCCCCCTGGGCCGTGTCGCTGGAGTCCGCAGCCTGTTGAAGCTTCCCTCTGTCACAGCTCACAAGGAGCAGACCGCTTAGCACTGCAGCACTCAGTTCTGTAGCAACACATCGCAATTCCTTGACACACTATTGCATTGTCTAACTTGCCCAACCTCCGCCGTCTGCATACTCTGGAGCTTTAAGGCCATGTTTATGACCATTTGTCATGATACTTATGTATGTACACTTTTTATATAAATATATATAAAATAAATGATAATTTTCCTAGTGTTGTTTTTAGTGGATTTCAATTTGAAACCTTTAAGTTCAAAACCAGTCTTCCTAGTTTCAGTCTCTGTTGCCTAAAATGATGGTGGTATCCGGGTTTGGAGTGACTGCAAAGAAATCAGTCTGCCTTTGAGTATTGTCCCATAAATCATGAAAAAGATGATGATATCAGGGTTGCGTTTCAGGCTACGCAGTTATGTTCAGCAGTTATGTGGTCATGAATATTCTTGCTAGAAATGCTATATTATCCTGATTTTTCTTGGCAAACCAGTCGGATTCCACTTGATAGCAAATCAGTATTTAAATGGCTACCCCAAGCTAATAGGGATGTGGTCAAGCTCTCAGAACTGGTCAACGGATGTCTAGAACAGTCCACTTAGTTTCCTCTCTAAGTTAATAGTATTGGTTTCACTCACTGTGTAAAAAAAGAAGCTGTGAATCTGACTGTGTTAGCAAGCAATTGCGTTAATACCTGTGCATTAATAGCCTAGCCTAGCTTAGCTACAGACTTTAAATGGCTTGGCTGTCTCTAGGCTGAACAGGTGATCACTGAAAGATTTATCTCTGCATCCTTCGTCAGCAAAAATCAAGTCTTGTGGGTTTTCACCATGTCTGCAATTTTAGCGCCGTCTACCAGGCAGTCATGTGAGGAACTATGCCACTCAATTTTGTATGTTTCTCATAAATAGAAGGGAAGATCATTGTCATTTCCCTTTATTTTCTAAGCTCTTGTAGGTCTTTGCAGTGACAAACTATACTGCCAAGACAGGTTATAAATTGATTTAGTCAAAGCCCTCAGTTACACTCTATTAGGAGGGTGTATGTGGCATCCTGAACTAAATAAGTTGATGCGTACACAATTTTGGAAAAACATTGAAGCTAATACAAGAAAATGGGGTGGAGGGGAATGAATATGGCAAATGGCCCGTTCATATGTGGACTCGAGACCGGTATCACATGTTCCGCTATACATAAGCCAGCAGCACTGGATGATGTATTCCAGTTAGCAGTGCTAGCTGGACATCAGTTCCGGTGTATGAGAGAGAGTTCCGTGAAGAAAGCCACAATGGTTCAAACACTAGACAAAACTACTAAATTTTTCAATTGCTAATAAATTCAAAATATTTTAAAGTAATTTAATTTTTTTGGTCCACGAAACAATGCTACGGATATGATTTGTCCAGTTTTGCCTTCATATGTTACCCGGCAGTAATTAATTTTAATCTTTAATTATTAATTAATCTTGCATTACATGGAAATTACTGTGACTAAATATGGTTGAAGCCTAATTACTTTTGTTCTCCCCCCTCGTACAGAGCTGAGAAAACTGAAGTCCTCAGTGATGACCTTCTACAGGTGACTACAAACATCCTTTGACATTTTCTTCTCCATTGCCTGTAGATCTATATAAATCTCCTTTTGGCAGCATTGTACACAGGCCTCTATTCCTAATGAGATTATGAATCATCATATTAAGAGGCTATATTTGCCTGTCATCCTAATGTCTGACATGCGTTGTGAGCTATAACCGCTTAAACACCTTGGGCTGGAGGTGTTTGAATAGCATATAATGATGTCTAAATTGCATTTTTGTTGGGGTTCAGTCCGCATGTAGCGCTAATATAAATACACAGGCCATACTTTCAAAAAGGGAGAATGTGTAGGCTTTGTTAGTCTGTCCTGTGATATGTAGAAGGTAATTTACACTAAGGGTTACTTTATAATGCCATCTGATTAAGTTAATGGAAAATTGTAGATGTGCTTAGAATATCCAGTACAAAAACAGTTGCATATTTCAAAATGGATGCAGCTACAGTGTTATGAATTTGCAGCTGAAACTGTAATAAATGCATGGTAATAACGCTCCGAGCCCTGAGGGCTGCCCTGCTTCAGGAGATGCCATATGCTGCTGCTGTTAGTGCTGAGTGCTGCCCTTCAAATTTTTTCTTCGTCCGTCCTCTCATTAACAAATTGGTCATATCGGTCAAATGTCCTGTGCAAGAAAAGACATTAGCTGCACCATTTTACTCCTGTTTTATAGCTAGACACCGAGCACATGTGTCTGCCCCGTTGTTTTTATTGTCTGACCTCTGGTACACTTTGGTAAACACCCTGAAGAGGAACAAGGGACACCAGGCTAGCGTGAGGGATTTCCGCTGCTTGTTGTGTGCTTCAGTTTCTGTCTCTGTGTGTTCGCTTTTCGAGTTTCTACAGCTACAGATATGGAGAGGTACAGGGCCTGGGGCGGCCGGGAGGACCAAGCTCACAGCCAGGCTCACAGCCAGGGTCAGGGGTCATGGGTCAGGGAATGGGGATGTGGCTGGCCCCTCATTTAGCAGCGCGTTTCCCGTGCATGGTGGTGCAGGGAAGCCGGCAGCGAACTGGGACAGGAATCCCCCCCCCCTCACTGGAATGCTAACGGGGGCAGCTCCTGGCACTGGGCGCCACGCTCCGTTTAGAGGCTGTGTCCGCCACAGCAGGGAGCCCTTGATGGAAAGTGTATTGGAGGATCAGGGAGCGGAGGTGGTTATCTCGTCTCCCAGCCAGTAGAATTCCTGAGTCGCCTGGCTGTTTTTGGAACGCGGTAGCATTTTTTCTTTTCTTTGGTGTCTCCCTTCATGTGTGCCCTTTATTCTGTCACACCCATAGCTGCCCTCAGGAAGAAACTGCTCATAGTTTGTGTTTTTCTGACACTCAGTGTTTGTTCAGATGTTTAATAATTTTTATAGCCCCTCTTCAACTATAAATTGTTTTGCTTGGGAGTGCAGCTCAGGCAAAACGGGCACACCCATGTTTCAGCTTTAAACATGCACTGTAACCCTGCATGTCCTTATGTAAAGGGTTTTGTATATGCCTGTGTTCACGTGTCCTTACCTGTAGGCAGTGACGTTTTGTATACAGACCCCAGGTGGGAAAAAAAAATGCGCTACTTAGTTTGAAAGAAATTGCTTTGTCGACATTTAATGAGATTTAGTTTTTTCTTTTAAGAATGTTTTTGATGGTGGTTGAGGGCGGTTCAGAGATTCTGTAAAATTTTCTGGTATTATTAACTCATTCACAAGTCCTTTGGGAGTGTTGTTGCCATGGGTGGCCTTTCCCGTCTTCACGGTGGGAAGTACCTTGTGGAACGAGGAACGAGGCTGACCGAGGTTCACACTACCGATGAAAGCGGCGTAGCTTGTGTTCCAGGTCTGTTGTGCAGGTCTTTGGGTGCTGAGCTGTTTTACGGGCAGGCAGGAGGTGCAGCGCCTACAGAAGGCAGAATGGTGCCCCCCTTGGTCATTATTCATCAGACTGATCTGCAGTTTGCTGTACTGTTTCTTTCACTGATATTTTGTGGTGTCCCCCCCCCCCTGCACAGATTGAACGCCGCATGGAGATGGTGCGAGCTGTTTCTCACAACACCCACAAGAGAATGGTCTCCTGTCTGCAGGGACACATTGGCACAGATGCTGAGAAGAGACACGTAAGGGCAATATCGGCGAGCCCCTCCTAACTCACAGAGGATACGCTGCTTGTATACGAATCCATGCCCCCCCTCCCCCCCCCGAGGCGTGACAGTGATCGCTCTAATGTAATGCACTCTAACCGTTTGTTCCCACAGAAGAAACTGCCACTGACGGCCCTGTCGCAGGCCATGCAGGATGGGGGCAGTCAGCTTGGGGAGGAGTCCCTCATAGGGTGGGTTGCGACCCGCCGGACACGCCGTACACCTTCCAGTTTAGTCTCTGCTTCCAGCTTTTCACTGTACAACTGACTCTGTTGCCACAAAGAATAAAAGTACGCAAATGTAACTCTGTATATTGCCTTCTCAAACTAAAACTGAATTATGCAAATTCCAGAATGATCTTACTCACAGAATACCGCTTCAGGCAGCTTTGAAAAGTAGTTTTCAATTAATTCCTACTGATCTATAATGTCATTTTCACTAATATAATTTCGGAGACCATTTTGTGTTGTTGGAATTGTTTTGTCATTCTTGCCTGGTGCACCCTCTCTCTTTCTGTCCACCTGGGGATTGTGGGTATTTCTTTAAAAATTGGACGCGTCTTTGAATTTTGGGGTGGATCGTCCACTATGGATATGTCATACCAGTGGGGGGTTAGATTTACAAAGTGTTACATTTTCTGGTTTGTTGCTGATTTAGTCGCACCTGAATGTTCGTTCACTGCTATAAAATGAATCAAACTGATTAACTAACTGCCTGAACAGTCACATACAGAAATAATAAAATAATAACTAAAATTAAAATAATAATTAGGATAAAATTCTGTTGGCAATGTGTCATTTTTTATTAATTTAAACTGATTATACAGAGATGACTGCCAAAGCCAGCAAAATTCATTTAAATAATTCTATTTTAATTATTTGGATTAATTATTGAATTCCTGTCAGAGATAATCTATTAAATCCCTTAGTGAGTTTTTACAGTTTTATTTCTGAATTCTCTGTGCGTTTCGTGGTTGAAATGTTTCTTTCTTTAGAAAGCTCTGTAGTTAGCTAGGAGGCATCACGCTTGTTTCAGCTGTTTTGCATTTGGTGGCTCTTTCGGTTTTTCTTGAGCCGGGTGGTGCTGGGATCTCACGACACTCTCCGTGTGTTGGCAGTAAGATGATGGAGGTCTGTGGAGATGCTGAGCACCGTTTGGCCTCGGAACTGATGCAGCACGAGATGCAGATCGAGAAGGATGTCTTGGACCCCCTCAATCAGTTAGCAGAGGTGGGTCTGTGCTCTCTTAGTCTTCCCCTGCTCTAGCCTTTCTGCTGGGTCACTCTTGTGGCTTCTTCTCTTTCATGTGTGTGGCCTAATCAAAAAAACATTGGTAGAAAATGGTGGACGTCCAGTGGTGGCGGTGAGCCAGACTCCGCTTCCTCACCGCTGCTAAATGACGTGTTGCTCTCTCGCCCCCAGGTCGACATTCCTAACATAGTGAAGCTGAGGAAGCAGCTAGCCAGGCTCGTGCTGGATTACGACTCGGCTAGAGCTAGGTAACGTCACTCATTTGTCCGTGGACGAGTCCACAGTGTTGGGTTATGGCTCTCATGATCTTCGTGTAACTTTTTTTGTGGGCTCGTTTGACTTCTTTGTTTACTAGGTGGTTGCAGGCAACCAAGTCCATAATCTCAGGAACAAACACCCAAGCACTGACAGCCAAGGCAGATTCCCTGAAGGAGGAGGTGGATGAAGCCATGAACAAAGTGGAGGTTTGCAAGGTACCGCTTGCCACTGGCGCCTGAAGCTCCTTTGCTTCTATAGCTTGATAGACGGTCGGCTTCTCCCACGGGGTCTGGGACCGGACTTGCTAGGGAGGAGATATACTGCAAACAGGATACACATGACACTGGGGAAAACCGCAGTGACAAGGCAAGAGTCGCGGCCCCCGCCGGCTGGATGAAGTGAAAGTGTTGCTACTGTTCAGAGTCTCCATTTGTTCAGTTATTATAAGCAGGTGACTCGTACGTCACATGACCCACAGAATTTGAAGAACGGCAGTCAGAGGTGCCATACCCATTGGTTATCAGTCAATATTTACTAAGAGTCCTAATTAAGTAAATCAAACTATTATAATGCAGTGTGTGTTTCATCGTTTTATTTGATTATCTTTATAAGTTAAACTATTATGCAAAAACAGTGCACAAGGCTTTTTATTGGCCAGTTGAAATTTGAGCAATCATTCAGCACTGGAAATATATAAAATATCCACGTGGTTCTTTCGCTTCCCCAGTCATTCTATCTTATGCACTGTAGCATAGCGGTCGCTGAAGCGCCGTAGCAGCAAGCAAGCAGGCAAACTGACGTCACTGAACGTTCTCGCGTTTACGATTGACTCCATGCTTAGAAACATGCCATTCTGTAATGAAATGGTTTTGGCACAGTGCCTGTTTATTTGTTAGACAGTCCATTTAAGAAGCAGTATTATCAGCCAAAGTGGCCCCTGTGCCCTTGCTGGGCCTTTTCACTTTATTCTTCTGCACATGCGTGTTAGTTTAAAACCAGCTGGCACTCAGGGTCGACCTTTTCATCCCTCTGCTCATCAGGACCAGCTGGCTGCAGACCTGTACAGCTTCTTTTCTAAGGAAGGGGACTATGCACGCTATTATGTATCGGTGAGTGGACACTCTGACGTTGGTCAAGGCATGTTGTGTGTTTAATTCATGATCCTAATGTATGCATACACACAGCCTATATATTTTGATATTGTAGATAGTGTTTGTTCTCGTTTAGCTTATTACACAGCTTTACTCACCTGGAAAGACTTCTGTAAATGAATTCAGATGGTCACTCTCAGTTTCAGAAGACTCAGTGGTGTAAGGTGTTAGGGCACTAATTTGTAATGGTGTCAAGTCAGATTTCACTAGTGGATGGCAAAGTGCTGACAAATACTGAAGTGAAATCTCATGAGAGTCACCAAGAATCTAGAAAAATAAATAACATATTTTCTATGTAGCGAGTTCACCTTGCATGTCATACACCTCCAAAAATACTCTTTCCCATGCTAAAAAAGAATCAAATTAGTTTTCCGTCTCGCTGTGTCTCACTGTCTTCATGACATGTACGCCGTAGATGATGCCCTCATCCTCTACAGTGTGGGCCAGCTGTGCAGCACACCTTTCTGTAAAGCCCTTTCTTTTTGGCTTGTTTTTATAGTTATTTTTTACTGTGTATGTCTTTGTTGCTGGTCACAGTTACTAGAAGCGCAGGCTGATTACCACCGGAGGTCCTTGTCTGTGCTGGAGAGTGTCCTCCCAACTATCCAAGAGCAGCAAGGTAGAGTGCACTGACACGCTTTACCCTCAATGCCATAGCACATAAATGCACTTTACCCTCAATGCCATAGTGCATTAAAGCGCTTTACCTGCTACGCTACAGCGCATTAATGCGCTTTACCCATAATGCCATAGCACATTAACGCGTTTTACCTGCTACGATACAGCGCATTAACGCGCTATACCCATCTCACTCTGGAACATTAACACGCTATAGATCAGTCATCATGAGGTTATTACAGAACTAGCTGCTGCTTCTTACGAAGCAAGTTAAGTAGCTCATATTATGTCTATAGTAGCATAGGACTAGGGTTGATAGGGTTATAACATTTGAAGTTCGCATTTACATTTTCTAGTTGAAAAGCCCAGTTCATTAATCATGTATCCAGAATTGCAGCTCTGTAATCAACAAAGAATCATCAATCAACAAAGAATAAAAATAATTTCTGAGTAATTTTAATCTGTAGCCTTTGTTTTGATTTACTGTGCGCACCCCCCCCCCCCCCCCCCCCCCCCCTACGCAACCAGGGGCCCCCCCCCCCCCCCCCCCCACACCGCGCGGCGCGGCGCACCCCACGCGCGGCGTCGGTGGGGCCCG
>JAAGVU020000092.1:15593161-15607069 GCA_011763525.2 Mormyrus iriodes | reverse complement strand
GTGGCTGTGGAGGCCATTTGAGTACAGTGAACTGATTGTCATGTTCAAGAAACCAGACTGAGATGATATGAGCTTTGTGACATGGTGTGTTATCCTGCTGGAAGTAGCCATTAGAAGCTGGGTATACTCTGGTCATAAAGGGATGGACATGGTCAGTAACGATACTCAGGCAGGCTGTGGGATTTAAATAATGCTGAGTTAGTACTAAGAGGTCCGTAGCGTGTGAAGAAAATATCCCTCACACCATTACACCACCACCACTATCTTCCATGTTGTTTTACATCCAGTTACAACCCTACCTTCTGAATGTCGCAGCAGTAATCAAGACTCATCTGACCAGGCAACGTTTGTTCTGTCTTCCATTGTCCAATTTTGGTGAATAAAAAGCCTCAGTTTCCTGTTCTTAGCTGACAGGAGTGGAACCTGATGTGGTCTTCTGCTGCTGTAGCACATCTGCTTCAAGGTTCAATGTGTTTAGAGATGTTCTTCTGCATACCTTAGCTGTAACCAGTGGTTATCTGAGTTACTGTTGCCTTTCTGTCAGCTTGATCTTCTCGGACCTCTGTCATCAACACGTGAACATTAACTGAAACTCCTGACCTATATCTCCCTGATTTTATACATTATTATATATATATTATTATTAATGAGAATTCAATCGACTAGGCGAGATTGATCTGGTGTGATTTACCATGTAATTAAACAGATATTACGTTTTGTTTGGGGCCCGTCCACTGAGTTTGATGGGTGACTGACAGATTTTAATGGTTGCTGGTATCATTTAAACTCTAATTTAAACAATCATTTAAATAACAGTTTAAATGATTATTTAACTAATAATTTAAATAACATACATATATTGAATATTGTCACAAAACACCCTCCATACTCGACAGGTATCTATGTAACAGGTGAGCCCTTCTGCCTTGAGTTTTGACCTGTACTTTGCAGCTGTACCATTTGGCCTTTCTGGAGCTGCCTTGACTCCGCTATTCTGCAGCCGCCCTTGTCTTCCCGCGCATCTAAGCTGTGGCTGACAGGCTGTTCAGATTCTGTGGCTAATCGTCCCACAGGGTGCTTTTGTCCATTGTTTTCGCCTGCGTTGTCCTCGACACCCCATTCCGTTCATTCAGGCACCTTGGGCCATCTCATGTTTTACTTTCCTGGTTTCCCCGTTTGAACCAGGTCTCGACTTCTCTTTCAGCATTTCCTAATTTACGATGAGACTCATCTTTCACTTTTGTGTTACAGGATGGTGTCGATTTGCACATTTCCCACACTGCCTGTATTTCTGTTTTGTCTTTCTTACCATTTTGAAGGTCCTATATAAATGTTACTTCTTGAACTATTTGACTTTTTCTCAATTTCTTGATTATGTTCCAGTTTTTTTCCTAAATGTCAGATTGTCGGCAGACTGCAGTGTGTTTCTCATTTTACTCCAATGAAATGCGGCTTGTAATTGACTGATCTGTGCTGAGTTATGAAAATTAGAATCTTACGGAAATTTGGCTGCGCTCTGTGCTCAGTCTGAGAATCCACTCCCTCCTATAAATCAGACTGATGCGTACAGCTGCATTTTTGTTTCCCTTTAAACTGAGTGTCGTTTTACAGTGTGATGTTGAAAGTTGTCCGTGCTGAAGCAACCCTTGGCATTGGCTGTTGGTTTTCATGAAGAGCTTCTGTTTATACAAATACAGATGAGGCTCTCCTGTTTGGGCCTGATACACGTCCAGTGACTGAGTGGGATAATGGTGGGAAATAAAGGGCTGTGTGTGTGTGTTTTTAATGAGTGTTTCTGTATCTCCGTACCAAGGAGCCTGGCAGAGATGGCAGCCTCCACTTCCGTTCATGTGGTGACCATAATCGAACCCATCATCCAGCACGCGACCTGGTTCTTCCCTGGTGGTACGAACTCCCTCTCTGTAATTCACCTACAGCACAGTGCACACTGGGCTATGGTGTCTCAGTTAAGAGTTTCCTGTCTCACAATTGTAGAAGTATGTTTACGTTGCTCTAATGATGTTAATCGAGAAGCAGTTAGAAGATGGATGGATGTTTATTTATAAAGAAGCTCTTATTGATGGGCAAATTTTTATCGAAAATGTTCATATATACGGGGGAATGCTTAATATACTGTCTGGCGCCACTAAATGTGGTGAATAAAGACTATCCCTGACTGTCTATGCAACTTACAAGGACTTGCACATTTTTAAAAAAAAATATTTTTTTTTTTTTTTTTTTTTTTTTTTTTTTTAAGTAAATTAATATAAAAATAAATTTTGGCCAACTGTAGGCCTGGCAGTGCTACGCTACCTAGTGCGCACTGTGTGCCATATGATTGTTGCTGGAACAGAAGCCGTCGTAAGTCGGGATGGTCTGTGACGGAAATGCGGCAGCTGTAACGACAGGGCTCACTGTGCCTTCCAGATGTGGACTTCAATGTGTCAGGCATGTTTGCGATGCCCACGCCCACTGCAAACCACACCAACCACCTAGGCGCACCCGAGACTGAGTCGGGCACCAGTGACCGGAAGCGGCCCGGCAGCGGGCCGGCGCCGGAGGCCGAGATCACGCGCCGAGACAGGTATCCATCCCATCACAGGGCTGCCGGCAGGCAGGATTCAAGATCTGCTGTGTCCGCCTTCTATGTTGTTGCAGAGGAGTCCATTGTAGTTATGCAGGACTGAATGGACTATGTTTAACTACATCCCATTTCCCCCTTTTTTATGTGTGTTGAAAGCCAATGAAATAAAATTTATTTTGACTGATAAAATTCTAAAAAAGAATGTCCATTAATCTCATAACTGCAGCCTGGTACTGGATAAGCAGTTATGGAAGATGGATAATCCTGTATTGGCAGGTGCTATGTCTAGTAAAATTTGATTGTATAGTTCCCTTTATAAGAGCTTATTTCTGTGTTCGTATATATACTCGTATTTACATGGCTCCGGTTCTCTAGTGTCATTCTAACAGCGCCTCAGTGTTGGCATTTTCCATTTCAAACCAATGATCAGCTGACTTCATGTACTTATGCAACCTCAGAATCCCATCACTGTGAAAAGATTCTGATGCTAAATCAGGAATAGAGCCACAGTTTCACTGCTTCGTTTAAATATGAGATTTCTCGAATTGTATATATCCCTAAAACTCAAACTCTTCAGTAACCATGAACAGCGACTGAGTTAGGGCCTTTTTGCAGTACATAAATGCAAAATGCCAACAATGCCAATTGCATAATTTCTTTACTCCATTTCAATCAATGCTTTGCACTCTTAATTTTAGGGCCAAATGGAACCAATGACATTTTTTTTGCCCACTAGTCATGTGATTTTTAGATCCCAGGGGCCCTTTCTCATGTCCACATGCTTGCTGTTTCTGTGCTTACTGCAATCTGTATGTTGGAGTATTTTAAAATGGCCTTTACAGTTCAGTACTAATAAAATTATTAAGTGTTATTAACTTATTAAAGCTCTTTTTTCCACTTCCTCTCTGCACATTATGTCCTGCACATTTAGCTTGATTAGAAATGGAAAACATTTTGAATAAATATATACAGCTGTGGAAAAAAAAATTAAGAGACCATTCTATATTTTTTAAACAAATCTGCATTTTTAAATTCTGGCTTAATTGTGGTTCTGCTAGCAGAATTCTACACCGAGCAGCTGGTTGCTTCCAGGCTTATTCTTGTGACAGCAGTACACAAGAATAAGGTGAAGCAGCAGACACTGAGAACGACCAGAAACCAGCCAGGTAGGGGGCGGAAATGAATTTCTAATGCCAGAGATGATGGTTAACTCATCCGGCAGTTTCTCATGAATCGTAGGATGACATCAAGTGACTTTCAGAAGGAATGGGAAACATTAAGTGGTGTGAAGTGCACTGCTAGGACAGTTCGTATCAGGCTCCTAGAAGCAGAACTGTAGTCCCATAAAGCAAGGAAGAAGCCCTTCATTAATGAGAAACAGAGAGGAACCAGGCTGCAATTTACGAAGAAATATATATTATTCACAGACATACAAAAAATTGTGCAGTGGTCTCCCCATGTGGTCTCCCCATTTTTTCCGTAGCTGTGTATATATAATATATATTATGTATATTACACACTTACAGTTAAATCAGTCGCTCCACCTAAACAGACTAATTTGGTAGCATATTTGTGTAACGGTCCAGTCTGTACATGGGAGGAGGAGGACCTCAGGACCTGCTGGCTTCTGTTCTTCCTCCTGTCTTCCTGGATTTGCTCAGGAACAGGCCTCTCCCGGTGTTCCTGATGTCAGATTTCAGACTGTGTTCCAAGGCCTCGAGTTCCCTGCCCTCTGCTGTACAGCTCTTTTCCTCTTTGCTGTTCTGGAGTCCTGGTGTGCCTCTCTCATCCTGCAGTTTTCATACCCGGCCCTGGTGTGTCTCCATCTCGTCTCTCTAGCCCCGCTAACAAATTATTGGACCACACCCCGCGTAGAGGCGGCACTCTTAATAGAAAGCAGCACGTTTCCCCTGCGTTCCAGCCCCCCCTGCCGCCGGTTGAGGCTGGGGGCACTGCCCCAGTGCAGCCTCTGGCCGAGCTTCAGCCCCAGCAGCAGGTTCAGTCTGCGGCCATAGAGCTCTGCCTGCCCAGCCTGGTGCTGGCCATGCAGCAGCCCTTAAGCCAGAACCCAGAGGAGAGCTGGTAAGGACTGATACAGAAACAACAGGCCTGCTGCATGCTCTCAGTGAAGAGTCAACCTTTTCCTTCCGACTAATTCCGATTTCTGCTGCATTTTCACCTTTTTATAGTTCATAATTGAATACATTTTTTTATGCAAATCTTTGCATTCTTACCCAATCCTGAATTTAGGGTTAGATGCTCTGAATTTTTTTTGATCTTCCACTTCAGTTAATAGCACGAGAGAGTAGGACTAAATCTGAAGCAGCTTCCACCTGTGGGATCTTTCTGTTATTTTTGCTGGTCTGACAGCATATTCCCGCCGTGTCTGGGCACCATCTCTTAACTGCTGTTTTCACAAGAGCCTCCTCTAGCTGCCTTAAGCATGTATTGCACTCTGAGCCTCCTGCCACTGTTTGTGTTTCTTTAAGACTTTGAAGTCGCCCTCTCTCCTGTGCACACTCTGGATACTCTGTCTTGTTACATCAGAGCTGAGGAATCTGATCCATGCTCTGTTTACTGAGAGCGTATGTCAGTGTTGTTTAATTGCCTTATCAGTTCCCTGCCGTTCAGCACAGTTATCACGGTAACGGTCACCTTCTCGTATTCCTTAGCTCCTCGAAGGTGCGTGAGGCCACCACCACACCCCCACCTCAGAAGAACGGTTCAGCAGGCAGTCAGGTGACTCCCCCTAGCCTTGCGGCTGTATCCGGACCGAGCCAACTCAGTGTGGGGGCCCTGCAGACTGGCCCCATGGGTCCCAGTCCTCATCTGATACGCAGAGGTGACTGACAGCCCCCCCCCTTTGTATTTGGGGCGGTATGTTTCTTTATGGGTTAGTACTGTGATCAGATTGTTGTTGGTTCCAATACCGTGTCATAGTGATTTCACTGTTGGAGCCTCTAGCACAGTGTTTCTCAACGGAGTCCTCGGGGAGCCCCAGGCGGTCCACATTTTTGCTCTGTCCCAATTCCCTGGGAGTTAGGACGCAGCAAAAACATGGACAGTATGGGGGTACCCGAGAACTGGTTTGAGAAACACTGCTCTAGCAAGGCCTTTAAACTTAATTGCTCCTAGCTGACCCTACTTTTTCAATGGTACGTCACATTGGATAAAATATTCTAAATGAATGAATGTAACGGTAGTTATTTTCTGCACCCTTAGGTACAAAGAAACCAGCTCCTGCTCCACCAAAACCAGCTCCAGTCCAACCAACTGTACAGTCACACTTGCCCTCAGGAACAACTCAGCCCCCTGTTACATCACCAAAGCCCCTCTCCAGCCCGCCCCCTAGTGCTCCCAATCCGAATTACAATGCGCCACATCCGGCAGCGCTGCCTCGTCGGCATTCCAGCAACCAGCCCCCAATTCAGGCCCCCAACCATCCACCTCCCCAGCCCCCCATGCAGGCCGCACCACCAGTTCACCCTAAAACCTCCACCCCAATGACGGAGTATGGGACAGAGCAGTCACCCCCCAGCACCCCGACCCCTCCTGACACTCCTCCACCCTCAGCATCTCTCACCGACAGCCCGTCCTCCTTCCCCACCGGCTCCCTCCCTCGTCCGAGGCCTGTCCCCAAGCCGAGGAATCGGCCCAGTGTGCCCCCTCCTCCCCAGCCTCCCACCCCCGGCGGTGACGCTTCCAGTGACACATCCAGGAACAGTTTCGGTGAGGATGATCTGTGGGTTAACTTATGATTCACCGCCGCCTTTCAGCAGTACCAGTATGTTCAGTCTAGTACAATTTCTTTAATTTCTTTCTCAAGAAACACAACATTTGCTTTGAAACAAACACGAGTGTGGCAGAACATATTAGTAACACTGATCATCTTTATCTGATCATTTTTACTTTCTTTTTGTCACGTATCAAAATGGGTGAATCTTGCTGTATTTTTGTGCTGAATTCAAATATGTAATCAGAATTTCTGTATCACGCAAGAGTTTTGAGTGAGACAATTAAACCTTATGCTATATTTACAGTATATGTGCCTGGTTGAAGTGACACATCTTAAAAGTAGATGTGTATGATTCTCTGCTCTATTTGGCCTCAGGAACATCCCTCTTAAGGGTCCAGGAGAAGTCAGCCAGCATACTGGGACTCCACTGCCCATTATATCGTTTCTCGATATCAGAGAGGGACCTGGTCTCTACATGTCCAAACATGTTACAGCCTGTAAACTCCGGCAAAAAAGACTTATGTTACTTTGCACCGTTCTTTAAAGTATTAAAAATGTTCAGAAATAGAAATATTTTTCCAAAATTATGTTTTAATATATACATAATATAGACTTTAATATATACATTCATCCATTTCCTGAAACCGCTTGTCTTATTCAGGGTCGCGGGGGGGTCTGGAGCTTATTCCAGAGGCTACAGGCGTGAGACAGGGAACAACCCAGGATGGGGTGCCAGCCCCTTGCCGGGCACACTCACACATGCACTGCTGCAGGCAATTTGGTAACTCCAGTTAGCCCCAGCATCTTTTTGGACTGGAGGGGGGGGGGGGAATTGGAGTACCTGGAGTAAACCCCATGACGACACAAGGAGAACATGCAAACCCCACACACACGGAACTCTGGTGGAGACTTGAACCGAGCTCCCACTGGAGTGAGGCGACAGTACTACCCACTGTGCCGCTCCTATACCCTTACAATCTTAAGGGATTATATACTCTCAGTATAACCTAAAAATGATGTCATTCAAACACTATGGGTGATAGCAAAATTCTGAGTGCATGTCTGAAATTAGCATTAAAAGCACATAGAATACACCCTTTAGTTTTTCTGTTGCAAAGTCCTTGCTGACCAGTGTAATTATTTAGAGAAAAAATTTCAAAGTGATACTAAAAAGAAGGAATTGTTGTTGCTTTGGGTTTTTAGTAGTTTCTTGGTTTACTGATCCCCTTGGGCTAAAGAATAAAATCTTTAATACTGTTTTTCTAAAGATCAGCTTTGTTGTTTGTGCCTTTTTTTATTGTGTGATCACTTGAATAGGCTGCTTTAAAGTCTTCCGTCAGATTTCAGAGCATTTTTGCAGATCCATTCTACATACATAAGTGACACATTAACAAAATGTATCTGCCCTCCCCATTGTTACACGTAACAGTCTTTCTCTAGAACATGTGCACTAATACCTTTGTGTCATAATGCCTTCACAGGTTGATGATCTTTCTTTGAAGAAAGGTTTGTAATTGAGCGGCATTCGCAGCTGCCACCGTCAGCTTTTTGTCTGCTTCGTTGCTGTTACTAGGGTCATATTGCATGGCCCTTTGATCTGTTAACTTCCCCTCAGCCTGCTGTGTACAGCCTGCTGTAACCCGTTTGTCAAGGCTTGCAAATTCTCACATTTATGGCTAGTTAAACACAGGACAGCCTTTATTTTGCCTTGTGTGTATTGAACTACATGGCTGCACTCACCACATGTAACATGCGTGACATTTATGAATTTGTATTGTTAACAGCAGCATGAAATACGTTTCTAAATGAATTGCCATTTTTTCACAGTGAAAATATGAACGTGCATGTAGGCAGTTGCTATATTTACACTAGTGGCCAAAATTGTGGACACACTTCCAATTTTTAGAGACTGCAGGACTTTATTCGTTGTTGCTCCAGTTACTTATTTAATCGTCCGATATTTGTAACATTGATATTTGTAATTGTAAAATTCTTGGATTGTTTATAAACATTACCAGCAATATTCGTGTAGTAATTTTTAAAGCACAATGCCAAAATGCTAGGTGTTTCCACAGTTTTGGCCACTAGTGTAAAAGAACAGATATCGGGATGAGTAATAGTTAGTGATAAACGTAATCAATTATTATTTCTATTATTAAACTTAAAGCAGATAAAACAGCTATTATCCCCCGTTATTATTCAAAGGGCTGCATAAGGGAATGCCAGAAATGAAGTTCTTTCATCTGATTGGATATTATTTTCCTCTTTAATGGTTTACCTGGACTAAGGTTTAAAACGTTCCCAGTGCTTCATGAGAAAGTAAAAGTAGCCAACAGGTGATGATGATGATATTTGAGTAGTTTTATTTTAATAGTGCTGATTTTCATTGAGCTGCTTTGCTTAAGGCGGAGAGGAAGCCAGGGTAACGATATCGCCAGTGGGAGTAGCTGATACCCAGGGCCCACTTAACACCTGCTTTGCGCTTCACTGCCTGTGGCTTTGCACGCGACTGCCTCAGTGTTTCTAACCCAGGGGCGCGGACCAGTCACCTCGTGGTACTAGTGTTGAGTACTTTCTCTGCTTCATTCTGTCTGGGCTTGCCCTTGCTGTATGGAAATACTATGGGTTGTTTTTTTTTGGTTCATGTCAAGTTCAGATATCTTTCACTCACATAAATGTATGCCTGTCAGTTCAGAAAAAGAATTTCCCGTATTAATTTCCATTGTTTATGTACTTCTAAACTGCTTCCCATTTATGTTATGGGATAATCCTTCTGTTGAGTGTGGTTTAGTAGCTGTATGGAATATTTTTTTTATTATAGAATTTGACCATAGAATACATTCTTATGATTAAAAAATCTACCAAGCTCTAAGGAGCCTAAGGAGTTTTGAGCATATGCAGAACAAAAAAGCCTTATTTACAGAGTCAGAAAAAAAGTAAATTGACCGTAAGTAAAATAATAACTTGCTATTGCTGCTGTCCTCCCTGCTCAGATTCAGCTGTGGCTCCTAAGGCTGAGAGTGCCTCCCCTGTAGCCGAGCCTGCTGTGGACCGGCAGGCTGTGAGCCCAGCCAACAGACAGCTTCCCGTCGTTATGGCCAAGGACACCAAGCTTGAATCTGAAAGCACTGCGCTGTGAGGGGGTGTTCACCCCCCTGCTTCTCAAATGCCTCTCTCTCACTCTGCCTCAGACTATATTTTCTCTCTCACTCTCAAACAGACACAAAGTTGCCAACCAAGCTGTACGTGAGCTCACCACTGGATAATTGCAGTCAGCTACTTAAGAAATTTGAGTACTGCGAATAATATATTGTTGGAGCTGAATTCCTACTCTGCTTCACTGAGGAAGCTTTCATGAAACTTTGTGGATGAAATACTGCAAATGCTGAAATTCAAACCGTTCATGTTTGTAAGTGACGGGTTGTGAGCTGAATATTATAGTCAGGGAAAAACAAGCAAAAAAATGTTCTGGTGGCTGTTGTTGATATTTTAGCAAATTTAGGGAAATGATCTAGAAAGTTTGGGAAAGTAGAAGCCAAAAACCGTGTCGCTTTACCTTTTTGCTGTTGACTGCAGGTTTTCAGTTATCAGCCCATACCATTTTTTTTACAGTGTATAGAATAATTAATCTTTTTCTATTTATTTACATCAACACATTCCCATTACTAAGGTTATGCAGTATGTTCTGGCAGAACATTTTATGAATTGTCTATGACCGAGAGAAATTATGAATTGCAGCTTGAATGATTGTAATCTGCCATTTTTTGAGCTTTTGCTGTTTTGTGAATGAAGATCTTTACGTGGTGTTAAAATGAAAGCTCATGAATAAGTAATTATCAAGCAGGTTTGAGACAAATTACTGAGCGCTCTTCCTCAACCTAAGCAATTGGCTTACAAACGACCCAAATTACACAGCCACACAATTGCACGACTAACCTGATGAAAGTTATATATAAATGAATATTTACTTATCATTGTTTCCACTGAGCTGTTTTATTTTGTGAATATATATTTCTTTAACTTCATAAAGCAAAAACTATGATGGCTATGAAGTGGTAAACCTATTCACACAAGAAATGCTCCGTCATCCTTTCAATGACTGTCTAAATGTTGATGCTCCACTTCCAGTTAACAAAACCTAAATGGTACTAAGGGCCATTACATTTCCTGTAATTCCCAATTTGATTATTTGTACATATCCTTTTTATCATAAGGCAATCATTTATTGGATTTGGATATCATTTTGTTGCTGCCTTATCTTTTTTGTATTTACGTGCACTTTTGCAAGCCATTTTGCCTTGTCTGTGCACACAAGGCACCTATTAGGAAAGTTGTTCCAAATAATTATTGATCTCTGGTTGCTCTTTTTAGGCACAACATTCTTTAAAATGTTCTTTCCAGTGCAAACTGGCTTTATAATGCTTGGGTACATTCCCTTTCAAAAAGAATAAAATTACTACTGGTGAGAAAAAACTGTACCCATTTTTTCAGCATGATTTCCATAATTCAGCTGAACATCCATACACTCCAAATTGCCAGAAGTAAAATTTCATCTTCAGTGTTATCGAACTTATGCATAACTGTATCTAGGACAACCACTGTATATGTTTTTCAAGTCTGAAAAGTTCAAAATGCCAGGTTCAATGACCTTATCTGATCTTGTTCCATCTTCAGCTCTAAGTGCGTCATTCATGGCGAAACAAAATCCTTATATAGAATGACACGTGCGGTTAGTATGAAACTTTTTTATGAGAAAAATATTCAAGGTCAGCATATTTGACAAAGATTTAAAAAGATCTTTAATGCGAAACTAACTAACTGCATCTGGCAGACATTATAATACATTCCCACAACCTTGAAGATCTTTTAAAACAAAGACATGGACTTCTCAGATGCTGTGGCTTAGTATTATCCAATGCAAAAAAATGCCTAGTGGGTTGAATGCTCTCTGGTCCAGATCTTACGATGGGAAGGCTAAACTATTTTTTTTAAAAAAAGCAATTGTCCATTTAAAGGGCCCTTAACTTTCAGTTGGGGTACAGAGGAATTTGATGGGCTTGCTTGCTGATCTTCGGGAATTGAGAGGGGATCTGCAATGTGGCACTGTGCCCAAGGCTTGTGGGAGTTTTACTCACATAAAAATGTTCTGTGGGTGGAAGGAAAAATGATTGGTTCAGAGAGATAACCAATCAGATTGCAGAGGAGGTGGGTCCAAGCACCTAGAGGATCACGTCTTGGTCCTGCCTCCTCTAGTTGGTTACACCCGCTTTTCAAATTTCCTAGTTCCATCATACCTCTGAGAGTTCCTCAGTCCTTAAGAGTCTTCAGCATAACTGTGGTTGTCTCTGTTAAATTTGTCTCACTGTTTTCATTTTAAAAACTAGAAATCAATCTTTTCTAGCCTTGGCCAGCCAGATTCCTCCCACTCGGGAAAGGACTTGAAGCACACCATTTATTAGTGTGATTGCAGAGCAAATGCACTATTGTCATTCATCGCTTTTAATAATCTTATTCAGTCTGATTTTTGGCACGCTTCTCCTCTTACAGTTTTCAAGATATTGACCCCAACTTTCACTCATCCATTCTACACCCGACAGGTGTGCTTGTATACAGCTTTTGGATATGTGCATTCATTCTCCAGATTCACGTTTCTGGAGAATAATTTTTTTCATTGTTGTCAGAGGCTTCCTACTCAGTCAGCGTACATGCCAGAGCCACCAGACTTGATGTCTTAAATCAGCCCATGCCTCCCATCATGCATTGAAAGCTGAATTGGCCTCCAGTTGTCTTTTTGTATTTTTTTAGCCCTCTTACATCCTACCAAGTATCTTGGCTAGCATAGTGACACTATAGCAACCACCTAGCGACACCCTATCAACAACCTTAACTACCTTAGCAACACCTTAGATTACTTATGGAATCTATTTCACTTGTACATCCTGTTTTCTATCTGATTTATTTGAAACACTTTTCCTGTACTTATTATATGTGTACTGTGGTATGCTGCTGTCTAAGGGCCGATTCCTATCAACCTTAACTACCTTAGCAACACCATAGCAGACACCTTGAGTAGCACAGCAAAACCATAGCAACCACATTGAGTAGTATAGCAACAACATAGGAAACCCTAGCAACCACAGTAAGTGGCATAGCAACCAGCTAGCAACGCCTAATTACACAATTCCCCCTTATTTGTTAATACAACGTATGCCTCTTTTTTTTTTTCTTTTTAGAAGGAACTTGAACAGTTCCTTTGTACATCTGGTTGGGTAACTTGGTTTTATAAACTCTTCATCCAATCTGGCACATTTCCATTCCGCATCCTTGCAGGACCACACCTGGTTGCATTTCCCGAAAGCTCCAAAAACAACTTATGGTTGGACCCATTTAGTTGCATGGTTCTAACTACGGAAGTTACTAACATAGTTAGCAATTATGCTTTTGGGAAACGCACCCCCTACCTATTTTTGCTAGGCAGCAAAAACTATGAAGCAGCACTTTAATACCCATTGCTATTTACAACAAATTCAGCTGGTAACTGACCCTGTGTACCATCAGGGTATTACAGAGCCTGTCAAGTATGGAGAGACATTCTGTTGGTTGGGGCTGCAGCGATGTATCCTCTAGGCTCAAGAAATCACCAAAATCTTGGGATCTTTCAGGAAAGAAAATTCTGTTAAAGTTAACTGACACAACATTTTACATCATTAACCTGAGTCTGGACGTCTGGTCAGAGTTGTGCACATTTCATACAAGGGGCATCAAACTATATATATATATCACTTCATAAAAAGTATTTTATTTTAAATTAAATGCAGATTCATAAGCATTCTTTACTGGACCGTCTAAAATATAAAATTTGGCCAATGTTTAAATGGAAAGATATCTTTAAATTATATGGATTTATACAAATGATTTTTATGAAATGATTTACAGAGTGTATGATATACTTGAAAGGAGACTCCCTGCCGCATCCTAATTTTCTTAATCAGAAACCAAATCTTTCACCTACTAATCCACACAGCTGTTTTTCGTATAATCTAAATTGGAAAATAGCAAGATTTATGGTCGATGAGACAGAAAACTTTTTAAATACACAATGTGCTTTCATTGAAACTCAACAATTACAGTCCATCAGGCCAGGAAGGGACTGATGCATACTGCAAAGTTACAGGGATCACCCTACTAAGGATGCTTCACACTGGACGTTGTTGAACCTGGAACTGGCTTGGCTTTCCCACTACGTATACACTAAACTGCGAAAAGTCTATTGTTTTGACATTTAGTGAACATTAATGTTACATCTAACAACTTGCCTCGTGTCTTCCTCCCTTGCACGTGATGTTATACTCGCTACTTATACCAGTCTGAGAATAAAGATTTGCTGATAAAGTGGCAGAAATAAGCACTGTTAATAAACAAAGCTCTACATATTTTTGTCTTCACAACATTGTTAGCTTTTTAAAAATTGTCAAAATTGATATGCTGCACAAACACATTAATAATAACAATAATAATTACACTATGTAACACAAATTTTGTTCCTGGACAATACATGTTATTTCTTAATTGCTTATGTTGTAAAAGT
>JAAGVU020000092.1:15550964-15585501 GCA_011763525.2 Mormyrus iriodes | reverse complement strand
CATATGGTTTTTACTTCGCGGATTTTCACCTTTCGCTGAGGGTTCTGGAACGCAACCCCCGCGATAGACGAGGGATCGCTGTACTCTTTTCCTGTCTCAAACTATTCATACCAAATTTTCTTTTAACTCTTAAACACCACTGATCGTAATTAACCAAAGTCAATCTAATTATAACAGGTTCAAATTACAAATGGATGTTTTGCTCCTGACAAACATACATATATATATATATATATATATATATACACACACACACACACACACACACTGCGGAACAAATGACAGATTTTGATCAGGGGAGGCAAAACAGCTCAATGCCCCATGTGTTGTGCCACGTTACTCCTGTAATCATCAGCAAAATCATCTGCCTTCTGTGCCACAGTAGCCCTTCTGTTGGTCTGTACCACACGGAATAGCTTTCATTCACATCGCATATCAATGGGTCCTGACCGCCTATCACCCTGCTGGCAGTTCGTGGCTCTTCCCTCCTCTGCCCACTCTCAGCACGTACTCACCGCGCCTGACCGTGCGCACCCCACACGCCTTGTTGGAGATGCCCTGACCCAATCATCTGGCCAAAATGATCTGGCCCATGTCAAAGTCACTCAGATCTTTATTCCTGCCCATTTCATCTGCATTCAACATGTCAACTATGAGTACCGAATGCTAGTTTACCGTCTAATATATTCAACACCTTAACATGCAGCGTTTTTACAAGATATTCAACATTATTCAATTCACGTGGGAGTGGTCACAATGTTTTGGCTCATCAGTGTATATATATCCCTATTTTCATTATGAAAAAAATACAGAATAAAGGAAATAAAGGTCAAAAATATGAGGGATGTAGCACCTCAAGAATCTTGGCCAGTCTCTTGCTGTTCCTCAGCTCAATGGAAGCCTTCTGAATGTACTCATAGCTGACCCTTAAGTCCTCCGTCTTCTCCTGCAGCGTTGTCTTGAAGTGCAGACTTCTCAGACGTGCCTTATAATCAGGAACTGACAGCATCTGTTGCCAGCCACAAACAAACAAACAAACACATACAAATTATCCTTGGCAGGAGCCAACAGCAATGACAGCCAAAAGTGCTGCCAGCCAAGAGAGTCTGCAGTAAGCTACAGAGGATCCCCGAGCTGACGAGGCACCTGGAGAACAAACTGGTCGGGCTCGCTCAGCTTGCTGGGATCGCGGCTGTACGGCTCGCTCAGCTTGCTGGGATCGCGGCTGTACGGCTCGCTCAGCTTGCTGGGATCGCGGCTGTACGGCTCGTACTGCTTGACTTCGTCCTCATCTGGAGCGTATAGCAACAGCTGCCTGATATGGGATGGCTCCAGCCTCTCTGTCGTCATGGTCATCAGGACCTGCCGCAGCTCTGCAGGGGACAGCTTCAGGTGCGCAATAAGGATGGCTGTGAGGAGCAGCCAGACAGGTTAGACACAGTCTCTGAGGAGGACACTACAATCACACACAAGCTCAAAGAGCCGATCGATGCAGTTAATTGAGAACAAAATTGAAGATGGCTGCCGAGGCCGTTCATTGGGCAGCCATGTCTGATGGTCACCTGGCACAGGGCAGTGATCTCTCCACTGGCATGATGCTGTCATACTCACAGGCATTGTAGGCCTTTTTGTGTGAAAGAATCTCGACCACATCTTTCTTTTTAAAGGTCTCGGGCAGGATGGTAGGCTCTGGGGAAGAGACTGACATGTTTAATCACAGTGTAAGGACATGCGTTCTTGACACCGGTGGGCACCTACAGAAGGTTAATCTTAATACAATGTGATAGAAAGTGGGGTGCCAGTATGGAGAACATGGATGGCGTTTCTCAGAGGCTTTGAATAGATGAATTCAAAGGTCTCCAGAGAGAATGGCCACCTTGAGCAGAAACTGCAAACACAAGACAACATAAATCAGGCAAGTAGTGGTAAGGTGATCTAGACAAGCCCTGCAGAGGTGTGGCAGGTCCTGATGACCATGACGACAGAGGGGATGAGTATTCTCTCAAACATAATGTAAAGTGCTTTGGGGTGACTCTGTTGTGAAAGGCGCTATATAAGACTATATATATATATATATATATATATACATATAATCGAGTTTCCTATGTTCATTTTCATATATAGATTCTAAGGAAACATGCTCTATATGTTTATTGTGCTGTCATATAAAAAAAAATAAAATAAATAATACATTTAAGTATATATTACTGTAATTAGTCAAACCAAGTATTTCATACAGTTTGTGTCATGTGTATCGATATGGATCAAACAGACCTGTACTGATGGTCATACACGTGCAAATCCGTTTTGACTCATATTTTTTTCGTTTTGAAAGTACACAAAATTACATTTACAGCGTGAATGTGAGGCAAACTACAAATATTAAGCATTAATATTCATGGTAAATAATGCAGACTGAGAGAAGGATTTGCCACCCGGTCTGGTTAAATCCAGCTTGACGGCAGCAGCTGTTTGTGTCCACAGGTGGGGTGCGCAGTATTAGCTATGCTGATATGAGCCACTCAGGAAGTTGTTTACTCTGGGCATGGTGGTGCAATGAGAATGGTAGCATGTGGGCATTTGCATAAAATCGCTTACTGGTCTTCCTCTGCGTTCCGAAGTGCAGCTCTAAATCAAGGTACTTCACCATGTCACTCAGCTTGTCGTAGTCAGAGTCCTCACCGAGCTGAAAGGCAAAAGGCTTTATATTCATCATTTGTTTTTGGGCCATTTTTATCAGATGCTGCTGACTAAATGTTAATTTCATACTAGTGGCCAAAACTGTGAAAGCACCTAGTCTTTTTGGCATTACACTTAAAAAGTTACCACACAAATATTGGCGGTAATGTTTATAAACAAACAAAGGATGTTATAAATATCATACGCTGGACAATTACATAAGTAACTAGAGTAACTGGGATAATGTTCTGCAATCTCTAAAAATTGGAAGTGTTTCTACAGTTCTGGCCTCTCGTGTAGAGTATTAGCTTAAGAAGGTGCTCACCTGTCCCCAGATGGTGCCCTCAGAGTTCTCCACCTGCTCCCAGCGTAACCGCTTCACGCTCATATGGTTGGAGTCTGGGGTGTAGTGAGCAGACTGTGGCAATGGAGGGGGTATGCAGGGAGGGGGGGGTGGAGGGGGTACGGGTGGCGGCTGCAAAGAGCCCGACAGGGTCAGGTCACCTGACATCATGCCATCGTGGTGGAGAAGTGGGTGGGGACTCTCGTGGAGCTGATGTGCAGGCTGGGTCTGGTGGGCATAGTGCGACTGTGACTGGGGGACAGGCTTGGGTGTGGTTCTGTGGGCCTGATGGCTCGTGTGGCGCTGGATGGAGCGCTGGGCACGCTCAAGCGGGTGCATGGGCTGAGGAGACGCCTGGGGTGACGGGTAACTTTGGGGACCCGGGTAAGGTTGGCTTACTTGCTGAAGACCTGGGTCACTCGCGTAGCTGCTCTGGGGGACTAGGGAAATGTGAGGCAGGGGAGATGCATGGAGGTCCTCTATGCTTGGCGGCCTCTTGTGCAAAGACTGTCGGGTGGGCAGGTGAACCCGTGGGGGAGGAGGTGGAGGAGGGATGGGGTAATGCTGGAAGGGCAAGTAGGGTCTGGGGATATGCTCAGGGGAGAAGCTGACAGGCAGGGGGGGGTCATTAAACTGTATGGGTGGAGGAGGTGGGGGGCTCTGGGGAGGCGGGGGAATGTGGTCAGAGCTAGAGGAGTAGGTCAGGGAGACTGCATCCTCACTACTGCTCTGATGCTCGTTGCTGCTCAGCTCGTGTGGTAGGAAGCCTGCCTCTTGCTCATCCTGGAAGCTCATCTAGAAAACAGTCTGATGTCATTTTCACCCATATTTAGACTCCATTTTCTTTCATTATCTTCACCTGTTTCCCCCCAGTAACTTTGACATGTATAATTAATCGTTTTTATAGCGGCAGGTAACAGCAAGGAATCCAGTACAGATAGATAGATAGATAGATAGATAGATAGATAACTTTATTAATCCATAAAATCCATCATATTAACCAGACACATTTAAAGACAATTAAAAACAATAAAATACTGAGCTAGAATACTGTAAATAGACAAAAGTGTAAAAATGCAGTTAGGATATATATAAATCTGAGATAAACATAAAAAATTACCTCAATCAACAAACGAGGTGACATTAAGGAGCTATTTATTTATGTATGTATGTGTGTATGTATGTACATATGTATGTGGGTGGAATACCAACCTCCTCATAATCTGTTTCCAGAGCCATGAAGTCATCTACATTCACGCCAGAGTGGCCCAGCTGCTCATTCAGGGCATCCAGGAACTTGTCCGTGTCCTTGCTGCGAGGTGGCCGCGAGAAGGTGAACAGCTTTTTTCGACGGGACGGTGGGCTGGGGGGATAGTCTGCAGCTTCGGGGGACGGTGGGGGGCTGTCCAGACTAATGTAAGGATTAGGATCAGTACTGCCTGGGGAGGGAATAGCCTGTGGATAGTCTCTAAACTGGGGGCTGGGCAAGGGTTCTGTCCATAAGAAAGTGGGGGCAAATTTTCCATAACCTAGAGAGCAAAATATAATTCAGCTCAGACTGACATGATCTGCATACATTTGTACAAGTACTACTTGCAAGCTCTCGTCCTTTCTTGATACTCTGTGTAACATAAAGCATAAGCAGTGCTTAGTGTATAATCAATTATATTGCGGCAGAGAATGCCAGCATTATATAATTGGTCATAATGAAGACGAACTCACATGACACCACTGCATCAATAAGCTGATCACTTTAGTTTAGAGCAGTGTTTCCCAATCCGGTCCTCGGAGACCCACAGTTGTTCCATGTTTTTGCTCCCACCAAGCTCCCTGCCAGACAGTCCACATGTTTGCTCCCAACCAGGAGCTGGGAGGAAGCAAACCTGTAGACTGCCGGTGGGTCCCTGAGGACCGGACTGGGAAACACTAGTTTAGAGTGTCAGTATCTTAGAAACAAATCACGCCACAAATAAACATTGTCCGTCAGACGCACATATGGCTGAGTGGAAAGCATAGTGTACCTTTGTTAGTATGCATGGAGGGGCAGAGGGACTGTGCATGGGCTTCTGGACCAGAAAGATCATCTCGAGCAGGTGAGGAGTCACTCAGAAGAGACCCCCCCCCACTCACGCTCTCGATCTCGGCATATTCTCCTGACATCTATGGGTTGGCGTATGGTTGGGTTATTGAAAAAAAAATCTCCCAGAAGGTGTTTGCATGTGTGCGTTGTAGGAATTACCCACGTTCTTTAGGTTTGAGGTCTCTGGGAGGGATGTGCCATCACCGGATTGCCTCTCTCCTGGACCCAGCCTCATCCCCAACTCCACAGAGTTACTATAAATTCCTGAGAACCAGAAGAAGTGGTCTCGGAGACACGTGCACAGCCAGATGACACAACCTCAGACAGAAGCTATGCTAGACATGCTGGATCATATAGAGAAGCAAGACAGACCATACAAAGGCTGACAACTGCCAGGAGCCCATGTGCTGTTGCATCGCTGTGTGCCCAGTGACTCTGCATATCCATGACATTGACATAGCAGCACACAGCATGCGTGTTCTCTTATTAGCTAACCAATTAAAGATAACAATACATCCCATTGATATCCAGTGGGCACTATTATTATTGTCATTTTATCATTTTATCATTTTAGTTGAGATTTTTTCTCACTGGGACCTAATTCTGCAGGTAAATTTACTGGCAGGCTACATGAAAGCATTAACATTTTTAGGAAGAGCCAATACGAAAGAAAACAAGTATTTTCTTTCTTTTGTATTGAATGACTTTAGCAGTGTGATCACAGACAGCAGAGAAACACCTACAGTGATAGTAATCTTTGGACAGCATGATTCTCAAATTCTACAGCTGGATAAAGGCGGAGGTGGATAGTTCAGATCCAGAAAGCAAAAATCCAGACCAAGATTTTGTTTCAACCAACTAGTTCAGTACTGCGTGACTCCACCTCTAGATAAAAGCGACAGATAATATTACTGGATATAATTGCACGATTCTCAAAACTTCAAAACTGCATACCAGTTTCATTTGTGTAAGCTCATTGTATTAAATTGTGGTCATTATTTATATTCAAGCTCAGTTAAATTAAATTATCTTTTTAATCCATGAAATTTATTTGTTTGATTTATCACATAAAACATTACATATTTCAGTGAGACTTTCAAGTTTCACGCATTTGCTTATAAGTCTGTGTGGATGAGAACTGCACTATTTGGTTAAAAGGCAACACTGCAGCCTGGCACAGTTGCCCAATGGCACTGTGTAAACCAAATCTGCCAGTCCAACAAGGATTAAGACAAGCATCAATCTCACCAGAAAATCAGGACAAGAAAGAAAGTCCATCACATCTCATCGAACATACCAGCTTTCTATAAATTAGAGGACTTTGGTAGTAGAACAGTCTAGTGATGATAAAAATGTTCTCACCCACACAGGATAAACAAATCAAAACGTTCAAGAAGCTTCCCACACGCTGGACTCCACTTGCCGCAGTGTAAAAAAATAACAGTAGGCCATCTAATGTACATCTGAAGCGCTGTAGAGAATAAAGTAAAATCTGAAGGAATTTATGATAATCCTCAGCACATGTTCTTCACCAAATACAAACTGAGTGTCAGAAAACCTGCCAAAAGGTTCAAGTGTGGGCAGGGGATCTCGGGCTGCAATACTGGGACTATGCTGGAAGTGTTAAAGTCACAGTTGTAAGTCACCACAAAGAAGACATTTATGCATCAATAAGGACAGGTAAGGAGGAGTGAGTACCCATTCCCAGGTGAGTGCCTATGACTGAATCATCCGTGCTCCTTTCACGCACACTGGTCTTGTAGGTGGTTCCAGTTACTTTCACGGAGCTGCTGCGTCTGTGGGGGTCTGGTCCAGCCTCAGGCTCCTCTGTTGCTGCCAGAACATAGACAGGACACAAGGCATAAGCAGTTAAAGCACACATCAGCACATGACATCCGCAGGGTAGAAAACATAAAAGCCAAGGGTATGCGTACGCACCAGCATTTCCGTAAAAAAATCCTAGCAGGCAACCTCAAACAAAATAAGTCCCATCAATAAAGTCACATTCATAACGCAAAACAGGATAAATAAATATTATGCAAGCCTACGTTGTAACATGTAAACAAAAAAAAAATCCTTCAGCTTTACTTATACTCAGTTTAAATAAAACAGAATACAAACTATTTGCAAACAACCCGAAAAATACATGTAGGCCTATCTGGCTGTAACATTTTAATAACGGCAAGCTGCTGCCGACTTGAAATCAAATAACTTCCATCTGCAGCAGGCCACAGCCTGAGTTCTGACTCATTTTCAGACTCATTGTCATCATTATCGTTAGACCTGCTTGGATTCAGAAAGTACTTTTTAAGGTTTGCCTATCTGGCCATGTCTGATCTTTCTCGCTCATTACTGCTTTATCGGAGTGAATGAAACAAATAACGGGTGTTTACTTCCACATATTGGCAAGCCTGTAGCCTCCACATTCATAAAACATGAAGGATTTCTTTTCATTTTTTAAATAAAGGGAAATGTGGAAAATTTATTTTAGCCTATTTTAATACAGTTCAAATTGTGCTTACAGGGAATTATATTCACTGGACATTATAACTGGACAGATTTAAATTTGTTGCACCTTAACAGATTTTCCCAGTTAAAGTCCAGTAATTACCCAATAACGGAAACTATGGTACGCACCTGCCATTCTGTATCCAAGGAAGCGAGAGATCTTCTGCTGACAATGCTCCTGTTCCTCATAGGTCAGCAGCTGGAAGATGAAGCGCCAGATCACCTGCTTGGCTGGAGTATCTAGCACGGGAAATACATCCACAATCAGCGTGTCCACGTTCCTGCATACAAGAGAGTAGAGTGGCCTACATGAGATCTCAGACCTCAGGCTTGACATGAGTTTTGGATATGTTCTGTGAGTCAAATTGTCCTCAGCACTTGTTACCCCCACCTGTGCTGGAAGAAGGTCTCGAGGGCTTTGCAGATGGTGTAACGTTCCTGAAGGGTAAGGAGGTGCTCCAGCTGCTGGCTGAAGGTGCGTCCGTGAACCCGAATGCTGGACGGCAAGATCTCGGCCACCCACTGCAGGGAGCTTAGCACAGGAGAGCGAGAACGGGAACGAGAGCGTTGGGGGATGTCCTCTTTCTCCGGCTCGGCCAGTGTAAAGGTGAGAGGTCCGTCCTCCACCACCAGCGTGGGCATGGCACCACTGCCTTGCAGCATGGACACCACCTTCTCATGGGAGCAGTTCCTGAAGAGCAGAAACACAGATTTATTTCTATCTATCTATCTATCTATCTATCTATCTATCTATCTATCTATCTATCTCTTATTTTTTCCTTATGTTCATACTATTATTTTAACTTAGTTTTTTTTACTGATGATGTGGAGATAATTAAAATGAGAACTATAAGTTCTATAGTTCAATAATTATTTATGCGAATTTGAACATATAATGAGTTGTGATCATTAAAAAAAAGCACACACACAGTCACAGAGCAATAGTTGGCATGACTACCAAGCACATAGATTTAAAACCAGATGCTTTAAAATTATAAGGTAGATAGAATGTGATTTGCGCCAAGAGTTTTAATTGAAGAATGTAAATATCTTTTTCTATACAAGTCTGTGAAACTGTACTGGGGATAAAAAAGCATTTTAAGTCCACACCTCATGTCCAGTCCATTGAGAAAGAGGATACGGTCTCCAGGTTTAAGGCCAGATTTCTCTGCTGGACTTCCTGAAGGATAGCAGGGAAACATAAAGGCATTATTTAAGAATTTATTTTAAAAAATCAAGCATGCAAACCTTCTGAAAGAACATTCTAACACACAACATTCAGCAGCTTCAGGAAATGTAAAAATGTGCATCCCTCATGTAACCACCATGGCCTACTTCTGTTTTTGTAGGTTTTAGTTTGTTTATAATGGGTAACTTTGCAACAATGTTCATCACAAACCAAACTGTGCCCTCTGTACCTTGGGAAAATGTTACCAAGAGCACAATATATCATGCTTTCCACATCACAGCCTTGTCTCCCTCCCTTCCTGACACCTGAACTCTATAATCCAAAAGAACGTGCTACCCACTATCTACCTGTGATGTATTAATTATATCAATTATATAATTATAATAAGGAATTATATATATCTGTTTTATATACAATTACATATGCTATATCAACCAGATTTTATTTTATATATACTGTGCCGTTTTACACAGTCCCCACCTACCCCACCTATGTTTGGGTAGATTTGTCTGACACACCAAACAAAGGCAATTTTTAAGGAAGCATTTGCTGCAACCTTACATAGTACTCTGCTGGGGCAGGATACTGGAATATAAAAAGACAACCTGAAAAAAATATATAGGTTTTGTGTGTGTGTGTGTGCGTGTGTGTGTGTGTGTGTGTGTGTGTGTCTGCGTGTGTGTGTGTGTGTGTGTGTCTGCGTGCATAAATTCATGCACTGAGCAGATGTGAGGAAGAATATCCTATGTGCCTGGCTTACTGAGATGATGGCATGGCTAAATTTACTGCTGCTCTTACTATGTAAATGGAAGACTAGGCTGCAGAAGTGAACCAAGGGTTGTCACCTTTCATTTTCCTTTCAAATTTTCTAGAATGTGCTGACAGTAAGCCACCCGCTCAAACGAACAATTGTTTGCTTTGCACATTAGAAGAACAGTGTCCCCAAATGCCCATTTCTCATCCTCATCTTCATCACCTTGCATTAAGTCAGTGACAGTCAGAAACGCAGATCCTTCTGGCACACTTACTCTGCACACATGACAGTCAGTGCTATAAATAGCAATTCCCAGGATTCCTAGCAATGGGAATTGTATTCGTTTCTGTCAACTCAGAGCCTTACTCCATTTCCCAGTTCCAGTCTTGGCTTGTTTGGGAACTAGGATATTTTTAAATGTATTCTTAAAAGTACAAGGCAGCACTCCTGATGTGTGGACAGCTGGACGTCTCATCGGTGACAGCGTTCATTATGTAACTGGTGCTGGCTGTTTTCATATGGTCCATAATAAGCATTCTCAGCACTGCCAGAACCATATTATGAAACACAAAACACATCAATTATGCAAAAAATGTTGTTTGTATAACAACAAATACATAATCAAAAAACACATAATACTGCGTCATACCTGGAAGGACTGAGTCAATCCATACAGGCGCATGTCCACGGAGGGTAAATCCAAAACTCGTGCCTCCCCGAAATATACGCACTGTCCTGAAAATAAAAACCCAGAGCTTTACATTGTTTTTAAAAATCAGATAAATACTTTAAGTGTATACATCTCCCTTCTGTCTGTTTACAGTCCTACTCAGTTTGGTGTTTTTTTTCTTCTGATTGTCAAATATTTATAATTATACACTCATCGTATTCTTTAGATTACTGGCAGATATTGCAGGCTTTTGTGTGTGGTGTTTAATGATGGTTTGCATGAGAGACACAGGACGACCTCGTCTATGCTATCATCCTAATTGCCACTGTAAACATCTTTGAATTTGACAGATTATAAAGGACAACATAACAAGGAACCTTGTGTAACACCTGCTCGCATATTAAGCAGCCCCTTCACTGTCATACATCAATGAAAATAAAAATATGAATGAAAATAACAACGTGAGTGCGAACTTGCTCAGGATGAGTTGCGCAGTGTGAGAACACAGTAATGCTGCACCACGGCAGCAGTCAGTTTGACTGACATTCAAGTAGCGCTTGTTTTGTTGTTATGGTAACCCTCCAGGATAAAACCGTAAGGAAAAAGTGTTATAGCCTTACATTAAGTGTTTCTGTTAAGCAGAGCACTACAGTGAAAAAAACTCATCCCCCACTGTCACCGCCCACTCTTCCCAGCATGTCTGACCCCCTAACCCCGGTAAAAGGTCCCCTGTGGGAAACTTCACACTTTGAAATGATCCCTTCATACACTCCTATCTGAGATCCGAAGGTAAGCATAGGGCAGACATTTCTGTCTCGCATTATAAAGTGTTCTCCATATTCTATATGCAATGATCCTTATATAAATCCCAGACTGAGCTTGCTGAACTGCAGTTTGCTGCGTATCAGCAATTTCGCTCCCTTTATTTCCATACGGCATGCAACTCAAGATCATTCTGTGAACATTTATGATGTACACTTAAGTACTTTAAAAGGCTAAATGGTATCTCATATTTACATGAAACGTCATTCTGCATCACTGGCTGATTTTTTTCGTACATCAAAGTGCATGTGAAACAGTTGATATTCTGGATAATCTTTTAAAGATTACTGTTAATTGATAACAAAAGTATTTAGCGGTACTGATGAGGGGTACTGACCTGCGGTTAGCTCCCGCAGAGGAGTTCCCAGCAATCAGTGAGGTCGTCTTTCTCAAGCCCCTGCTCAGCGGCGCGTCCTCCTCACCGCCAGACCTGGGCACGGAGCTGGCTCTGGTGGACACCTGCAGGCGCTCAGGGTGGTCCTCGCTGCGGCTCCGGTGCAGCCGGTTCTGCGCCGAGTCATTCAGGCTCTTCCTGCGGTACAGCCGGTTGGCCAGGCTTTGGGAGACGACCTCGTCGAAGCGCTGCCGGTGCTTCTTGGGAATGAAGATCCTGGCAAACATCACACAAGGAGGCGCACGTCAGAAACAGTGGGAGCCGTCCATTCGCCCCTGAGCGAAGCACCCCCCGGACCATCGGAAGGCTTCCTGCCGTCTGACTGCGTGCCAAGCACCTGAGCTCATAAAGGCACACTTTTCATCCAGGGAGAACTAAAGAAGGTGAAAACGAGGAACAGACTGGGTATAGGCACTGGCAGACAAGTGTTACTGTGTATGTAAAGATGGCTGAAATGCCTGATAAATAAATTAAATAAGAACCTGATGAAATTACTTAATAAATATTCAGCTACTTTAAAGTATATTTTTAATAAATGTATGTTCCGCAAATGGGGAAAAAGTTAGTGTAGATCAGTAAGCAGGGTACACCAATGATCAGTCCTAGCCTTTTATCCGTAATCCACAAATGCTGATATGGGAAAAAAGGGGGACGAGGGAAATCTCTCTGGAAACTAGCAGGTCCCAGTGCCGATTTGGAAGCGTGTGCTGTCGAACCGGCGAGTGTGATGCACAGAGAGCAGTCACAGCACGTATGTGGGAAGGAGTATAGTAATACTCAGCCACCTCTGGAGAGGAGTTGAACTCCCCCGCTCTCTCTCTCTCTCTCGCTCTCTCTCTCTCGCGCGCGCGCGCCCTTAGTGCGGTATATTCTCATTACAAATACTTTTCTACATTTAGACCCAGTAGGCAGTCGCTCCACTTCCGAGGTACATGGCGGTACAGATGTAAAGCAAACCATCCACTTTCCATTCTCAAACGCAGTGAGGAGGAGAGGGGTGAGTGCTAGCATTCAGCGTATCAAAGGAGATGACTGCATTCTGACCTATTGATAAAGTTTTCATGAGTAACGCTGTGTTGTTTAAGGAAGCACTTCCCAAAAACATAGCTTGGTTCTTGTGACGTAACAGAATACATTTTACAAGCGTAAATCTATTTTGCCAATGCACAAGCAAAATAAGAACAATGAAGGGAACATCACGACACCTCCAGAACACCCCTTCACTTCCTTCTATAGATTCGGTCGACCTTGTTACGTACGTAGCTATGTGTAAAAATGGAGCAAACTTGCTGCATTTGTACAAGTTCATACTGATGCAGTTAATACAAGGCTATCTTTCTGCAGAACTGCTTTCCTGTTGAAGGGCCCACACATATATTACAAACCACTTTCACTTGAAGCATGACTCACTCTAAGCAAGATAATTATTTAGATATTTATTCAAGAAAATATGTGAGGCTCTAGAATAATCTGAAAGAGATCACTCCACAATGAATGAATTTCTATGGTAAGGACACTCACTGTGCTTATGTTACAACTGTGGTCAGGTTCGAAATAATGCCTCACTTGGCAGTTATGCATTTTTTTTTAGGTCCTAGAGGTTGTTTATGATTTTAGTTTCACAACGATAAGTGGCCATTGAATCATTTTCATCCTTTGCTGTTAGTGTTTTTCTGTCTCCCTTTTTTGACACCCGCAGAACACAATGAAGTTAAGGTACAGTACAGAGTTGTGGTTACTGCCTGTGTACAAATATATATATATATATATATATATATGTGGGTTATATTATCAATTTTCTTTGAATGCTTCTGGCAATACAGCCCTTGTAAAGAAACCAGTAGAACTTTAATCTATTCGTACAGTAATGTCATGACTTAAACTAAAGTAAACTAAAGTAGAAGTTCAAACCATGTACCACATGTTTCTTTGACTATAAGTTTGGAATGTTCCAGAATTAACCTGTGGTTTTCGTATTTGAAGTAAAAGAAGCAGCTTTTTAAAGATAAAAAAAGTAACTATGACTACCAGTTATTTAAAAGAGTCAACCTTATAATATCTGTTCTTTAAGTATTAAATTAGAATGATGAATAATGCAACAGGGGGCTCACCTTACATCTGGATGAGACATCAGCTGATTTCAAAAGTCCAAACATTTACAAAAATTACAAAAATATGTGAATAGCAAAGTATTATTTTTAGGAAATATATTACAATGGGGAAAAGGCCTAAGTTCCATCAATCCATTTTCTATACCTGCTTGTCCCATGCAAGGTTGTGGGGGTGCGGAGCCTATCCCGGAAGCAAAAGGGCCAAGGGAGGGAATAACCCAGGGTGGGGCCCCAGCCCATCACAGGTCAGGGCCTAAGGTACAATATGTAATCTTTCTCTGGGCTTTTTTGTAAAGGCCACTGCCTGCAATGTTTTTGCTCAAACCTGTTTTGGTGAGACCCTGATATTAAGAAGGAACAAATGTTCACACAAGTCTGGTCCACACATATATGAGGAATAGACCGGCAAACCAAAAAAAAAAGAAAATGTTAAGGCTAGTCTCCATGGAAACCAGAGAAAAACATCTAAACAGTGGGAAGCAGAGTGTGTTACTTTGTAAAACAGACATATATGTCACATTTGCGAACTAGAAAGAAGCTGCTTGTCAAAGAACAAGCTGATTTGTTACCAGCAGTAAATGTTCATTTTTAAAGAAGTATATCCATGGTTAATTGACCATTTTAAATGTAACTTCTGTGTGCAACATTCTGTTATGTTTTTAATAAATGTATCGCAAATTGATTTAGAAAACTGAAAGTTATTAAACTTTCTAATTAAATATTTATACCTGAAAACATTTAATAACAAATAATTTTACTTATTGATGCAATTTATTTATTTATATTTAAATCACTGACCTCACTAGTACCTCTTATGTTAATGCCCATTTCTGCAACTAATGTGCAAAATTCAGTATATGCTTTTCTTTTTCCTAAGAAGTAGGTTGTCTAAAATAGAATGCAAAAGTCCATTGAGAATATTTGGTGTTACATTTGATGTTAGCCAAGTGGAAAAGGGGACATTGTGGACATTATATGTATAACCAGTCAAGGGTTAAATTACATCACTATATTGACCACAAGCGTATCAGTTGGCTTTGAAGAATTTAAGCTGCATGGAATGTGATTCCCATTTTATGAAGCATCTCATGTCTAAATGTGCCCTACAATGGAATGGCACCACATCAAGGGTGCTGTGCTGTCTGGGATTGACTCTATGACCCTGTACTGGATCAGTGGTTGGAAGAATAATGGATGGATTAATGCAGGGGTCTCGAACTCCGGTCCTGGATTTCTATACTACCTGGCTTCTCAGGTAAATACCAGGCACAGGCGTGGCTCATCAGAAGCCAAGTAGGATAGAAGACCTACTGGATAGTAACTCTCCTGGACCGGAGTTGGAGACCCCTGGATTAATGGATGTCATACCAGTATTGACTAGCCATCTAATACATTTTAGATATTTTAGATTCAAGACTGTATGATTAACAGCTTCAAAATATCCTCCAGCAAAGAACAAACCTGCTTGTTAATACAGTTACTAAAGCATTCTGCACCTTCGGGTATATGCATTATGATCTAAAGGTAGGTGTATATGGACAATCTTTAATTCTCTGTATTGGAACATATTATGGTTTTATATTAATTCTGCAGTATATATTATAGCTATGTTTTCACAAAAGATAACGTAATAGTCTAATTGTAGTTAAGTGTTTAGTCAGGGCTGGGTGTGGACTTCAGGTCACAAGTTCTTTGTTCACCTACAGCCATTTTACAAATGATTTAAAAGGTCTTCTCCAGTTTATCACTGTCTCACCCCAGACCACCTTCAGCTTTGTGCTGTAACACCTGTATTGCTTTTCCTGCCTCTTGCTCCTCCGGAGCCTTTATAAAGTCCCCACACCAGCCTCCCACCCCTGTGTCACATGGTCCTGTAATATTACTGTTTTCAGATATTTTCAATTTTTGAGATATTTTCCATTTCATCAACAGCAATAATGTGGTCTGATACACAAACATGAATGAATACAATTTTCAGTAACTTTCGGTCGTCTTTATTTACTCCTTTCATTTCATTTACCGCTACTCAATATAGTTGCTATCTTGATGATATGTAAATATTGGCCAAAACATCGCAGCTAATTAATTAAAGGTCAGCCTTGGATCAGAAGGGTATCAGAAGCTAAAATTTAATAGGGGGGGGTGTCAGAATTAATGTCATTATTGAGGCAATTTGTGTTGCTTTATACCAAACAGAAACAACAGTAATAATAGTTTCTTCAAGATACCTAAAATGTATCCTTTTTCTAACTTAATTAGCAGCAACATATAAAATAGTTAAAAGTAAAAACAAATTCATACATCATGTACAGATTGGCTGTCTGCATTATATTCTAATTGGGTATATGACAGCTCAGTGTTCTGTTAATAACTCATAAAAAGTATGTTTCTTTAAGCCCACACTGGTGGCACACGAAATGTGAGAAAACATGAAGGGGCTTCATGCTGCAACATGATTGGACGGTTGTCTTCATGACCCACATGCCTGACCTTGCATTTCTTAACTAGAACTAGGTTTCTGGTGCATGTCAGCCCTCATGCTGGTAGGCATAATGGCTACCTGAATAAGAGCTTTAAGGGGGTCACAATTCCCTTCTGAAATCCCAAGGCTCAGTCACAACACTTCCTGCAGTGACAAAGGAGTAAAATGCAGCAACACATGTCTTTACAGTCAGGTTATGCGATTAATGATGTGATGGGAATTTTAATGTGCGGGGTTAAATCATGTGCAAATCAAGATATACTATATTGCCAAAAGTATTGGGACGCCTGCCTTTACACACACATGAACTTTAATGACATCCCATTCTTAATACATAGGCTTTAATATGGAGTTGGCCCACGTTTTGCAGTTATAACAGCTTCAACTCTTCTGGCAAGGCTTTCCACAGTGTGTAGGAGGGTGTTTATGGGAATTTTTGACCATTCTTCCGTGAGAGCATTTGTCAGCATGGTCAGGCACTGATGTTGGATGAGAATCCTTGACTCATAGTCTCCGCTGTAATTCATCCTAAAGGTGTTCTATCGGGTTGAGGTCAGGGCTCTTTGCAGGCCAGTCAAGTTCCTCCACACCAAACTCGCTCATCCATGTCTTTATAGACCTTGCTTTGTGAATGGCTGCACAGTCATGTTGGAACATGAAGGGTCTATACCCAAACTGTTCCCACAAAGTTGGGAGCATGAAATTTTCCAAAATGGCTTTGTATGCTGAGGCATTAAGAGTTCCTTTCACTGGAACTAAGGGGCCAAGTCCAACCCTCGAAAAACAACCCCACACCATAATCCCCCCTCCACCAAACATTACACTTGGCACAATGCAGTCAGGCAAGTACCGTTCTCCTGGCAACCACCCAACGCAGACTGGTCCATTGGATTGCCAGACAGAGAAGCTTTTATTCGTCACTCCAGAGAACACGTCTCCACTGCTCTAGAGTCCAGTGACGGTGTGCTTTACACCACTGCATCCGACACTTTGCATTGCACTTGGTGATGTAAGGCTTGGATGCAGCTGCTTGGCCATGGAAACCCATTCCATGAAGCTCTCTATGCACTGTTCTTGAGCTAATCTGAAGGCCACACAAAGCTTGGAGGTCTGTAGCTATTGACTCTGCAGAAAGTTGCCGACTTCTGCACACTGTGCGCCTCAGCATGCGCTGTCCCCGCTCTATGATTTTACGTTGCCTACCACTTCGTGGCTGAGTTGCTGTTGTTCCCAATTGCTTCCACTCTGTTATAATACCACTATCAGTTGACCATGGAATATTTAGTAGCGAGGAAATTTCACGAATGAAATTATTGCACAGGTGGCATCCTATCATGGTACCACGTTTGAATTCACTGAATTCCTGAGAGCGACCCATTCTTTCACAAATGTTTGTAGAAGCATTCTACATGCCTAGGTACTTGATTTTATACACCTGTGGCCATGGAAGTGATCAGAACACCTGAATTCAATGATTTGGAGGGGTGTCCCAATACTTTTGGCAATATAGTGTACGTTTGCTTGGGTGGAAATTATTATTTTTAAATTCCATATGCTGTTGCTTTCTGAAAATGAATGTGTGGGGCTGATACACATTGGTTACTGTGCAGCTTATGTTAAGCAGTATTAGATGGAACACACAGGTAAATATTAGCCTTACTCAAAGTAAAAGTTTGCTTAAAGTTTATATATGCAGCATTATACATCATAGTTCTTATTATTTATAATGACGATGATTCACCAAACAGTGAAATCGAGTACAGTGTGTATTTTTCATATACATTTATGTTAAGTTTAAATTATATATTTGTTACATAAATTTAACTTAACATATAACAGGGCCATCACAGCATCTTATAATAAACCCAATCAATTTTTAAATTGGTTATATCTTAAAGAATGAAAAAAAGCACTGACATACAGCAACACTGGAGACCCACAGATGTGCAGATGACACAAATATTTTTATGTGACTAATCCATCCCAGCCAATATTCCAGCTGCGTCATGGTAACACTTACTGCCTCGGGTGACTGCATATTTTTAGGACACTGCAGACTCCTCCTGATTGAAGGACGTCGTAAAACTTGCCCTTGAGTAGAACAGTGAAGAGAACTGCATGACATGAAGACTGGATGAAGAGATTTTATTTGAGGACAAGAGTGGAGATGGCTGCAGTGGGGTGGAAGTAAAATAAGAGTATGGGGAAAATACAGACAGAGGAAAACCATCATGGACACTGGGTCACCTCTGTCTGAGAGGGCAACATACTGGAGGCCAGAGAAAAGAAAACCTATTGTTGCATAATGATTGGGTGTACAGACAAGATGAATTGAGTGAATAAACTCATCCCCAACACCCCCCGCCCCCCCCACATTTGGATGTGTAGTCTGACTCTTACCTACAAAAGGATTCAGTGCCACTTAAAGGTTAATAGACTGTTAAACACCATACTTTGGCAATACATGAGAGACAATGGATTCTACATGTAACATTATTCATTCCATCACCTACCATTTAACCTTATATGAACCATGTTCAGAAAATTCCACTGTGAATCTGATCTGCAGATTTCAGTGCATTTTTTCCAGAAAAATTACATTTATTCACCCCCAATCCTAGCCCCCAGGATTTAATGACTGTCATTGATTTGCTTCATTGATTTGTTCCCAAAGTGACTTCATTTTATGCATTTATGTAGAGGGAAATTTGATGTGGTAATGATGTATGATGAATTGCATGAACAAATTCTTTCTAATGAATTATACCAAAGCACAGATAATTAAATCATGTCCCAGGAGGGCGTGTCCATTTCACGCGCCTTTCATCTGCATGTGCGGCTCCTTATTTTCCACACACATGACATTTTGTCTTCATTTGTTCATGAACTTGTTGAACTCAAACCTAACACTGCCATCTGTTGTGAGCTTCGCTGGTCACAGGGTACAATGCTGAAAAAGACTCCCACTCGCTCATAACTAGTGCACAGCAGTAATTACAAGGACCACGGAGAGTAGTCACCCTAATTTCCTTCCTTAATGGAAAGGCTCCTGGATTAGCTGCAAATCCCACTTCCATCCCCCACTCCTCACGTTCCTGCTGCTCCAGATGGAGTCTACCTACATTAGGGTGACACACTGTAGGCCCTCATGTCTCCTTTACAATATGCTCAGGTCTTGTAGGACATAGTTAACGCTGAAATGGTATGTCCTGTTGATATCTGTCCTGTCTTTCACGTACAGTGCCGCAATGGATGTAATAAAAACAATATGTGCTTTTGACGTTTATTCACATAGCGCAACAAAAGCATTTATTCTTGCCTTTATTAGCATTAACTCGTAAATTCATGCATTTAGGAAAAAAATTTCCAAAATATCCCTATGGAGTGATATGCAATAATAATTATGCATAGTTCTTAAAGGGTGTCCTACAAGGTCATTTCAAATGTAAAATCCATCGATTCATCTATCTTCTAATCATCTAAAATCTTCTAATTGCTTATCCTGGTCAGGGTCATGGGGGCGGGGGTACCTGGGGCCTATCCCAGGTGGCACAGGGCACAAGACTGGGTTACACCCTGCATGGGATGCCAGGCCATTTCAGAGTAAGCACACACACAAGAGATATCAGTTGGCCTCACTGCATGTCTTTGGACCGTGAGAAGAAACCAGAGAACCCAAAGGAAGCCTGCACGACACAGGGAGAACATGCAAACTCCACACATATAGAACAGAGGTGGGATTTTAACCCCCAACCATGGAGATGAGAGGCACTGTGCCACCCTGTAATGAAAAATGTATCCAAAGAAATGATCTTAACTTCAATGCATTGCATACTTAGCACCAATGACCTGAACAGCAAAGAAATGCCATGGCAAAACCACACTGTCACTCTGGCTTGTCACTGTCAGTGGTGACACACTGCGTGTGACATTCTAGATATACCAAACGCCTTTAGCTGACCCATGATGAGCCAGACCTCTAGCTGTTAGCGGGCGATAACATCCACCATAAACAGGTAGAACCAGAGTCTGAAAGAAAATCTATCCTGCATTTTCCGTGAATATTAACATTTTCTTGAGAATAATCCATCTCCCAACTGCCTATCCAGCACAGGTTAGGAGTGTGGGCCTAGAACCCATCCTAGGAAGCTTAAGTGGTGAGAAACGCCCCGTAGGCCTCAGTCAGATACACTCATTTGCATGCTACGGGCAATTTACAGATGTCAGTTCACCTTACTGGAGTACCCACAGAAAACTTATAGCAACTCCAAAAAAACAGAGCAGTGGTGGGGTCCAAACCCCTAACCATGGAGGTGTGAGGCAAGAGTGCTATCCACTGAGCCACCATACAGCTGTCAGCATGTGAACATTACATACTAATATAGGACATCAATACATATTATGGAGTTTTTGATAATGGGTGGTTCAGAATACCAGCGTGTTGTAGGCATCCGGACCATAATGGACAGAAAATGTAAGCAAGAGCTTTATAATCATCTCTTTGGTTACCTGATATTGCCAATGAGTTGCCGGTGCTCGTCAGTAGTCAAAATGTCTGGCAGGATGGCGGCCAAATATTCCACCTTCCTCTCAGTGGCGTACTGCTTTAGCACCGAGAACAGCCTGTCCTTCACTTCAGGCTCGTCTCCCAGGACCTGCTCAATCTGCAACATGCACAAGGGGGCTTGTTAACCCATACATCTCATTCAAGGTGGACAGCAGCAAAATTAGCATCAACATTTTCACCATATAAACTGTTCTGTGTTTAGGATTTAGAAGTAATATTTACAAGGAAAACGTTGATGCTAAAGACAGCCAAGATACTAATCATTAATTAATATTAAGTGAGTGAGAAGTCATCAAAAATGGTCTCAGCGTGGATGCATATGTAGGACTGCATCATGCGTAAGCACTCCTCAAATTATTGCTGGAGATGGACCCTGATGAAATCAGTCCCAGGGGGTTTTCGTTTGACGCTCAAGGCCTTCTCTGACCACACCAGAGCAAATCAAGGCTCACCTTCTTGTTAAACTCAATGGCTTTGTGTTTCCGGTCCTGCCGCAGGCCATCACTGCTCTGGTGGAACTCTTTAATGCTTCCACTGGCGCGGCCCTGCTGGTTCACCATGCATAGAACGCCCAGCCGCAGTGTGCGGCCCTGGGACGCCTTGATCATGGCTGCGGCCGTCTCGTGCTGTCGCACAGGAATCCCATTGACCTCCATGACATAATCTCCTGCTCGCAGTCCACTGCGCCCAGCTGGGGAGTTTGGGGAGCAGTCCTCCACCAGCAGGGGGCAGTCACCGACGATAGTGAAGCCAAAACGACCATCGGGGCCTGGGGTGATGTCTATCTGTAAGTCAGAGAAATTAAATTTAATTAATTTCCTCATTTTCATATTCCAGTAGCAGATGGTATAGGAATAGTTGCTGTGATACATAGTTTCTCCTAAGACTTATCATCTAGTGTTATATAAATGATGTTTCTAATACCTTTGGTGAAATTCATGTAAGAATTTTAATTACATGTAAGCTCAGCACTGAAGGACAGTATGATTTTATAAAATATGACTTCATGAGATGATGAACTGTGGACTGAGATTAAGCCCACACACACAGAAACACGACTGTTCTGACCTGCTGTATGCGTGACACCACGCCAATGCTGGGAGGAATGTTCTTCTGGGCCTGGGCCAGGGCAATCAGGGCCTGCGTGCCGAGAGCGGACACATTCTGCCCTTCGATCTCCAGGACCTGATCGCCTGGCTGCAGCCCAGCAAGGTGTGCACTGCTCCCCTCCTCCACAGACAGGATGTAGCTGGGCCCACTGCCCCCCAGGCGGAAGCCAAAGTCCTCTGGCCAGCCCTGATTGGAGGCTGGCATAGTGAGGACTTCACAGGCGAGAGGACAAGAAAACTAGTTTAAACAATGTAATATTTACCTGTAAAAATAGTGATACAAAAGAACTATTACCGTAACACGTCTAATTATATCAAGTAAAACAGCTGTGTGCTGATAGAAAATACATAATTGCACATATAGCAAGTATACACAAACAATACACACCCATGCAGAGAGACAAAGAGGATTATTTAATCAGTTCAAAAATATGTAACAAAAATGCATCTTTAAATGGTGGGGGCAGTGTGTAGCTCAGCAGGTTTGGCTGCTACAGACTGGAAAGTCACCAGTTTAAATCCCAGGGATAGCAGAGTGATTTCACTGCTGGGCCCTTGAGCGAGGCCCTTAACCCCCAGTTGTTCCAGGGACTGTCTGACCCTGCATTCTCAAAAATATACGTTACTTTGGATAAAAGTATCTGCCAAATAAACAAATAAATTAATAAAAAAGAATTGCTCGCTTGATTAGCTGGTACTTAAGATGTCAGCTATTAAATCAAGAAAAATCACTCCAAGCTGAAGTGTGGTTTGTCACTTTCATCAGATAACAGAAAATCCTGTGTTCCTTCATTTTATCGCATTGCCTGAAAGCTTCATGAGTGCACATGACAGCACACATTAACTGTGAAGTCCCTGTGACTCTTCCTGGATCAGTGGATGAATGGATTGATGGAACGATTAACTGATGAATTGAATTGTCTTTTAATGTTATCTGAAGTACAGCATAAATACAAACTCAAAGTCACAAACACATTCACGTATCTCAAGATGATGTGCAAATGCGAATGATTTTTTGGTATCACTGAATGTCGAAAATTCCTAACCTAATATTTAGAGATGATTAACCTAACTATCAGTAGAATCAGTAGAATTCTACTGCAGCACAGTAGAATTACGCAATAAACTACTGCTTTACTCACAATGAATATATGAGCCAAATGTTTTCATACACATGAATTACAGGCATGGTTTTATTTGCAACATTTAGGTAGTAGGTAAATTTGTATCAAAGCAAGATCTGAATTACTACAGATTGGATACAAGAGCTTAGAGACTCTTGATTTTTAAAATGACAACACACATGAACCAGATTTGCGTTTCTTAAAAGAATTTGTACATCTCTTTTTTAAACAAAGAAAGGGGAGCCAGAACAAGCTGACTTACAGAAATCTTTAGATGCATAGCGAGAGCCAGACTTGCTCTGGCGGAGAGAGTGTCTCCCTTTCCGATTTTGCAAAAACTTCTTCATTTTGCTTTGCTTTGGCGAGGCTCCTGTTTAAGGCTTGAACGATATCAAGCAAGCAGATGCCCCATATCCACCTCCTCTATACCATGATGGCAGAAACCCCTGCAGACCGCGGCCTCGTTCGGGTGAAACAGATCCCAGTCCTTAAAAGGTTTCACATCAAAACAGGCAGTCCTGATAAATATCTCCCGTCCAAATTGAGAAAACTAAAAAGGATGTCAAGAGGACTGTGGCTAACATCCATAGGCTGTGCATCGCTACTGAAATTCAGCAAATATGCTGTCATCAGAGTTTGTCTCGTCAAACTAGGACACACTGGCAGGGTTTTCTCTCTTAATAGTTTCCTTGTGAAATGGTACTCTGAAGACCCATTTTTCTATAAATACTCCCCCTCCCCGTCCACATTCTATCTCTCTTTCTCTCCTTTCTGCTTCCTCTCTTATAGCGCTGTATGTCTCAGAGGGACAGGATCTGGCCCAGAAACAACACAGCAAACCTGGGACCCACAACGCACAGCTGTAGAGCCACAAGGCCGCTTAAGTCCCTGCACTGGATTAGCTGGATTAAACGAGGCACGTGAAGATCCCCGTCACAGCCTGGCGGAGACACACGTCGTCAGAGCAGTGAAGCAGATCTATAGCCCTAAACCCTCAGGCTTACACAAGCAGTGCAGCAAGCAGAATGGGTAGTGGGCATCAAATAAAATGACTGATCACAACCAGTGGGTTTAATAGGCCCACTAGGCAATATTCACCTTGATTGTTCTTGAATACTTTACTTTTCTCCCATGTGGGCCGTGTTCCTCACTCTAGATATAGAGCATCAGGGGAATAAAAAATATGCAAATACATAATGGAGCTTTTACTATACAGTGTAGCTGTTTCTGTTCTGCTTTATTACCCCTGTTGTGTGCCATCTTGGTGACACTAAAATAAAGCCTACATTGAAGAAACGTGCTATATTACTGAAATGTAAGTGTCAAATTAAATAAAATCTGTGAAAATGAAACAAAGAAAAAAAAAGTTTATAAACAAAAAGATATGATGACATATTAAAATTCCACTTCAGAATATCTTGCTTATCAAAATGCCACATTGTGATTTGCTTAGATTCAGCATCCTCAGCCCTGAACTTTACGACTACTCATCAAACCAAGAAAAAACAAACAAAAAAGACATCAGTAAACAAATGCTGTCTCTGTTAGCAATTGGAAGTATGATTCACTGAACTTAGGCCATGATGAGTTTGGCAGGGTGGGCTGAATAATTTAGCAGAACTGCTTGTATCTCCAAACAGACTCCGTTCCTTGTTAAAATTCTCATCTTACATGTCACCCAAAAAGACCACTCAACTTGTCAAACTTGAATCAAAGGCAGAGGGAAAAACATTTCGTGTTTCAATTCATGTAGCATATCAAAGTGATTTTGTTTCATCATTTAAAATAAAAATGCAGAAGTGTATTTTTATCTTGAATAAGGATATATTAATTTTTAAATGAGGAAATGTAAAATTAATAAATAAATTTAAGTGGTATAAATAACATTAATTCAGTAACACCTCTGCTAGCATTTCAATTACAGGATCAGTCGCCGGTACAAGGTGAGCCGTGGACAGGCGGGAAAGCAGATGGGCAGCAGCCATATCAATAACATTAGTCTACAAACATGCATCATATACTTAGAAGTAAAGTAAACATGTGCAGTTAAGCAGTGACTGGGGAAAATACAGTTTATCCTATATGCATTCCTTCATTTTGCTATCTTTAAAACCCTTATACGCTGTAAATACTTGGCATTTCTTACTTTATGTTCTGGGTATATTTATTTTAAAAATACACCAAAACAATAAATGAGCACAGGACTCCTTTATTAGGGAATGCAAGTTTTCACAACAAACAATGATAATACAAGTTTTATTCAAAAATTAAGGAAAACCGCTGCTGTTTCCAGCCTTACGCTTACATTTGAATGCACAGCGGAATATGAAGCCTTACCCTTTGTCAAGCAGGACCGAAATGAAGCTTCAAACACTGAGCAGGAAGTCAGACATGGAGGAGAAGCACCTTAGAGCTCCTCAGCTGGGCCACAACCAAGCGAAGCTGATGGCTGATGTCCCTCACCTAGGCTGCCCATGCTCACTCCTCACCTGGTAACATGAGCTGAGAATCGATGTGGGGGGGGGGGCAGGACCAGCAACCTGAGCCTGCAGCAGGGTTCACATGATGCCCAGTGAATAACAAAGGCGGGGAAGCCGAAGACCACACTTACTGTATTAAATATGTAGTTTTTCATGAAAATGTAGTTTCAAGTTAAAGTTTATTGTCATATACAGATAACAGTGGGGCATCATTACCAGTACTGAAATTCTTGGGCTCAGCGTACCTCAAATATTGCACTGTAAAATAACACTTGACACACAGAGTAAAGATAAAAGCAATAAATAGGAGAAGTAGAAAAAGGTTAAATAGGAAAAAGGTGCATAGTAGACAAACAGTGTTTAGCACTTGCAGTACTTATAAAGTGACTGTAGTGCAAGTGGGTTTAGTGTGTAAATATATTATAGGGGGCTTATCCCAAGCAGCAAGCGAACGGCATTGAACCTAACTGTGTGCCTCTGGACTGCGATGGGAACCTCAGGGAACATAGAGGCTGCATGAGAATGAGGGAGGGCGGGTCCCTTATCCTGAAGTATCCACGCAGCCCACCAGGGATCAGGAGAAAGATAACGATATGGGCCTCACATGTGCGTGACTGTATCTTTCATTGAAAGGAAGTCAGCTTAAACGTCCCCCTTTCACACTACACAAACCTTTTCACCGGTAATTCCGTCGCAGTAACGAGCTGTCGCTTTCGGGGTAATTCTACAATCGATATAGCGTCTATTGCTGTATTTAATAATGTACTGCGGTTGAACGGCGATGTTTTTGTGTGTTTCAGCAATGCCCTCGAATTAACATCATGCTTTAAACTTGTTGAATGCACATGGATACGGGCAGGAGGGAAACCCGGAAGTAATCGACCGGTGTAACTGTGCTTCTGGATAAAACTAGTTATTTTAATCACTGTAATCTCGGTGCTTGAAACATATAATATTAATTTTTCCAGTTGCAATGGGCGACGGTTCATGACTTATGCAATTATGTATAATGTATATATATATAAAAAAAAGGATTGCGTTTGAGTTGTCGGTTGCATTCACAAAAGAGATGTCAGTACAGTCACGGAGATCGGTGGCTGTGTGCAGATGAGAAGCAAAGCAAAACGAACCTGTGCGTGTTAAAGCCCGTGAAATGATGCCATTACTACGCTTCAGGAAGTAGGAAATGGGGCGGCTGGGAATTACAGGTGGCCGGGCAACTGCTCTCTAACCGGTCCTCAGTTACATTAAGAGATGTGATTTTAAAGATCGGCGGAAAAGGCAAGTACAACCAGAAAAAGGAAAGAGTCTGGCTGCTCCCTTCTATTTGGTTGATTTATTAATTAGCACTTTAAGCAACATTCCGCGCGCTTTGTCATATTACTGCATAGGTTTGTGTCTTAGTTTTACCAGCATTCAATACAACGAAATTAAAAGAGCTTTAAACTTATTCAGTGCAGTCCGCAGCATAAGTAAGTCATGTAAGTACTGTTAAATGTCACTCTATTGCTAACAAATACGGCTAACAGACTTGTTTCTTTATTACGATATACAGCAGATACTTAAACTAAACACTTTTTGGTTCTCAGGTTAGCAGATGGATTTCCTTTCGCTGTTTGCGATCTACGTGCTGTTCGTGTTGACCTGCATCGCCCTCGTGTGTAAATGCTCCAGCAGTGGGCAGACTCCCTTCGGGAGATCGCTCAGCTTCGCCGCCGAGGTCAGCGCCCTCCGCCGCCCCGGATATTAACATAAATATTTATTACTAGTTATTTATCGAAGAATATATCACTTCGTTATGCATTTCCATTTTTTTTTGTCAAATGAAGAACGTTATGCGAGTCCCCCAGTCTTTAAATAACAAACATGCAATTTACATTATTTTTGTCTATAAATGACTTGCAGTCTGTCCAGGATATTCTGAATCATGTCCGTTAGTAATGTCTTTTTGTCATATAGAAAATTGCACCCTGGATTCCTTTGTGGCTTCAAAGGATTTTTTATAAGACTCAACACAGAGTTTTTCATCAAAGGTAGGTACACAACCAAGTACTGCCTTCCTGCCTACCTGTGGGTCGCCCTAGGGTGTTAATGACTACGATGAAAGGCGTCTTTAATATATTTTAATTTTTAATATATATATATATACACATACATACATACATACATACACACACTGTTCATAGAAAATCCTGCTTTTATGATAAAACAGAGGCAAAACAGATGCTGACAAAATATATATTTTACTACGAATGTGAACATCTTTTTTGTTTTAACAGTCGGGAATAATTAAAATGTCTTTCATGTACTTGCAGGAACAGGCTGTTCCTCTATCTGCAGCTGTTTTTGGAGGTGGCTGTGTTCGCGGAGTTCAGCTATGAAGTCTTTGGGTTTTGCAGGGAGATGGGTACTGGCCTCCCTAGCCTGTGTGTACCTTACGTGTTACTTGCTGTTAAATCCTATTACTTCTGCCTGTGCTGCTGCAAAGACCCTGGTAAGAGGGCCTCTTCATAACGCTGATAATACACTGTTATTTTTACCCAGTGTGGGAGTAATCTGTAGAGACATAATGTTTGTTTTGCAGGTACAGTCACAAAAGGGAACCATTCTGCCCTGGTTCAGGTATATCAGTACGACGGGAGACTGTTTCACCCGGCTGTCACTTGTCCAACTTGCCACCTGGTAAAACCTGCCAGGTCAAAACACTGCAGTAAGCCCATGTCATTCTGCTAATTGCTCTGTGAAGACCGTAGCTTTACTTAAATTATGGTGAAGCTAGGTAACATTTTAACTGCATCAAGATCATTTACTTTAAGTTTTACACTGCTTGAACCCAGAGCCTTTATGACTGAAGACTAAAGTTGGTACTTAGAATTATCTTTTATTTTTTACAGGGGTGTGCAATATATGCGTGCAACGATTTGATCACCATTGTGTGTGGGTGAACAACTGTATCGGGGCCCAGAACAGCAGATACTTCCTGGCGTACCTGCTGCTGGTGTGCGGCGTGGCGGGAGACTTAGCGGTGCTGACTGCGGACATGCTGTTCCACGTCGTGCTGCAGTCGGGCCTCCTGCATGCCCATTACATTGACCAGGAGGGACAGCAGCAGCCGGCCGGGCCCCTTTTCATCGTTCAGGTGTGTGTGTCATGCGGTGGAACACACTGTGCCTGTGGCCACAGATTTAAACACTAAAAGAAAAGGGGAAAGTTATGTTTTGCAATGGTTTTTAAGCATTTGTAGGGGGCAGTGTGTGACTCAGGTGGTTAGGCCACTGTGCCTCTGATCGGAAAGCCGATTGTTTATAAATCCTGTACCCGGCAGACTAGTCACATCTGCGTTGGACCCTTAAGCGAGGCCCTTATCCCCCCCGAAATATTCCAGGGTGACCGGATACACGGCTGACCCTGAAGTCAGACCGCAAGCTTTGATTTTGCCTGTACACGTATTTCTTAAGAGAGCAAGATGAGATATGTGGAAACCAAGGAATTCCAATGCACCTGTAACATGGCACATATTTCATTTCTGACTGTGACCTCTGGGGTTGCAGTCATGTTGGCTACAGGACTATACTCAAGTGCCTCAAGCTTTCTATCTTAGTTATGATTTCATCCGGTTCTAACTATAAATACCATCATTTATCTGGTATACTGGGTTCTGCCAAGTTCAGAATGTAGTGCAGAATGTCGTTCTACAGAATTGTCTGTAAATGGAACACTACCAAGGTTTTGTTTTCTGATTTATGATATTCAGGAACTTTTGAGCCTTAATTGTATAATATGAAATTGTAGACTCATAATTAACAGGTTTCCACTGGGACAAAGAGGTATTAAAATACTGTGAAAACAATAAGGTTCATTAATAAATGTTTGGTTATTTTGGGAATAAGCACCACCACTACTTTAGCAAATTGCTAAGCCTTTACTGTTCCTAACCAAGTCCAAAAACATACCGCAGTTTATCTACTTATGTGTTCGTGTATTTGCACATTGACTGGCCTCTTGCCTCTTTCCCAGCATCTCTTCCTGACGTTTCCCAGGATCATCTTCATGCTGGGTTTTCTCATCTTCGTCTTTTTGCTGTTGGCTGGATACACCCTGTTCCACCTGTACTTATCCTTAACCAACCAAACGTCCAATGAATGGTACAAAGGAAGAGCACAGGGCTGCCAGCACTGCCAGGCCAGCCCAGGACCTCCCTGCCCTCCCCGGGCTGGGATTACCAGAAGCTTCTACAACCGGGGCATCTTACGAAACCTACAGGAAATCTTCCGGCCTCTGACTCACAGCAAGAAGAAAAACAAATAGCACGCACGGGTATTGCTGACAGGGCAGCAGCTTGGAAGTTCCTGACATTTTGGAAAGTTGCTTTACAGAGATCATGTGTGTTTGCCTTTAAATGTAAAGACTGAACACCACAAGTAAAACTGCAGCTGTTTCAAAAGCAGTGTTCTGCAGTGAAACAGCAAATTTACTTTTTTGTCACATACAAGAATAAATGACCTCTTGAATTTTACAGCTTGACCTTAATGTTAAACTTCTATATTACAGTAACTAGTTCAGCTATGGCATTATACATTTTTACAAGGCAAAGTACATACACCAATTCCAGTAGAAAAGTTGTGAACAGACATGCTCAGATGACAGATTCATAATAAGGTTAGCATTTTGCGACACACTCCAGGGAACTGCGAAGTAAATTGGCCATTTTATGGATGTTTGAAAAGACTTAATCCTCTCAAAACCATCCACTCACCAATGCCATCTTGTAGTTGTACACTATAACTGGAAATGTTACAGTTAGCTTAAAACGGGTATAACAAGTATGTCCCAGCACTTGAAACTATAAAATATTAACAAAAACAAACAAAAAAAGGCTTTTCTGAAAGCAGAATGACTTGCTGTTCCTGAATGGCATCATGTTCAGTGCAGGTGTTTAATTTGGATAGTCTTTTATTATCTTTTTTTAATAAAAAAAAAAAAAACTCTGGACTTCAGAGAGCTGTGAGAAGCACCTACTGAATAAAGCTTAATTTCACTCGTGTACGATAACAGTCTGTATTTCTACCTCCTCTGGTGATGTAATCACAAACTCCTCCGATTGGCCCATCACTTCAATGTCTTGGGACGCCACCATCGTCACAGTATTGTCTTCAACCTCCATCGCGCTCTCAGTGGCCAGAATGGAGCCCTCGCTGATCGCGGAAGCCAGTGTCATGGCCACCTGCTCTGTTAAGCTCTCTGGCGTGGCGATGGTGATGGTGTCTCCGCAGTCCGAAGTGATGGCTGCACCGTTCTCCATGGACACGTTCTGCACAATGATCTGGTGACCTGAGTTTGACTGGTTGACGATTTGCTGGACAACCTTCATGATATGGTTACCCACCTGGGTGCAGGAGACGAGCATAATGGGATTACCATTTACATGTTACCAACAACATGTTCTTTAAAGCAGCATTCAGATTCATTCTGGAGCTCACCTCAGTCCTGGTGTGAGCCACTTCTTCACCCACCCCAGTGACATCAGATGGGGCCTAGTAGAGAAATCAGAAGTCAGCTTCTGATGAATAGCTGAGCTTTTAAAAAGGTTTAGGACAACTACAAAAGGGCTGTAAAAAGTTTTTGGAATAAAAAAATAAAATTCAGACATTTGAATCTATAATGGTTACTTGGATATTGGCAAATGGGACGATAAGAGAACTTTCCGTTTTCAGGTTGTATTCTTAAAGCAACTGCGACATTGAACGGCATGTCAGTTAAAACAGAAAAAAGACTGAGAAGTCAGGAAAATCAAGCTGGCCGTCAGCCAGAAAAGTCAGAGGTCAGGTACTTTTTCATAGTAGTGGGGAACTGAAGCATGGCGGTGCGATGGGGAGTTCCATGCTGTGACTTATGTTACTTGCTTAATTGCTTAATAAATCTAGATAAAACTCATATTTTGCACAGTAAGTAGTTAATTTGCAATATACTTTTATCTTGCCTCAGCCATACACATTGTGAAATGATTTTTAGGAACCTTTATACTGAACTTGTCGGTTTTATTTAGAATAATCAAAATTTGAGAAAAAAAACAAACATCTGACAATTGCAGTCCTAATCTGCAGTCTGAAATATGGGGAAACACACACACACACACACACAGCTTCTCAGGAAAACTAGTAGCAGAACCTGTTTTCTTACATGAGAAATGTTCATTTAGTAACTTGACAGTCATGGATTTTTCTTTTGAAGAGTTCAACTGAAACTCATGAAGGTTTGCCTGAGGATGAAGATTATGAACACCTTCAGAACATAGTACTGTTCAGTTCTGGCACCACCTGCATTTCTCCTGAACACCCAAAAAGGCAGGCTGGCATCTGGGACCATCTCTCTTAGGCCCAGCTCACCTCGATGATGTACTCCTGTGTGTCCGCCACCACCGATGAGAACTCCACCAGCACGGCGTGGGGGTCCTCAGAGATTATGGCGGCGGCGACGTCGTTGGCAGACGGCTGTTCCTCTAAGACTACGGTCTGCTCCGACTCCTTCAGCCCCCCACTGCAGCCCCCTGTGAGAGACAGACATTCAACTTGACGGAATAACCACGGCCCCCTGCTGGGTAAAGGCTAGTTTATACTTCACTTTTCCATGTGCACTTTCTGGCTGCGAACATTCGTGTGCATGGAAGCTTGCGTTCGTACTACATTTGGATGCGGACACCAGTAGTTGCAGCTGGTGCACACATACAACAGCGATATTCAGAAAGGCCAGAAGAGGGCAGATGTATTGTAACAAACACAAATACCAGCAGGGTAGTGAAATGGTAACGGCTTTTTACGAAGTTATAAAGTTGTTAGTCTAGGCTTGGGCAGCACTACGGTAAGACGGCGCACTGTGACATTTTCAAATCCCAAATCGTTATGACAGAATTAACCGGGATTGGATGGCTGGCTTATGCCTTATAATAAACAAAAAAATTAACTGAAGGCATTTTAAATGCTCATAATTATTAAATAAGCTGTAGCTCTGCCAAGAGACAACCCGGCCGAACATGACACACTATCCTAATCAGGTGACACCCCGACAGGCCCTCGCCTTTGGCGCGCAGGTGCCGGTTGAGCGTGCCGTGCTCGGCAAAGCCGCGGCCGCACTTGAAGCACTTGAAGGGCTTCTCGCCGGTGTGGTGCCGTATGTGCCGCACCAGCGAGCCTTTCTCCCTGAAGCCCCTGGAGCAGAACTGGCACACGTAGGGCTTCTCCTGGCCGTGGGTGCGCTGGTGCACCTGCAGGGCGTTCTGTGGGGTAACATGACAGAGGACATATTTAAAACACAGAGGCAGGACAGAAGCCTTCTGAAACACTGCTACTTTCAGAAACGGTGCTTCAAAGACTAAACACAACCATTTCAGAAATACTAAAAGGAACAGACCACAAAAAGCACTTTATTCTTTGGCAGGAAGATCATTTTCACCACCACCTGAGGCCACAAGGGGCAGCACATTGCTGTTCATGCGGTAACATGCCTGACTCAACCAGAAGGTGGGATTAAGTCAGTTAGCTCTAAATAGTGCTATAATATTGGGTTAAATGAAATGATCTATGTGGACAGCAATCTGAAGGATATACAGGACTGTGCAAATGTTTTAGGCAGTCAGGCAAGTAAATTGTGGTGTAAAACTGATGACGTCTGTCAAAGTGTGTCAGTTCTGCCATTTCAAAACCTCTCCTAAAATCACACCAGTACTTGTAGCAACCATCCAATACACCCACGCATTTTTTTTTTCTTGACTGACCCTCCTCATATCAACATATAATAATCAATAATCATAACCAATACCTCATTGTCTTTTTAAACTAATTCAATTAAGTGACACGGCTATGAAACTTAAATACAGGGAATGGCTGAGGTGCCCCTGAGGAGAGGTTTGGGAACTGAAATTGTTTTCATCTAGCCATCCATGCCATCCTAACATGATATCAGTAAGTTTTTGTGGCATGGAGGAAATTCTGGGTTTTTTTTTTGTTTATTCCGAGCACATATACACTTACTAACTAGATAAATAGTTCTAAACATTTCCTTTAACTGCCTAAGAGTTTTGCCCAGTACCGTAGATCTCTCTTTTTTTTACCTTCTGATAGCAGTGGGGGTTCATGGCATTATTATTCACAGGAGGTTAGCTGAGGGCTGCTCTTTTAAAACATTATGATAATGAAGACATTGCTAATAAAAGATCACCTGCCATGTACTTTCCTGCTTTAAGAAATACGTCTCCCCATATGCACAGAATTATCAATGATGGGATCAGAGGGTGATTTTCACCCTTAAACACGATGCAACCCAATAGGTGTTAGGTGACAACTGGCAGCTTTAGCGCCACGTGCTGGATGTGGATTTCCCCCTGAAAAGGAACAAAACCACCAACGGAACTGAAAAGATGTCACGTTAGTGCCTAAAGCCCTATGCCGCGGCCCACCTTGGTCTTGTAACCCTTGTCGCATCGGCTGCAGTGATAGGGCCGATCGTCGGAGTGCGCCCGCATGTGCTCGCGCACGTGACCGATGGTTTTGTACAGCTTGCCACACTCGCCGCACTTGAAGCGTCGCTCGCTCAGGTGGGCCTCCATGTGCTTCTTCAGCAGGTAGCCCGTTAGGAACTCCTTCTGGCATACGCTGCACCGGAATGGCTTGAAACCTGAGGAGGACATGTTATTCAATGTGGGAACATGCATGCAAGGGTGAAAAAAGTCAGCGTGTAACACGTGACCCAAGCCACACAGGTATGGCTATGTGTCTGTGTCCTCCAATTACTCTGGATCAGCAAAAATATATTTTCTGTATGACTATAATAATAATAATAATAATAATAATAATAATAATAATAAAATTATTAATGTTAAAAACAGAATACTAGATAATGCATTATTATGTAGTATTCTATGTGTAAACAATAATAATAATAATAATAGTAATAATAATAATAATAACAACAACAACAACAACAGTGACATCACTCTGCCAGCCAACAAATATGAACAGTTGACCTAATCACCAGCACTGAGTCCTAACCACACACCTGTCATGAAACTTATGAAAATAAAAAGTTTGGTTTGAATCCGAGTCAGTGGCACGCTGCTGCAATGCAGGTGAGGGAGGAGCTTTTGCTGAAGAGTGACCAGGGGGGTATTCCATGAAGCAGGATTTCTTGCTTATCCGGATAACTTGTTGAATTTAAGGTAGTCTGAACTAA
>JAAGVU020000092.1:15527215-15548223 GCA_011763525.2 Mormyrus iriodes | reverse complement strand
ATGAGGTTTATATTGTGGGGACCTGAAAAATGTCCCCGCAAGCTCAAAAGTAACAGATTTTACCACATTGTAGGGACATTTGGTCCCCACAGTACGGTAAATACAAATCCAGACACACACAGGACTGATGACATCCCTGGAAAGCAAATCAGGGCCTCTTTTCAGTCGTGAGGTAAAGGGCAACGCTCATGTCAAAGGGTAATGAGTGAGTGAACGGGGCAGAGCTGCTCACGGCTGTCTGCTCTCACCTGCACCTGGACCTCGTGAATGGTCTCTTCAGAGTTCTCCACCACACTAACCACAGGCACCTGATCCTCCTTTAGGGACACAGGGTAGGAGGGCTCTTCCTCCAGCCCTGCAAAGCAATCAGCAGAAAGCCATCCAGTCCATATTTAAGGAACCATGGGACTCAACCAGAAACATGAGAGGAGTAGTACAGAAAACAACAAGAGTCCAGGGCCACATTCCCACCATGCTGCACAGTTATCTTCTAGGCACTCCAGTTAAGTAAACACATCTCTAAAATGCCCATAATTTGTAAGTGAACTCCTCCACTCCATATGCCCTAATCTGTCTGATATTAAAAAAAATACTCTATGAACTAGGCCAGTGGACAAGTAAATGCCATAAATTGAATTGGACGCTAACAAGCATGTCCAAATACCTTTCTGCATGCCATCCTTGTGGACCAGAATCTCTCTGCATTGGCTAAAACGGATCTTCTCCGTGCAGGGAGTGATAGACTTCAGGTGTCTCGTCAAAGCCCCAGACTCCCTGAAGGACAGCCCACAGAGATTACACCTATAAGGCCGTTCGTCTGGAAAACAATGAGCAGAGACAGGTTCACTAAGTGGAGTCTGCAACACTGTAGTGTCTCACTGTCAGAAATAGCCATTTTTCAAAACAGGGAAATTTCTAAATAAAGTATATAAATATTTCTGTTTGTAATATATTTTACAATATACGCTCATATTGTGATTTTGTAACTGCATTTTGCTATTAAAAGTTTAAGTTTGGAAAAAAAAATGTATGGGTCAAAAACAGAACTTCACCAAAAATGAGGTGGAAGTTTTGCTGGATGTAATAGGTGGGGGAAAAAAAAACAAAACAAATGCTGCTGCGAAACATTTTATTGTAAAGTACAGTAAGTTTCTTTTTATGCAACGTAATATTTAGCCCAGTACCTGTATCTATACATCTGCTTATTGTAGCTGTCCATCATATATACATTACTGTATGCATACTGTATTACAAGTTAGATAGACAGTGGGTCATTATACGGCTGGCATTGCTACTAGTGCATACACATAATTGGGAGTGTTCATAAATATGTGCACATTTCTACATGCAGGAGAAAATTGATAGATACCATTCTATGCAGAAAAATGTGCATATGTGTGATTTGCGCACTAAACTCTGTGCACAGCTGAAAGATCTGAACCTTATCGAGAATCTCTGGAAGGTAATCGGAATCATTTAAAGTAGAATCCTCTACACTGCCTACTTATTTCTGAAAGTTGTAGTTGTCAAAAATAGTTGAAAAAAATCAACTGTAGGCTTCTTCTGCAATAAAATTGTAATTGTTCTCTAATTTTGATTGCAAACTTTTCTTGTTTAAATCTCTTCTGTGAGATCATTTTAATCGATGAAATATGATTAAAATATGTCTCGTCTATTCATGCTAGAATGACATAATTTGGATAAGCAGCAACTTTGTAATTTACAAAAATGTCTCTTGTTCTCTAATTTTGATTGCTACTGTAAGATCACTTTTTTTTATCAGTTTTTAAGGCTTGCATTGTTTGCGGCCTCACCTACCTGTGTGACGACGGTTGTGGCGAATCAGTGAGCCCTTGGTCCTGAAGGAGTTCCCACACAATTTACAATGGAAGTTCTTCTCTTCGCTGTGCGTGCTTAAATGTGTTCGTAGGATGTTTGCCTTCAGTGAAACAGTAACAGGATTCAATCACACTAAAACTGACAATAACTAAGCATTGTGCAACCTAGAAGTAGCAGACAAATGTTGTGAAAATGTTTTTTCCCAAGCACAAATCCACAAAATTCATTTTGTGCAAAGTGGCATACACCCATTCATGCTTCTGCGAAGACCTTTACTAATTGAATCATATTAAATTACCGTTTTAAAGGTCTTCTCACACAGGTAGCAGACATAACGTCCTTCATCATTGACTTTGACGGCAATCTTTGTGATTCCACTATCGTCGGGGCCCTGGTCATCTGCACTCAAAGGAACATTCCTGGCTGCACTGCTCCTTCTCCGGCGTCCCACCGAGGAAAGTGAGAGGCTCCTGCCTTGATCTGTTAATGACCACACCTCGGTCGGCATTACAAAAGTCCAGCGAGAGATAGACAAGAGCAGCACACCATAACAAACTGGCTGAGGAACACATTTTCCCAAAACGGTATGAAAATCAGCGCTAACACAAATGGCGATAAGAACTTAAACCCACTGAGGACCACAGTTCATCATATTTCTGTGTTAAGACTGACCTGTTTTCCGTAGCCTCTCCGTTTTCTCTAATAAAACGGCACTTTCTTCTATCCCTTCTGCCTTATCAGAGCTTATGTCGGTCAGCTCGACCTACCAGGTTACAAACAAACAAAAATATTAAATTCTGATTTCAGATGCTTATAGACACAGATATAATTTAGATTACTGGTTGACTGTCTTGTTATTCAATTTGAAATATCTAAACACAATTCCAGTATAATTATACAAAAGTGTCAGACACTACCCTTCATTAGCAACATTCATAAAGTTAATTTAATATGGAAGACCAAAAAATTAACCGCAACAATTTCTATGCATTTCTAAGTCAAATTTCATACAGAAAAATTGCTGTTTTCAAAGCATGGATACTAAGAATGTAATATTTCAGGTTTCATTGTAACCAAATTTAAATGCACTATGTTTTATCAATGATCATATTGTATACAGAGGCTATACATACGACTGAAATGCTTACCACTTGATTGAGCTCCTGCGTTTCCCCCTTGCAGCCTGAGTCAGGCGGCGCCTCCTGCACGCGCTGACAGGTATTCTGCAGCTTATGCTGGATGAAGGCCTCCAAAAAGGTAAACTCCACCTGGCATCTTCCACATTTGTGTACATCCTCATCTGCCATAAAATGTTTCGGGGTACAGCTACGTAAAAGCGTTCCATCGATCTAGAAGTCTGATCCATTTTCAGAAGCGACACCACGATCTGGTTTACAGCACCCAGAAAACTACTTCGCATGGTTAGTCAACGGTTTGCAATGACTGGACACATAATCTGTCGCCAAAGAGCCAAAACATTGACATATTACCAGTTTCTGAACAGTGTATATTTCACGGCGTGGTCAATGACTTAAAACGATCATTTAAATTAACGCAAGCAAATAAAAGCGTGATATATTTCACACTGCTAACTAGGCAGCTAATGCTGCACCACTTAAGCTAGATGTTCAAACTAACGCCACAGCGCATCGCTAGCTAGCCTATTTGTCTGGAGCAGGCCTCTTCAGACGCCCAATACTATAGATTGTATTTTCTTTATGCGACTGGTGTCCGGAGGAAAACGCCGTAAACGATTGGAGTTACCTTCGTCCCCGAGAGTGGTGTGGATGGTGATGATGTTGCCTGTGGGTACGCTTTGCTCAGACACTGTTTCTGCCGTATTATTATTTTCCACACTCATGTTTGGACTCTCCGTCTCTGTCGCAACTCTAAGAGCGGAGAAACATGGCGGATTTACGACCCCGTAGTCATAACAACAAAAGGGCACGCGGGGCGCCTCGCGTACTGGTGCGGAACCTCGGTAAAGCTGCTGCTCCCGCATTAAAACTCCCGGTCGAGGGGAAGGTATTAAACGGCGAATTTTGCAGAAGTGAGATTCACGTTCACGTACAGCCGGGTATGGGAAACGGATGAATGAAAAAATAGCAGCGTTGGAAAATGATTGGATACCTTCCAAGGAAGCACGGAAGTTAGCGGCGAATTGCTGGATAAGAAACGTAAACAGCATATACTTTCTTGTACAGTACTATAGTTTCAGTAACTTTTTAATGTACGTTTGCGTTTGCGTGTTTTTAACTGACATCTCCATGTTTTTGACTTCGTAATTAGGTATTTTAAACGGTCAGTGTATAATATGTTTGACTTCGTGGTTTCATATATCGACTGATTACTGTTAGCAAATTTTTGAGTTTTGCTCCATATGTTGAACTGCACTGAAGTTCTTATTAACCAAAACTCAGATGATCTAATACAGTAGAACTTCATTTTTAAGCAATTTTACGTGACGGCACATGGCATTCTGGAGTAACATTCACTGTAACAGTGGCGCGTAATACACGGGCGTGTAAATATTGCAAAGGGTCGATCCCTCTAACAAAACATGGTGGAATCCGCAAGACATTAATGTTATTGGCCTAGGTGATAGTGAAAGCACATTTCTATTTAAGCGCCGTTATCAGTAGTTGCAAGTCGATACATTTCACGAGATTGGCACAGGCGACACTGCATTGGGGATGGCGATCACGTGCGCAAAACGAATTCAAATCGCGCGACTTCGGAAGAGCGACCGAAGTCTCGCGCTTTCTCCGCGAGGGGACGGCGTAATCTCCGAGCTCCGGCACGGAAATGCATACGGCTGGAGTGCAAGGTCATGGAGTGATCCCTATGGGACTCCTTTGACAAAATAATTATTTTGCTGCTTAACGCGGTCTATTCTTATTCGGCGATTCATTTGTTTTCACTGAGAACCCTCGACATTTAATGGGTATTTAATTGGTGATCCGTAGCTGCTTGTTTTTCCCCCCCCCCACTGATAAAAGAAAAAGTGCTTAATTGGACTGGAAACTTCCAAGTTCCCAATGGCATCGAAATGTAAAAGACTTAGCGGTCCCATAATTGGGGAGTTGCTAGATTCCGTGGAGAGCGTCCTGTTTGATTGCGATGGGGTTATATGGCGAGGAGATGAAGCCGTCACTGGTGCCGCGGATGTCATTAATTTGTTAAAGAAGAACGGAAAGCGGGTGTTTTTCCTAACCAACAATAGCACGAAAACGAGAAAAATGTACGCCGATAAATTACGAAAATTGGGCTTCAGTGCTTCCGAGGAGGATGTATTCGGGACGGCATTCTGCTCGGCGGTGTACCTGAAGTCCGAAGCGAAACTGAACGGTAAAGTTTACCTTATCGGCAGCAATGCCATGAAGCAGGAGCTTCAGAATGTGGGGATACAGCAAGTGGGGGTCGGTCCGGACCCCATCACGGGGGTTCAGTTCGACTGGGCCAACATCCCTCTCGATCCCGAGGTGAAAGCCGTAGTGGTGGGCTTTGATGAGCATTTTAATTACATGAAATTGAATAGAGCACTGCAGTACCTCAGCAACCCCGAGTGCTTATTCGTGGGAACCAACACTGACACCCGGCTGCCGTTGGAGGGAGGCAAAGCGGTCCCAGGTACGTGGGAGCTCTCATGTCCTTTCTGAGCGCGTCTGAAGTCACAAAGTCTTGCCTTTATTTGCTCAGATCATGATCTGCTTTAACGAACTTGGCTGTATTAACTTTGTTTGAAAATGTTAATACTAAAGATAAAATGCCCCCGCCCCCCCAGGGACAGGATGTCTCCTGAAAGCGGTAGAGACCGCAGCCCAGCGTCAAGCCCTGGTTATAGGAAAGCCCAGTAAATTTATGTTTGATTGTGTGGCCAGCCAGTACAGCCTAGACCCAGCCAAAACCCTCATGGTGGGTGACCGACTGGACACGGACATTCTGTTAGGATCCAACTGTGGCCTGAAGACGCTGCTGACTCTGACGGGGGTGTCCACGGTTGCGGACGCAGAGGCGCATCGCTGCAGTGGCTGCCCCGGTCGCCTCGGTATGGTGCCTGACTACATCGTGGAGAGCATTGCCGAGCTCCTGCCTGCCCTTCAGGCTTAGATCTCCCTCAGCTTGCTGACCCAGAACCCACCCATCTCTTCTCACTCTCCACTATACACAGTAGTTAACATGACAAAAGCAATGGAACAAAGTACGCTATTTACCTTTTAATCTGCCCATTTAGAATATAGAATGTTAAATAAAACTCAAATTACTGGGTGGGAAAACATTGACTAGTTGCCAGGATTGGATCAGGGATTCAGACAGTTGTATTGTCAACGAGTGAAATAAGTTTAAGTGGAGTCAGTGATAAGGTGATGAGTCTTCCCCTTGTGTGCTCTTGGCGGAATTCCATTCCAACCCAAAATAACACTGTAACTTTTAACTGCCCAGATCATGCCATGTGTTTTAAAATGGTGTGTTTGAGTTTACTTTGTCAAAAGCAATGTCCCTAATCTTAAAAATACTGTTCACCACCCTCTGGACGAAACCAACATATTGACTGTTCTGCAGATATATGAAACTCAGTTCCAGATGACAGTATTAAGTCTTAACAGTTTGCATTTCAGTATTGGTTTTCGTGAGGATTTATACCGAGTGTTTCTAGGTGCCTAATTATGCGTAAAGTGTAAACTACTGAGAATTTTTGTCTTACAATGTTTAAGAACATTTGAGCTACAGCTTATTTTAGTTGGGTGCCGTGAAATTTACAGCTTTAAGGCAAAATGCTCTAACACACAAGGTGTTTCTGTTAAAAAAAATATACAAGAACAGGAATGTACAGCTTTTCAGGTGCTGTAAGAAGCTTACAGTCACTAATGGTTGAAAAAACATGGTTTCTTGACTGTTTAAATGCATCTTAGTCATTCCCATTTGAGACCGATTCAGTTCTAATTTAGTAACATTATTATTTTTTTAATCTTCCTTCTAATATTTAAAATGGTCCCAAGTTCAGAAAGAGAACTCTGTCAGCCTTCTGGTTATAGGTAAAAGGCCTCTCCTTCTTCTCCTTCTTCTTCTTCTTCTTTTTTTTCTTTTTTCTTACAGTTTTTTATTTTTTTTATCTTAAAAACTCACAATGAAAGGTAAACTGGATGCTGAATGTGTGCATGACTCTGTCTGTTTGCAGACTTTATTTTATCCAGTCCCTTATGTACCTGCGCATGAGTGATTAGATTTCAGAAGACAAACCGAAATGAATGAAACATTTTAGTAAATTTCTGTATGGCACTGCACACTATGGAATGTCCAATAAAGGTCCAGACAAGTCCAACGTTATCTTCCTGTATTTTTTGATACTGACAGTTTAAAAACTAGTTTATAAAACCCACATGCAAAGAGGCTTATAGGATCCAAAGTGCTGTAAGTGATTTCATCAGCATTTCATCCTAAACGAGCTCAGCAATGTCAATAAAATTAAAATGTTGATGAATCAAATCACTCAGGCAAAGTTATATCTGGGTTGAAAACATTTTTGTTACATGGTACAACTATATTTCTAAAACGGTAATCGAACGTTTCAATGCCATCTCCTCAAATGACCCCTGGTAACGGAAGAAAAGAACTCATTTCTGTACTGATTTCTTTGTCTCTGTAACAGTCATGAGGGCTGATGACTTAAATGTGGGCATTGCAGTGATGTTTGCAATGTATGTGGCAAAGGCTTAGTTGCATCACTCTCAGGAATGATTAAGAAACAGGTTTCAGATATATAGCTCATTGCTTTTAAATGTGTGCATGTTTACCTTTGTTTCACTTCAACATGAATTTCATGGATTCTTCCAAACCTTTTCAGCTATCAGATATAATGTACTTCTGGTTTTGAATGATTATTATGTAATACATTTTTTTTTTTAATGTATCAGGATGTTATCTGGTTTTTGTGAAATTTGTCAATGCCGTTTAAAATCCTTTTTAGAAACTATGAAAATGGTTAACCTCTAATTTTATGTACTGTATGAGATGTGTGCTGTGCTTATGCATTGAAATTCAAATTATATAGCACAATATTGTTTGCACAGGAAGCTGAATACTATTATCTTCACAAGTGTCGCACTTAATTATTCCTGTCATGTTACAAAATTCATACTAGAACATAAGAACTTTTGTCAGAATGCAGTGTCCATGTATAGACAGGGAAACAAAGTTTAATATGGATCATCACTGAACAGCTTAAACTCACAAATCCTAATTTAAAATAAAAATGACTTTCAAATAAAACTTGTGTAGCAATGTGTATTTCTTCTTTTTGATTATGCGGTTATTAACTGGTAAACAAAATGGAAACCATTTTCTGATGTAAATAATACTGCAGAAAAAGTAATCGGGCAATACCAAAGTACTCCCTGTAGCTCCAGGGTGGAGCTGATCTTTGTCTTAATTGGCATAAATTTGCTCGTAATCCATACATTCAATTGTAAAACTAGATAATACAATAAAAACACAATACGAAACCTGGACAACCTTTTTTTTAAAAATGTTATTTGCTTTGTGTTTAAATGAGCTGTTTTTTTTTTTCAAAAATATCCATGAAGGGAAGTGCACAGTGCAATTTACATATATTACCAGTTTTGTTACATCAACTTGTGTTGCAATAATGGTAGAAAGTAATGAAGGTTATGTGCTCCATAAAGAGCTTTGTTAGATGGCCCCAGATGCTCTGATAAATTTGATGAAAGAAATGAACAAAGACCAATCTGTGGGTCCTTACCTATTCCTCACATTTTCTGTGCTAAGCCAAGCTAAGCTGATTGGTTATAGCTTACCAGGCTTTTGCTTTGGTGCACAGAGTCACCTTGGTCTGTCAGCATCTGGGTGGAAGCATTCTCGGTTTTTCGTGCCCCAGACTGCTTGGTGACAGCTTCTGCCTGCAGCCACCGAGATCCCCATGCCCTTTTGTCCATTGTCCACACTGGGGTCCTTGGCCAGCGTTTGTTGCTGTCACGTGTGTGCCTGTGCGACGCGGAGACTGTGAGGGTCTGGCCAGGTGTGCTGCTGCCTGGCCCATTGTGGGCCCGTCCCTGCTCACAGCTCGATGCACAGTGTTGAGCTGAGGGAACAGTGAAGAGGCGTACCTGGGCGCAGGATGGTGAGGTGCTGTCCGTCGAGCAGCCTGGAGGACTCGCCGTGTGCGGTAAGATGCTGCTCTTTCCCTGAATACATCCCTTACTGAAATGACTGACTTTGCAAATAGTAGCGCACAAATCTGGTGGAACAACATCCAGTAGATGCAACGTGATGAGAGATCAGGTATGAAAATAATATATTATAAATGTTTGATTAGTTTACTGTTAGTTGTACAGTGACTGCATTTGAATAATCACAATGACTACAGTGTCTACCCACAAATTAAATTTGATAATGGGAACATTAAACCAACAGGATTAAGGTTACAGCATAGTTTACCCTTCACAGGACAGGTCTCCAGCGTTGCCCTTCCAGTTCCGTCAGCGGGCACTCTGGGGCAGTCTGACTGCAGTACTGCTCCTGGTGATCATAGTGCTCAGTGTCACCGGACGCCTGGGCTTTCGATGGCCCAGCCCACAGGTAAGAACTGTGAGCTCTTTTTAAAACATTTTCCTCTAAATACACAAACAGCTCAGTTCTTGAATGGAAAAATTGGTGTATTTGCATATTTTAACTGCAGTTTTTTTTTCCATTCGTACGTAATAAATGCATAACAGATAGTGTGACAGTATAAAGAAAAAGACTCGAAGGGGATGTTTTTCCAGAAACATAAAGACATGTTGAAAGGCGTGTTTGTCCTGTCCCTCCTGCTCCCCTGTCAAAGGGAGCTTCCACCTTTGTTCTTCCTGTTGGGGGGTCCTGCAAGTGGGAGTGCTGTGAGTCTGTCCCACGCATTCTGCCTTACAGGTGATCAGGATCACAGCACCGGACAACACCGGCAGCCTGGTCAATCGGTCGGCCACCGTGGAGCAGCGTGACAGCACGGTGACTTACAGTGTGACCTCTCGCGGCACCAACCGCACCTCCACCGTGTTGTTTGACATCAGACATGTGAGGCCTTCAGCATTTTTTTTTAATTTCTTTCCACTGCACATAAGGGCTCCAAACAGGGCAGGACTTTGGAATCCCCTAGGATAAATTTTGCTGGGAGGGAGAGGGTCCCCCAACACACATTTTGCCAAGCAGGGATGGAGGGGGTCCCCTACAATACAAATTTTGCCAGTCCACAAATCCATCGGCCCGCCGGGAAAATGCTCAGAATGCCAGATGGCCAGTGCAGCCATGTCTCCATCACAGCCCCACAAATGGCTGATGGACAGTGTCTGCTAAGTGATCATTGGATGGATGCTAACTGTCCTCCTCTCTACCAAGGGGGTCATATGCTACAAGCCTGACAGCCAGGACACCTGCTTCCTTCGCAAAATGGACTCGTCCGATTATGAAAATCTGCAGGCCCTACTGGGTGATTCCACACAGAAGGTAAAACCTGTAACATGCAATTTTCAGTGTTAGTTTAAAATGAAGAAATAAAAAACAAAACAATCTGCACTCTTATTTCTAATCCACCCTAACTAGGCAGGGGATATGATCCTCTACTCCCTGTCATAAATTACAGCTGTTACTTGTACTTGTACAACTTACTATTTATAGACACGTACACTGAGCAGTAACACCTTACTGAGTGCATATGTATGGGCTGGAGAACCTCGTATGTTAGCCGGCTGCAAACTCCGTCGATGCAGAGTCACCGCTATGATTGTGCAGGGATCAGACCGCCCGGCTTCTGCCTGTATGGTGGGTGGGGGTGGGGTGGGGGGGGGGGGGGGGCAGCGGGCCACGTCGGGTGGAGAGGTTTGTCCGCTGGGGCTTGAATTCCTCAGCCTATCTGATCGTTGAGCCTCCTCTCTGCCGGCTTGCGTTACAGGACGAGAGCGCAGAGGTTAGCGCGTACACAATGGCTGCTCTGTTGGCTTCCCCTTTAGACACGTTATGGGGGAAGAAAAAGACAGAGGAAAGGAAAGCTGCAGTTAAAGATGCCAGCCTGTTTGCTCTGTGTGCTGCAGGGGCGACTTAGTGATGTGTGTCCGTCACACAGCGGCTTTGTTTCAGCTTCATGTAATGAATCCAAGGCAGGTCCTGGTGCACCTGTGTGACATGGATTGGTATATTCAATGATGCTCCCCTAAATCACATCTTTAAGATTAATCTGGGTTAAATGGGAAACGTAAACTGTAACATTTATGTTAAGAATATCTCCAGAAACTACAGTTGGCTTCTAAATGTATTATATACTTACCAATTTTTTCCATAAAGGGAATTAAGTGAAATTTAGTTGTCCATTATTCTTCGCTAGCAATCTGGCTATATGATTGTACTTGTCTTCTGAAACAAGTGCTTTTTGGGGGAAAAAAGCAATTTAGATTGTTATTGTTCAGTAGAACCCTAGAAGATTTAGATTCCAAACCCAACATACTTGGATAACAGTCAAAGGATGGGTTATCTGACCCATTAAATGCTTCCATCTTCTCTCTTGAATTAGATGTTCTTGAATGAAAGCTCTTTTGTTTAGCAGATATGTTTAAATACCTTGAGATATGATGGAATTATTATCTGATATGTGGGATGGTTCATTTGCACCGGTTTCACCTTTTCTCCATCAGGTCAGTCAGCTCTGGTTTCTGGGGAATGAGACGCAGAGACACACTGAATTCTTAGAAGTGCTGGGGGCCAAGCCTGTGGACATCTCCACCCTCCCAGGGCCTTTACAGTCCCTCTGTCTGCAAAGCTCGACTTACTGGGCCCGGAAAGCCGACGGTGAGACCCCTGAACAGACCTCTTTGCTTTGGAACGTGCTGTGAGTACTCAAGCTGAGCTCCTCTCAGGAGGAGAGGCAAACAAATGGCACTTTTCCAATGGCACACAGGAACCAAGCCATATTCAACCTGTACTGCAAAGAGGGACTAGTTACAGCATGGTCCCAGTTCAATTCAGTTTTCCACTGCAGAATGGTCGGCTCAGGAAAGGCGTCGGTGGGTTTGGGGAGCGACTCTGACATACAACCGAAAAGACAATTATTTACTGTTCACACGCATTATAATAAACAATGTGCTCATTTCTGCAAGCACGTCTGTGAGAATCCCTGTGTTATGTTAGCATCAAAAGCTAGCGGAATTAGCATTAGCTTGCGTAAATTTGCATTATGAATCCATTCTGTTCAGCTGTTCCATAGTACTTTTTAAGCAGGAGATTGTAAATTTTCAGGTTCCAAGTTATCAGGAATGCATAAATACATTGCGATATGTAATTCTACTAATAATGAATCACATAAAATTTGCCCTTTTTCCCTTCAGATAATCCATGCATATCAACACAAATCACTGGCGTCTCTGCATTCTGACCAATCAGATGGTGACACAACCAGCTCAGTTTGGTTATGCTTTTGGCCTGCTAGTGAGCAGGGCGATGGCAGCACGGGTACAGGTCAGGTACGGCCCGCATAATTTGCAATGGGAAATTGTCAGTTTGCAGTACAGCTCGGGTGTGGCCCAGTTCTTGGTGGCAGTGAAAAAGCAGGCCAATGCGAGACAGAAATTTAATCCTGAGTTGCAGAGCTACAGCATAAACCAAGAACAATCCTTTAGGTTTCTGTGTCTGACACACTGGGGCACTTAGAAGTACCATCCCTGTCGCTTTTCTGCAGTTTTTCTTTTTGTGTGATGCATCCCCTCCTGTTATTTTTCCCCACAGGTCCGGCAAAGCAAAGGCTAATTTACTTCTGTATAGACATATGCTTCCCGAACAACGTGTGCGTGTCTGTGTGCTTCTACTACCTGCCTGAGTGAAGGCCGACAACCGAGCGCCAGAGGCCAGGGAACAAAGTGCTCCTTCTCCTCATCACAAAGGCAGAGAGCCCAAGCTGAAAACACGGGGGGGTGGGGGGCACACAGGCAGTCCTCCAGCCAGCCACCTCCCAGGAGGAGGAGACTAAACACCCCGTCCAGGAACAAGCAACCCTTATCCTCACCTTTCAATCTTTTATACCTTTTTTGTAGTGGAATTTGAAAGATGAAAAGATTCATTGAGGTCTTCGTTTCCTGTAGCCTACAGCTGATGACTAAGTAAATGCACTTCTGTTGGCTGAAATCTCTGCTTTCAAATAAAATGCCGCATTCTAATATTCCACTCTGTCTCCAGGTGACATTTTAATAAAACAAAAGCAAAATGGACACACAGGAAAGGCAGCTCTTAACAGAGAGGCCGACTGAAAGGAAGCTTTAGAAAGGCCGATGCTCAAACGCTGAACTTCCCTTTTCCCCATCCTGCATTGCAGGATTACATAATGTATGAAAGCAGATGCTGAAATTATCCACAGCTCGTGGTTTTTACCAGTAATATTTTTCAGCAAATAATAGTTAGTTTTTCCATATACGACATTGTCCTTAGAGATGACGGGTCCAAGCACTGCTTCGCCTCCTCCTGAGCTCACACGTCAGTGAAGTAACCAGGCGTGCCATGCTATGGTCAGCCGCTCACGTTAGCCCAGCACGCTGTCGTTGAACGCCAGGCACACCACAGCCTTCTGATGGCCGCTGTATTCCCGCTTGATCTCGCCCGTCTCCACACACCACAGCCGTGCGAGGTTATCCGAGGATGCTGCAAATTACATGAAGGTGGAGGGGTCACTGGGCTGTGCAAATCTGAAGAGGTCAAGCGGTAAACTCAGCTGGCCAATCCAACACAACTATGTTTCATAAAACAAAACTTTAGGTTGGAAATGTGACAGATCCAGACCAAGGTTTTGTTTCAACCAAACACTTGAGCACTCACTTTCACTGTGTATCAAATGGACATTTTTTACTGAACTACTTTTAATTAAAGGCCCCTAACAAGGCTTCAATAGCAGGCATCTGAACTGGTGACCTATCGATCCCTCGAGACCAGGATTGTCAGCCCCACACTACAGGACTATCAGGAGAGGGAAAACTCTGCTGGAGACGTCTGACCTGTGACGATGTACTGGGAGTCCCCTGAGAAGGCACAGTCCCACATCCAGCCGCGAGACGACTCCCCGGGATTGTTGCTCTTGATGCTCAGCTCTGTCATCAGGGAGAAGTTAGACGTCTTCCAGATCTTGCAGGTCTGGTCAGCCGAGCAGGTGGCAAGCAATCTACCACAATGGAAGAAAGCAACACGTAATTTGCCAGTATGCCTGACACTTGTGACTAATTCAGTAAAACTCTCATTCATTCATTTTCCATACCTGCTTGTCCGATGCACACGCTTGACCTATGAGCCTATCCCAATAACAACAAGAAGAAGGCAGGGAATAACCCAGGAAAGGGTGCCAACTCATCACAGGGCACACAAACCATTGTAAAACACACAAAAAATGCTAAATATGGGGCTGATCACTGTCATCAGAAATGAGCAGGGTTACACTCACGTGGAATCGGGACTGAATTTGCAGCGCAGAGAGTAACGCTTGTGAGCTGGGATTTTGGTCTTGGGAATGAGCTGTGTAACCTCATCTCCCATTCCTCCTGCCAAATTCCACACATAACAGTTCCCCTGTGGCAGAGAACAAGGTGCATACGTCTTCTCAGAAACAATTCAGATGAAACAATCTTGGACTTACACTTTAACACATTTGTAATACATACGCCAATGTGCGAAATGAGAACATAAATGTTTAATATAGTTTCCTGGGTAACGGAACCTCTAGAATGGAGATGGTAACCATGACTACTGACCGAGCTGTTGACTGCAGCCATGTAGCTTGCATCAGGGTCAATGTGGACAGAGTTAACGGACACCTCCAGCTCAGGGATGAGCTGTTCATTGTGGTCTGTCTTCAGATCCCAAATGTGGATCACTCCACTCTGATCCCCAACTATCAGCTCTGCCTGAACATTTACGCACACAAATACACAAGCAGTTTGTCCAGAATTACTTCCACAACTACATCATGATAAAGAAGTAAAACATAAACTCTGCTGCAGTGTGTTCTGCGTCAGCTTCAGTGCTGTTAAGGTGTACAATCTGTTCATAAAAGTACTGTGTATCAGCTTTCAAATGTTTATGTGTTATCAGCTACAAAAATGATTCCCTTAAACGGCAAGCATACATCAAGCTGTCACCCACCTGGTTTGGGTGCAAGCATACGCAGTTAATAGGTGCATTGACCTGGAATATTCTTTGGCACTGCAAATTCCTAGACCTTAGAGAAAAATAAGTTAAAATGAACTGATAATATACCACGTCATTACAATAATGTGACAAAACAATGGCAATTTGCATACGGAATGTTAAATCGGTGTTACTCTTGTGTTCGTCTTTCAAAATAATCATAAAAATGGATATTAAACAACTATCTAAAACGTTCATATACAACAAACATGCAGGAGGTTTTCACCATGTATATTTGAAGAAACATTACTTATCAGAGAAGAAACATATGTCCTGATGAACTGAGGGTGGAAAGCAGATTCTCATATGCAGTTAAGTATGTATCATACCGCAGATCCCAAATACGAGCCATGCAGTCCTCCCCACCAGTGTACATCCAGCGGCCGTCCTCATGAAAGCCCACTGAAGTGATGTTCTTACTCACACCGTCATAGTTGATAACGGGGTTGGGGTTGTTGGAATTCAAGTCATACATTCGAATATGTTGGTAACCTGACGGGCATGGAAAAAGCCTTAATAAAGCATAATGCTAATATTGTCTGGGCTGTTTTTAAGGTATGATGCTAATACTAATTGTTATAATTTGTTAATGTGACTTAGCTGACAGTCTGCAGGAGGCAACCATGTCACTGTACTAAGCACATAGGACAAATCTGAACTACCGCATTCCGCAAGGCAAATGTATTTCAGAATTACAACCCTCTCTCACTTCATACTGAAAAGCTCACTAATAAAACATCAGCATCTTAAAATTAATACATGATAAATCCTGGGATTATCCCCTTAGACTGATTGGTTGCCTGTGCCTGGTCTGTTTGTCTGAACGCACCTGCCGCTGCAATCATACTCCGGTCCGGCGTCACCTCTAGAGAGTTCACCTGCTGAATATTTGTGTCAAGGAAATTATCGATTGACTTTGACTGAGTTTTGTTTTCCGCAAGCATTCACGCATGCAATTATTGGTTTATGGTGATTCTTCATTGATGTATTGAATCTCGATGCATAGTAGGAAAACTCCTGATGATACCACAGGGAAAAAGTCAAACTCAATCGAGGAAACGCTCTATCAGGGTTCTATATGAAACATTAACAGTACAGTTTTAGAGAAGTGTATTGCTTTAGGATACCGAGTCCTGGTGTTGGACTGTCCTGGTGCAGATTCCGCTGTGAGCCTGCCAGAACCGCACCGTATGGTCATAACCCGCGGTGGCAAGGATCACTGGGTCACTGCCAACAGTCCCCTGGTTAACGTTCATCTTCACGGCTTCTTCAGATCTACGGGTTTGAAATTTGAAAGAATGTAGCACGACTGATTAAATCTAAGACGCATTAAGAGCCCACTGCTACCGCATTTATAATTTATATAAGTCACGGCTGTCCATTCGCCCTCACATTTAACTAACTAACCCCCTCTGAAAAATACACACAGAGAATGTAATCGGCCAAGGTAACATATGACTTATTCTATACTGAAGACTTATTACAATATTTTAGGAAATGGCTGAACTAATAAACAACCAAGTTTCCTATTTCTACAATTAATATTAGAATATAAACATGCACAGAAGATGAAAAGTAATTATGATAAACACCGTACAAGACAGACAGAAATCATTTATCGTACATGACAAAAAAAATTATCTTACACCGCTCAAAACGTACGATACAGAGACGCTTCTAAAATGTGTTCGCTAATAATAAGTCCCCACAGCAACACTTTTTAAAATTAAGAGTTCCGTCACGCAGCTCTTAATAAGACACAGCAGAAGACAATAAGTTTCATTTATCCATGTGTTTGCAAAGTTAAATCGATTTATTCGGAGCAGGAAGGAGAAGTTTTATAAATAACACAGTTTTCATAAATTAATTTTTCGAAATGCACTGTAATATGACAATTTTGTGTGAGCCAAACAATCGTAATATTCCTAATATTTATTGCAGGGATATGTTGCGCCAACACAATGGACACGACATACAACAGCATGCAAAATTAAATCAATTGTTTGTCTATACCGTCCTGCACTCAAGGTTCAGTGACTGACTATTTTGTCAGTCGCATTTGAAGTGACAGTAGCAGTCCGGTCCGAATTGGGCGCTGCACTTGTTTTTGGCCTGATCGAGCCTTTTTACGGCAGAGAATGCAGCATGGCTTCCCCCTTCAGCGGCGTATTACAATTAACTGACCTGGATGATTATATCACTCCGTCTCAGGTAGCCTACTTTGACATCGTTATACATATGATAATCATGTTCGTTTTCATCGTGATTGAAATGTTTTTGGATGAGAGCTCTATGTCAATCCAAGGAACAGGGGAGTGGATGATTTTATTCAATAATTCGTATAGCCTACCGTACTTTGATTATGATGTTCGAAAACGGAGTTTAATGTGCTTTAAAAATCGATGCTTATTTTGTAAATACTTTAAATGATAGCGACATAATAACAACAACAGATGACGGTAGTGACGGAGGTGCTTGCGTATTGAGGTCACAGTTTAACGCATGAACAAGTTCCGACATAACAAACATAAGTTTTCTATATTTAAACTCATAATTATTTGTATTTTGTTTGAATTAATTACTGTTTTGAGTAAAATATAAATGCCAAATGGAATCAAGTGTGTGTCAAGATTCCAGTGCTTAGAAAAGGATAACACATTTTAAATGGCTTCTTATTATTCCCTAGAAAACAGCGAAAACAAAATGACCATTAATAAGTCGGTGCCATGCAGTTTCCGAAATTGCATGAATCTGTGATTTTTTCAATGTATCTCTGATATCATTGTAACACTGCAAAATATATCTCTTTTGGATTCAGGTTTGTAAATGAAATCATGGCATCATGCGAGTCTAATTTCAGTAAGCCATCCCCTTACATTTCTGTTTAACCTCTTCGCCAGGAATGTGTAAAACCTGTAAAGGTACAGAAGGTGCAAGGAAAGTCTGTGGCCAAAATTCAAATTGAAGATGATGGAAGTTACTTTCAGGTTAACCAGGTAAGGCGACAATATTTAAACGTAGATCCCCTCTGCATCTGGCGTAATATTTGTGCGTCTGGTTGTAATCATAACTGGATGGATCCCTTAATATCCAGCCCTGTGCTTTCAGTTCACCTCTGTCCAGCTCGTAGGAACAAGAAGAGTGTGAGAGAATGGTTTAAAGAAATCAGCAATAAGGCAGTTAGCATCCTAATGTTTGCACCTTGTCCAAAGGCTTTTTGTGTCCCGGGCATAAAACAACAGAGGATATAAAGCTGGACTCGTGGTTTTCAGATGGACTGTGGGATAAACATACACCAGACTTTGAAATGCTGTTTAAAAGGATGCTAATATTAGTTTGCATGTCGGCAGGAGGGGAGGCTGCAGAAGTTGGAGAAGGCGAAGATCACGCTGAATGACTGCCTGGCCTGTAGTGGCTGCATCACGTCGGCAGAGAGTGTGCTGATCACACAGCAGAGTCACGAGGAGCTGTACAGAGTGCTCCGACAGAATGAGGTGCAGCAACAGCTCTCCAGTTCACATACATATCATGCTTTTTGTTCTCTTTCTGTTTTTAATTCTGAAATGCTTAAAAGACCATTGCCAGTAAAATCGGGAATTTCTGAATGGAAGAGCAAAGTCCCTGATAGGACTGTCAAGTACCTTTTATATTAAGTCTTATTTACTTTTTACCAGGGTTGCCAGCTCTCACGCATCTGGTGGGACTCTCACGCTTTCAGACTGTCACACTCATGCAAGAAATCTTACGGCAAATCAATATTATTCCATTATAAACCTAAAATTAGCTACATCAAAAGCATTGGGGGGGGGGGTTCACAAACCCTACAGACTATTTACAAGGTAATAAAACTGTTACATACATGGTAATGTGTGTGCGTGTGTGTGCAGACTTGTCTCAGTCTCACTTGGCAACCCTGTTTTTAATCATTCGGGTATTCACTTCATGTCTTTAACCGTAACACTGCTGCCTCTCTGTACTGGGTAACATTTACCACTGAAAGCTGCACAAGGTCTATTTCACTTTAACACGGTGCTCATTTCAGTATTCAGTTTATTATTCATCTGCTTAAAAATGTACACTTTAAAGTGAATAAAAAAAAAAAAACTATGATCATGATCCATGTGGTTCTGCTGCACCCAGACTGAGACTCCTGACACTGCATAGTCGCTCTGTGTGGCCCATGTATTGCTCTTTCTCGTGGTCCAGCAGAGCAGCAGCACGCGGATGGTGGTGGTGTCAGTGTCCCCACAGTCCAGGGCCTCCCTGGCAGCACTTTTCAGGTTGAGCAGCTGTGATACGGGCAGGAGACTCACGGCTTTCTTTAAGAAGCTGGGTGAGTAATGCAGCGAGGAACAGCATTAGGGACTGGTCTCAACTGACGAAACTTGGGGTATGTGGGTGGGTGTGGTGGACTGGCATCCCAACTAGCATACCCAGCCCTTGTATCCTGTGACTCCTGGGATAGTCTCCAGGTCCCCCCTGTGACCCTGACCAGGATAAGCAATTGGAGGATGGATGGATGGGTGGTTGTTCAAAGATTTACTAGCCTGTAGCCTGTATTATAATTTAGCAGTTTTATAATAGAAAATAATACTGCCTATGTAAGACTGTTTGTATGAGCTCGGATGGGCGATGATCTTGTTTTAATTTCATACAGCCTGTTTAGGGAGTCCTATGTTGGACCAGGATGTGAGGCTTTTTTCCCCAAAGCAGGCTGATTGATTGGGCTTTGGGTTGCGTTTCAGGTGTGCATCACGTGTTTGACACTGGCTTCAGCAGAGCCTTCAGCCTCCTGGAGAGCCAGCGGGAGTTTGTGGAACGCTTCAACCGGAAGGAACAGGACCTAAAGGCATTGCCAATGCTGGCCTCAGCATGCCCAGGTAGCCAGCCCTGTCGTTTAGGAAGAACATGGGGGAAGTACCACTTATGTAACATGATTTGTGTACTTGCATGTGTTGTGTTAATTATATTAATTATGCACAGTAAGACAAAACTAACATGCCAATACAGTAATAATAAAGTACACTGTACTGTATACTCAAATTGAACTCTTTAGAGTGAAAGGGATTCTGACATTTTACCCTAATTCTCAAGAGATGACTAAGCATTTACAATGTCATGTAACAAGGGATGATGGAGCAATGGGGGGGGGGAAAGCTACACATTTTACTTTTTTTTTTTCTTCTCAGACTGAAACTCCTGTATAAAGTTATTAAACTGCTTTGTAAATTGCGATGTTTACGGACAGGTTTCATACGTTTTTTTCCCTGTGAAAGCTTCTGAGAACATCTTTGTATATGTTTTATTTGTTATACTTAAAGCCCATATTTCATTTTTATTGCTGGCTGTTGCATTTTCCCACAAGGGTCCCATGTTGCTTCAGGTGGCAACATCAGTTTTTGCAGTGTAACTAACATCATGTCTGTGTTACACAAACGTTACTGGATTTTGCATTTGACACTTACACTGTATGGTTCTACCGAGGGGTGCTGTAAATGGGGTAAGTTAGGATGATTCCAAGGGGCCCTAGAAAATTTGGAATATAATTGGATTGGTCTGTATTGGGGACCCAATATGATATACGTTCATGGGGCCCAAAATCTCTAGCGGTGCCTCTGGTTTTCCCTACATTTCAATTCTGAATGTATTTGTAATATGATTGTGTAATTATGGTGTCAGTGTTCATATTGTTAATGATATTTTTAATGTTTATGTCTTGGTCATGATCCTGCAGATTATGAATCCATTCGGTTTCCCTCGTTTGTTCTGAACAGGATGGATTTGCTATGCAGAGAAAACTCATGGTGACTTCATCATTCCTTACATCAGTACCACTCGCTCCCCTCAGCAGGTGATGGGCTCCCTGGTGAAGACCTTTTTTGCAGAGAAGCAGGTACCTTCTGTCCTGGCCAGCAGGAACGTGCACAAGCTCAGACTGGGGTGTGTGTGTATGTGTGTGTATGTGT
>JAAGVU020000092.1:15473162-15527115 GCA_011763525.2 Mormyrus iriodes | reverse complement strand
GCAGGTACCTTCTGTCCTGGCCAGCAGGAACGTGCACAAGCTCAGACTGGGGTGTGTGTGTATGTGTGTGTATGTGTGTGTATGTGTATGTGTGTGCGCGTGCGTGCGCGTGCACATATATGTGTAATATACACATCACACTTGTGTGTATTGATATGTTCACATGTATATGTGTGATTTCTGCATTTCTTCTTTTTTTAAAAGATCAGAACTGTCTATCCCTTGGATACTTTACTTCTTCCATTCTAAATTCTAGAATCTATAGAATTTAACCTCATTTTGAAAATGGACTGGGGTAACGTCAACCCCAAGAATAACACAGGGGCTATAAGAGCAGTGCAGCTGGGTAACGTGAATTGGATAATTAATAAAAACAATGAATATGACAACTTGATGACAGTTGTCTTGAAAGCAGGCTGTGAATATGTAGTTAAATTCCTTTCAAAGTACAGATCCTCCCTGGATTATGATGGGGTTACATTCTGATAAACCTAACGTAAGGCGAAAATACATTTTACTACAGTAAAAAAGCGTTGGATGTTCTTATGTCACGTATGGCTCATGCTGAAACCCTCTGTACATTTCAGTAAGGTCAGCGTGCTCTTCCTGCAGGGCTTGTCCCCACAGCAGATCTACCACGTCACAGTGATGCCATGCTATGATAAGAAGCTGGAGGCGTCCAGGCCTGACTTCTACATCCCAGAGTCAGGGATCAGGGAGGTGGACTGTGTCATAACCTCTGGTATGGAGAAACGGGAGGGAGTGATTTTAATGATGCAGCTATGACAGCTTCAACTCTTCTGGGAAGGCTTTCCACAAGGTTTAGGAGTGTGTTTATGGGAATTGTTGACCATTCTTTTGACCATGAACCCAGAGGATATATAAATGCAGTTTAGTGATTCTTAGCTGGATTTACAGGTGAGGTTCTGAAGATGCTGGAGCAGGAGGGCGTGTCTCTGCGTGATTTGGATCCGGCACCGTTAGACACCCTGTGAGCTTCCCTTTGCTGTTAGGCTTACCGCTTAATCAGAAACCGAAAATGCTCTAATGTCCTGTGGTAAGAGATCAAAGTGTCTTGCCCTGGTTCTTATTGGACTTTTGGTTGTGTAGGTTTAGCAGTGTGCGTGGGGACGAGCTGATGAGTCACGCGGGTGGCGGATCCGGTGGCTACTTGCACCACATCTACACTTATGCTGCTCGACAGCTTTTTGGAGTTGATGTGAAGGAAATCACATATAAGACACTCAAGTAAGTCAAAACAGGGCCTTGTCTTCCTCACTGTCACACCAATACAGAAATCATTAAATCCTAGCCCCTTCATTAAGAACACCTTCTGTGCCTCCTGTAGGAATAAGGACTTCCAGGAAGTGACTTTAGAGAAGGACGGGGCTGTTTTGCTGCGCTTTGCTGCCACCTATGGCTTCCGTAACATTCAGAACCTGGTACAGAAACTGAAGAGGGGAAAGTCACCGTACCACTTTGTGGAAGTAATGGCGTGCCCATCAGGTGAGGGATGAGCATTTATCATCACTGTGAGTTAGCAACTATTCTGCAGCGTGCTGGATTTCTCTGAGATGAGTGTTTTCTCCCAGGCTTTAGCAAAATGCTTAGAATATGGAGACCTTATGATTACCTAACAGGGTTATGGGGTTGGAATTTTAAGCAAGCTAATCAGTGAGAAGCTAATTTTGGCTTTGAATGTATTTTTTTCTGTTGCAGTTATTTTTTTATTATTTGACAAATGGCTTAATAAAACTTCAGAAAAACAGATGGTTACATAGTTCGAAATTATATTTGACTGGAGACTCTGAACAAAAGATCGTCAGCCATGCTCTAAGGAGAAAAGTGATTCTTCAGTGAAGGACATAATTTATTCAGAGATGGTTAAGGATAGTTTCACGTTCATTACGCAGGATCTAACCGCCTGCATAGATACAGCTCACATAACTGCCTGACCAGGATAGGATCAAGAAGTTGTATAAGCTGTTTTAATGAAACCAAATAAATTGATATTCATAGCAAGGTCGGTTTAGTACATTCTGTAACTGTTTCGGATGTTTGTCTGCAGGTTGTTTGAATGGGGGAGGGCAAATCCGACCTCAGGCAGACCAATCAAACAAGGAACTGCTGCAGCAAGTGGAGGAGCTATACAAAGCAGAGAGTCCCATGAACCCAGAGGACGATGAGCATGTAGCAGAGCTGTACCATACCTGGCTGGAGGGTGTGGGGGAGGAACGAGCCCGCAAGCTTCTGCACACCCAGTACCATGCTGTGGAAAAGGCCAGCACTGGCCTTACCATCAAATGGTGAAACTGTGAAGTAAGAGTCCAATGGCTTTGCCACAAAAGCCTGATGCCACTTGGATTCCCTTTGGACTGTCGAAGCTGCAGGTGAGAAGCTCACCGTGAGGCTTCCTCATAGCAGCGTAACTGAGGGGAATATCGGAGTAAACTCAAATGCAAGCAGACCAAGAGAGACGAAGGTGACAAATCTTTCATTCAGTTGCTCATTGGCAATACGGGTCTCTGTAATCGCTGGGTTTTCAGATAAGTTTCAAGCCCTAATCTGACAATGGCTGTTTTAGTTTTGTCACCGGAAAATTTGTATAGCATCTCACTACTGAGTAAAATGAAACATTACTCTGCCATATATTCTTGTTTTTTTCAGTTATATTTATAGAAGGTTGTGCAGTGATATTGAATGTATAAGTATACACAAAAATATTGATATATATCAAACCTCAAGATCATTACATTAATTATTAACTTTTTGTACAAAAACCACACCAAAATAAAACAAAAAATTATATTCTATTTTATATCATATTTTTCATGCTTTTTTTTCTCCCTACAATAACAAGTGAATCAGTGTTATCTATCACCTTCAAGGCAAGCTGATTATAACAATATTCTGAGGTGTTTGTGGAGAAACTACATTGTAGTCATAAGCAATTGAATGTCAGTAAATTATATCAAATACAGTTATGACCATCAGTATAGTACAGCTATGTGACTTGTTAGTATGAAGGTGGTGATGTCCAAACATCTTCCATACCTGCTAATGCAGTACATGGTTTAGTGTGGCCAAAGCTTATTGCAGGTAGCACTGAAAGGGACATCCATCCATTGCAGGGTGGACTAGTCCCCATGCTATGACAAACTCAGTCACCAATGTACCTATATAGTCTATGTAGACTTATTTACTCATTCTCACTTACTTTACCTATTCTTCAGAATATTTCTTCTTCTTTGAAATGATGAACATTGAAAATGTTTAAACAATCTCTTTGGAGGTTTGTGGATTTATATTTGTATTTAAGCTGATCAAGTCAGTTACAAAGACACACCTTTGACATGAACGCTGCAAAGCTCAACTGGTGAAAGTTTTCCAGCATTCATAGTGATTCTTAGAACAAGCCAAAGGGGTTGATGTAATTGAGTCAGTCTGAAAGTTACGACATCATTAAGGCAGGAAAAATTATTGCCTATACGTGCCAAAAACCCATATCTTTTTACTGGGACTCAGAAACTGTAAAGGAGCATCAGAAAAATGGTACATAATACCACGCCGTGACAATAAGCAGGGCATTTTATTAAATATCAAAATGCAAAACAGAACAGGAATCCTACTCCAAGAAATTTTATGAATGAGACACTATGTAAAGCTTTTAAAGTGTCCTGTGCTTCTCCTCTATGCCCTCTGCTTCCCAAGGCAATAACCACATTTCCCCATTGTTCATTTTCTCAGCCTCCTATTCAAACGTATGTCCAAAAAGTATTTTTTCCTCACATCTGCAAACTGCTTATCCCAAAAACTTGGAAAAGGATAAAGTGAAAATGTCTGATGCAAACAGCATAAATTCTGTAACCTTTAAGAAACAGGATTAAACATGCCTGTGTTCATGACCTTCTTCAGAGGGCTACTTTAGTAAAGCTTTGTTTCACTTCCCCAGGGTCAGCTAGTGTGCAGGACAAGATATTCCCTCTAAAGCCATTTCGAGTCTTTGGAGAGGGAAGAATCTACAAAAAAGTATACAAATACCACTTTTTAATTTTATGAATTTACACAACAAATTAAGAAATATTTTGGCTGTGATGTAGGACAGCATAGTGGTGCAATTTTAGCGCTGTTGCCTCACTCCTTTGGGACCAGGGTTCATGGCTCCGCCATGGTTCCATGTATTCGGAGGTTGCATGTTCTCCCCGTGTTGTCGTGGGGTTTCCCCCCACAGTCCAAAATCATGCTGAAGTTAATTGGAGTGATCAAACTGTGCATGTATGAGTGTGCCCTGTGATGGGCCGGCACCCGCTCCAGGGTTATACCCTGCCTTGTGCCCGTAGCCTCTGGGATAGTCCCCACGGTGACCCTGAATAGGACAAGTAGTTTCAACAAATGGATGATTTGGCTGTGATGTGCGTCTATGGTAACCACTGATTTATTATGAGACACCCTGAAAGGGATGCCAGCCCCTTGCAGGGCACAGACATACAAACAATAAATCATACTTTATGTGCAATTTAGAGACATCACTTATCCCAACTGCTTGTTTTTCCGTGCTTCCTGTAGAATATGGGGAAAACATTGCATCTCCACACCTACAGAGAAGAATACGGACACCCAACCCTGCAGGAGTGTGATAACAGCGCTACGCACTGAGCTACCTTTGCAAACTGTAACACGCCACAAATGACAGAAGACATAACTTTCACATAAACCTTATTACAACTACAGTTTTTGGTGTTAGAAAAGATTCAATAATGTCTGGGGTCATTAAGCTCCCCCAGTTTCTATAGCTCCATTCAGGGTTCAAGCTGTATAAAATTCATGTTTTTTTTTAAACCTAAAAAGGTCTGCCCATAATTAAAAGACACATTACACTATGTGAAAGCTGATATTTGCTGAGGGAAATATGACATATACTACTGAGCCGCACATCGCCGTGAATAAGTATATCAATAACATAAAACATACATTTTAAATCAGTTTTCATATGAATGACTGTATGTATGTATTATTTCAAATACAGTTTATTTCAGACCTTCAAGAAGATTTTGCATCTTTCTAGTAGGAATTTCCATTTCAGAGCTATTTTTTCTTGTTCGGTTAAATGCACGAACTCTTCAGCCTGCCAGAAATAATAAAAAAAATTGCATTTTCTCATATATAATTGACTCAGTGAATATAAAAGCATTTTGCAAAACACATCAGGACTGAAATATGCATGCAATATGTGCCAATATTGGTTTAATAAATAAGATATTTTAATATACACTATGGCCAGAATTTTGGGCCCACCATAAGATTAAAAAAATAAATAAATAACTGGTACACTGTTTTTTGCACAACTTTTTTACAAGACAATATTAGTAATACTTAGAACAAATGTAACTGACAGGTTTTCAATATTTTTTAGCGTGTAGTAACATTATTTAGCCACAAAGGATGAAAGTATTTATTTTGCAGAAGACATATCAGGTCTGTCTTTACTGCACTGACGTTCACGTTGTGTTGAAATTCTATTTACTAATGACAGAACTTGATTTGCTCTTGGCCTCTCGATTGTGTCTTAACTAAACGATAGGCACTTGTCTGCAGTTTGTGAGAGGTTTAATGCAATCTGTTCCTCGTTTAAGTCTTCTGTTGTATTGTATCACAACTGAAAAGTCAGAATTTTTAATAAATATTTGTTATTTTTATGCTTGTAATGGCTAGAAAGGCACAGCTGACAACTGAATAGAAGGCTCAGATTGAAAGTTTGAGTAAAGAGGGGTTCTCTCATTGCCAAATAGCCAGCGAGTTAAATGTATCTAAGCATGGAGTGACCTACTGTTTACAGAGACAGGAAGCAAGTGACCAGAAACCGTCTAGGGCAAGGAAAATGACATAAAAGGCTGAAGATCAACACTTAGTTGTGACATGCAAAAGAAATTGAAGGATGACTGCTCGAGATCTGAGGGCTGCAATTAATGTGAATCGAGGGAAACCAGTGTCTGTTATTACAGTCAAGTGAAGACTGAGAGCAGCTGGACTGCATGGTCCAGTAGTTGCTAGAAAACCTTTACTTTGTGGTGTTAACAAGAAAGAGAGACCACTAAGGACCAAACAACACAAACACTGGAGTGTTCAGGACTGGGAGCAGGTCTTGTGGATGGACGAAAGTAAATTTCAATTCTTCAACATCACAATTCCTTCTGCTTTACGTATCACTGGACAAAATTTAATTCCTCAACAGAAAAATGATCCCAAACATTCTTCAAAATTGTGTCAAAATTATATCCAGTCCAAAGAAAAGCAAAAAGAGAATTACTGTAGAATTCCAACACAAAGTGAATGTCAATGTACTAAAGACAACCCTGACATGTCTTCTTCAACCAATAGTTTCAGCCTTTGTGGGTAAATAATGTTACTACAAGCTATGAAATATTTGAAAACATGTCAGTTACATTTGATTTAATTATGTCCAATATTTTCATGTAGTAAAAGCTTGACAATACAGTGTATTATTGATTTTTTTTTTTAATATGAAGATGGGCCAAAACGTCTGGCCTATAGTGTACAGAAAATGTGCTCTTCCTAATGCAAAAACACAATAATCCATTCATTATCACTTATGCATACACAAATCAATAAAGTCACCAGTACCAGAACAACATTTATTTCAGTTATGACTGCGGCTAGAGCGCCTAGAGTTAACTAAGTACGAATATGAGAAAATCACTGAGATATCAGAGAAACAGTTCTGTGTGAGAGTAAGATTTAAAATCACTGCCACTTATGATGTTACCTGCCGCTCTGTGATAAGCTTAGGTAAAAATATTACCTTAAACATCTAAATATATTACTTTATAAATAAAGGAAAGAAGTGTGAATTAATAATGAATAACAAACTGACACACCAATACATATTTCATAACAAAAAAAATTATTATACATGGGGGCTAGCTATAATTCAGATGGTGGAGAAAAATCAATCTCAGTTTAGAGGAAGTGGCCACAGTTAATTACCAATGTGTCATACACAATAAACCTCTATTACTCACTGAGTAACCCAGAGTTTGTTCAGCAGCAGTGCCAGATAGTGTACAAGACTGCAGGGTGCCCGTGTGGTCAGTAATATCCACCAGTAAATCAAAGCTGGTGGTGACTTCCAGCTGTGCCTCCCTGGGACACATTGGATTACTGCAATTTTGCATGTCTTCAGATACCTGATACCAACATCTGGAACTGAAATGTGGTATTAGTCATGATATTCAAAATGCTGCTACTGTTACATTTGGATCCTACACCTCTATAATGACCAAGACTAAAAAATGTACATATTCATGCATTATATATCTCAGTCTAAAATACTATATTTTCCCCACGTACTCGAGTTAATGATCAGAAAACTTTTAATTTAAGACTGTTTTGTGTATCTGTCATCACGTTAAACAGCCAAGGAAATTATAGGACAATATGACACACCGCTTGTCTAACCATAATCTTACATCTGCATGCTAATGCACCACTACTATCCATTTACTATATTAAGCAATTATTTTCAACTTGAACCATTAACTTGAGCTTAATTTCTATGGTAAGACAACAATCCAGCTCCTGTACACCTATATAAATTGTACATTAAAGGTCAGAATAATACACATAAACTGAACACTTATCTACGGAATCCTGTGATGAACTACGGTGCCAGATTTCCTCTTTATGAATATCAGAGTTAGGATGACCAGATAACTCACGTCAAGGAGGACAGGGTTTCTAAACTACCATTTAAATGAAAAGGACCTGGATTTCACTTAAATGCCGAGTTCTTGCTGTGTGCTGATTGGTCAGTCTCCTGTAATCATACATGTGTCACTAATGTTAATGTGAAACAGCCGGATGAGTCTTTCAATCGAGGAAACAAACTAGTAAAAGCACAAGAAGGACTGAACTCTTTAGCCAAACACAGGGGCCTTTCAGTTTTAAAGTAGTCTGTAAACCCTGAAGTAGCTGAAAGTGTCCTCCCTGACATGGATTATCTAGTCACCGTACTAAGAATGTATACATTGTTATTTCAAATGTGTCCGCAAATATTTTTATTTAAAATTTAAGAAAGTCATAAATGGATCTTGCGATCAAAATGGATAACGTAATAAAACTGAATGATTATTTACAACATGGGAAGTATTTTTGCTTTTAAAATAAATAAAAATAAGACAAACTTCACAGTCCTTAATGAATTATTCTATTGAGGAATATTAAATTTACCAATATTTACCATCTGTTTCGAATCACTTTAGAAACAGAAGCATCAAGATTCAATGTAGTGATGAAGGCATATACGATTCCATAAATGATGTCTTGCTTGTTAAGGTTTTTCTGGATGTTCACTTTGAGCTGTTCCACAGTAAATACATCACTAATAGAATCCACTGAAAAGGTGAAGTTACTGTGAATATTTCAGCACTGTACCAAGGTAACAATTCTGCATAACATATTATGTGGTTAAGATAGAATTTGAAATATAACTTACAAGACACCTGATCTCCTGAGAGTTTCTCTTGATCTTCCAATGCTCCAGTTCCTGCAAAGTCTCTAGCATAATTGAATAGCTGAACTGCTTCTTTTGTGTCTTATTTAAGAAGAAGATAACTGTTGATTACAATTTTTACCTATACTTTCACATTCAGTCAACTTAGGTTAAAGTTAATTGAGAAAAGTCATATAACCAAATGTTTTTGAAAAGGAATTTTAACACCTGTGTTTTGGTGAATAGATTAGGTGAGCGTGGTAAATGGAAAATCAGTGAGTTGCCACATTTATCATTGATGTGTTTTTTATCGAGTTTTATCACTATTTCTGGTTGCATCTAGCTCTTATCTCAACTCACTGGAGCTAAGGAATTTCATGAAGTCGCAGCTTAGAGGTCCTTCTAATAACTCTACAATAGCAATTCACAATATTTGTGACTGCGAAGTTCTCTATTTGTGCAATACACTGGCTACTATACAGAATCAAGAATACATAGGTGGCAACCAGCAACTTACAAGCGGACATTAAGTCAGTGAAGAGGCTTTACAGTGGTCAGTTGAGACTCTGTGGCCTATTAGCTCACTTCCTTCTGACTACAGATCAGAATTGGTGAGTGAAATAGACAGATTTGTATTATGATCACTTACTGACCTCTTGAAGTGGCTTTCCTATACCCAGCTAAGTCTTTTGCCTTTCAAGGTCTTACCAGGATTGATAGTGATGATAGTTTTTGAGATAATTGTTGCAACCATGCTTTTTCGGAAGTTATCAAAAGTGACACGTGCATCCGCAATGAAGAGCACTAAAAGCACAGGAAGTTAGTTTAGAGTTATTTAAAAAATGGCATTTTAAAAATGGATAAATATCGAATGCCATCCTACCTGTTTCTCTGGGTATCCATGTTTGAATAAACTGAATATTTTCCCTGTCCCAACTAAATCAGACATAAAATTCATTGGGGTGCGTTGAGAATGTGAACCAACTTGCAAAAGTAGCACGGGTACAATCAGTGATCTCACCAGATCAAACAGAAAGACATAACAACTTCATCAAACAGCTTCACTTCACATCTTTGTCCTTTACGTCCATCTGCAGTTGTGAAATATTTAGGTTCTCCAATCTATGGCACAATAAAAAACACTTTTCAAGCACTAAATCCAAAATAAATGACATTTCCTCCATCTGGTGCTAATGACAAAAAATCATCCTCTGGGAACACTGAGTAGGGTCATAATTCTTTGGGGGATTATATTGCACTTTTGAGTGAATTTGAGTGGTCTTAGAAGTAGGATCCCCTTACCGACTGAACAACTGCAAGTATATTAATTACATTTCCATCCAAGCTCTGTCCGTTTGCAACAATGTCTCCCAGTGAATAAAAATCTCTGTGATCTTTCACTGGCAGATGGAATAAAGAAAGGAGCCTGGAGTCAGCCTCTGTGTCTGAAAGAACCTTGATGGCTGAGTGATTCTCAGTCAACAACAACCTATACAGGCTGAAATGAAGAGCGTCACATGTATGATAAATGTAACATGTATGCTAAAATCTACTTCAAAATCATTCAGCTATAAATTTTATATGTTAAGCATAAATTATTAATGTGAAAGACATTAATATAATTTAATAAAAGCCTAAATGGATATTAAAATTTTACCTCAAAGTTGATGGGCAGAATTTATCATCTTTTTCTGGATCTTTGGTGACAATTAAGGGCTTCTCAACAATAACTTAAACAGAGAAAAAACTGTTAATCATAATCAATGATTTGCAACAGAATAAGGTTATCATGATACAAATCTTGTCATTTTGCAAAGCAATGTGTGATAGAGAATTTTTAAAGAGTCAGAATTTAAAACATCACTAGGGAAGGTTGCAAAACTGACGGATAAGTGATTGGATGGGATGGATAAAACTAGGAATATAAAACATGTCTTGCTGTGTAAAATATAAGATCAAAATCAGTGCACTAAACTTATGTATTCTAGTGTATGTATATATATACATTTCACTTAAACAACTGCCAGAAATTTGTTTTTGTTAATCAAAGACCATCCATCCACCCATATTTTGACCCCTTAAACTGACAGGGTTGGCAATTATAGTCATTACAAAAACTAAATAATCACAGTACTACAAAATAGTGATAAGTACTTTTAAAAACAAGTCTCACCACAGTCCCCTATTCTGAAGCTGCTTGACAGGCCATTGATATATTCTTCAGTACCCCATGAAGAAATGTTGATTAAATATTCCGGTGAGTCCTTTATGGTGAAGCTAAAGGTGTATCTCTCAGAGCCAATATCTAAATTTTGAAGTATATTACACACATTACAGTATAAGGCAAATTAAATACAGCAACCGATTCAAAATCATTTGGACTTGACTGAAATAGTCAGTAGATGGCAGCATTTGTTCAGACGTGTAAGTTGCCTAAACAGGCAAATTTCAGCTAAAACCACGCTGTTAAAAACGGAGGAAGTTCTTAACTTTTTCTGTCAGGAAAGCTTTTCATCTCGGTTTTTCCAACAACCAGACCTAAGATGCTCTGCAAAACAGATCATATGATATTTTCATGAACTACAATCGAAATTAAAAGTTTCGAATAATTCATTCTTTGCATGAATGTAGAAAAAACGTTTTGCTTTTAACGTCTAAGTACAGCGCATATCAGATCGTCGTTAGAAAAAAATAAATAAAAATAAAATGACAAATACTGCATACACCAGTTATGTGTTGTGGAAAAAAAACATAATAACATGTTGGCCAGCTTCTCACAAGAACAAGCAATCAAACTGCAGAGATATTGACTGACCTACTGCTGTTTCCTCCTTCATAACTATTATTTGATCATTTCACAAAGTAGAGCTCGTTTACAGAGGTAATTCTTAGAAATGAATAATTTCTGAGACAGTGGCCCTCGTGTGAAGACATTAATTAGTAATCTATGTGAAAGGTGTCTTTACAAAATCGATGCACCCGAGAGGCTAGAGGAAAGGGATTCTTCGCATCGCGCCTAACAGGGAAAATGTCGCTCTCCTTAAGTCCCTGCGCTAGTACTAGTTCAGCAGGAACTACAGTAGCGGCCAAAATTGTGGAAACACTTCCAATTTTTAGTGATTTCAGAACTTTATTGAACTGTTACTCCAGTTATGTTATTTAATCGTCCAGTGTATGATTTTCTAACATATTTTGATTGTTTATAAACATTACAATATTATATATACAATATACAATATATTAGTGTAGTAATTTTTAAAGCTTAATGCCAAAATGCTAGGCGTTTCCACAAATTTGGCCACTAGTGTACCTGTGCTTACATGCTACATCCATCTTTGTGCTCCACGGCCATACGATATTTTTTGATGGATGGTACAATAGTGACCCCTCGCCATGTCGGGTGAACGTACGTGCGCTATACTTACCAGGTTAGCAGCGTTTTGTCGTAAATCGGCAATAGCGACATACATGTGTGGGATGGCGTAAGTCATCGTTCCGAAATGACCTGTCCACGACAACCGCTTACTTAATGCTAAGAAAAACGCTACTAATAACGTTACAACAATTCTTGGTTGCCTGGACTTAAGCAGTACTATTTGTACCTGCCCTGCTGTTTATAAGTGAAATGTTTTGTGACGGGAAGATGTCATTAAATTTACTGCATATGTTACATTTCGTTAACTATTTTTTTGGTGAGTAACCACACGCGAGGCTTGGCACGAGGGGAAGCGCGCGCCGCTACTTCGGCCGTTCCCCGAAACTCGTAGTATTAATACCCCAAATCATTTACTAAATGAATATAATCAAATGCTAGTCAAAACAGATATTTTTGAGTTATCAAAAAGTAATAAATAAAAGCGCAGAATACAATCAGTGAAAACTATTCATTAAGTTTGTAATGTAAATCGAGTCAATTAATATGGCACTGTGTCCAATAGTTATTTAGATACAATTTTAAAAAAGTGTATTTAAATAACAGTTGCATTGATGTATAATTTCGAGGCTGGCCTGGAATACCATATTTTTGTTTTCTTGTAGCTGTCATGTCCTCCTGTCTCCTCCATGGAGTGGCGTTCGTTGCCTTAACGCTCGTTCCAGCCCTCATGGTCCACTCCAGCTGCCTCTCGTTGTGCTCCCTCGTTAGTCTAGTATACCGGTGCTTCTCAGGCTTGTGATCCCCAGTTCCGTGACTGAAGTTGTGTTGCCCCTGTTACTTGTGCCCTAGCCGCCCCCCCCCTTTTTTGATCCCCCGTGATCCAGTTTGTTTATCTGTTCAGTTTCTTTAATAAACTCCCTTTCATCTGCCCCGATGTCTGCTCCTTCGTCCTCCGTTATACTCCCGCACATGACAAACGTAATGCATATTTCGATTGCTATAGCTTGAGCTTAAGTTTGACAGGGTTTTGATCATTACTTGCTTTTCATTGTAAATGAAATAAAAAATACTTAATTGGTCAGGGTTTTCTGAACCTTTACACGAGTATAATTGTAAACAGATTGTATAGTATGTGACCTTGTGGTCTAGATTAAAACACCCGTATTGTCTGTTTTATGTCTCGAATCAGTTTGGTTAAACCTGTAGGATTACAGATTGATTACTTAGCCATATGCTCTGCTCAGCATGGTCTCTGCAATACATGCTCATATCCTATTGTGATATTGGCACAGATGGAATTTAACAAGTCACAGTAAACAATCTCGATTTCAGACATGAGTTAATTCAGTGGTAGTGCTAAAACAAGGTTCTTATTAACAAAACTAAGCCTAAAATTAAAATTCTGATTAAATGGCTCTTCCTAAGCTCTGTGTGTGTAAGGGGGGTTTTCTCTTGGTAAATGAGTTTCCTTCTGCAGAACTAAACAAGCTGTAAGGCAAATTGGTGTCTGTAAATGGCCTATGGTGTGTAGTTCTATATTTGTATGTCTGTGCCCTGTAATGGACTTCCATCCCATCCTGGTTCCCCCTCGCCTTGTGCCGTTAGGTTCTGGGATTGGTTCCAGACTAACACCTTGTATTGGATAAACAGTTATGGAAGATGGATGGATGGAGATTAAAAGAAAAAATCTGTTAAAAAAATCTAGCCATATTCTGACTTCATGGGCCTTTCACTGTCCTCTTCTTACTCTTTCAAAGTCATGACTGGCCCTGATTCTCAGTCTCGCTCAGAAGATGTACTAGAATAGAATAGTGATTTTACTTATCCCTGTGGGGAAATTCTCTTCTCACCTACTCCATTTTGTTCTCCATGAGACATGCAGGCCGGTGAGAGCAGACTTGGAAGGTGTCACAGCACAGGATCAGCCAGCATGCAGCACCACAGCATCTGAGGGTTAAGGGCATCACTGAGGGGCCCACAGACATGTGTCTGTTCTGCCAATGTCAGGCTCAAACTGGTGACCTGATCATAGGCACAGAGACTTAGCTCAATGACCACACATCATCCCCCATGAGCTAAAAGAAAACGACTCTCAGGTACCTTGTCTTACTTGTGTCAGTTTTGCATCCTCTGAGCTTCCTGGGCACAGCCAGCGTGCGGTACAGCAGGCATTGTACCCAGAATGCCATGGCAGGATGAAGTTTCCTTTGAATGATGTCCACCTGAGGAGACCAACGGATTCATTCTAAATGCGGTTTACACAGACACCTACCAGTACTTATTTGAGCTGTACCTTTACATAAAAAGGTACATTATTGGTATTACAGTGTTTTGATATATGAATATAGCTGCCTCTGTCCTTAAAAGAAACCTCTTGCAGCTGATCAAACAATCCAAGCCCAAAGGGACAATTGAGCGTATGAAGCACCTGTGTATGAAACCAATGCGAGAACTTGGCTTGGCGTGCTGTTTCACTACACTGACTAAGTACACATTCCCACTACAGGAGAGGGGTAGTGCCTCTAGCAATAGCATTGTCACTGGTGTTTGCTGACTGACTAGCTGACTTTTGAAAGGCTTTATTTGTTTAATAGCAAAACTCCTGGGGTGCTACTCCAGCCAAAATTTTCAGGCGACGAACTATAGTTCTCTTGGGTCGGATGTATTTCAGAGAAAGCACATGCAATGAATAACATTTTTCCGTACAGGTATGTGTGCTGCAGTAAATTACAAATTTCACAGCTCCAAGGATCTTGCTAATATTAATGACACAAATGGTTTCAATAAACTATTTGTAAACATGAAAGCCCAAAATGGAAACTAGCATGTAGTGGCTTGACGTACAAATTGCCCCCCTGGGTGCCATTCATGCAGTCATTTGCCAAGTCCTGTGTCATGTCGCTTACTGAACAGAGAAGTCCCATGAATGTTTGTCTTGGCAAGGCATTGCTCAGGGCATTGATGTCTTTTGTCAGGACTGGCATTTTTGATGTGTAAAGAATCAGTATATTGATCATCTGCATCAATTAGTATCTTTAAATTACAATAATTTTTACTACATGTTGTCAAGTATAGTCGACTGGCCAAAAACAAACTTTCCACCTCAACTTTGTAGACCATTTGCAGTATCCCCTATACCCATGTTGGTTCCTGGGCTTCCATCCTCTCATCTGTAGCGATTCAGCTAGAGCACAGCAATTCCTCAAATTTAAAGGTATATTTTTTTTTATATTACTTTATACACAGCCTAGTCATACAATAAGCATGTGTCAAAGATGTTGCCATTTTGATACATAGATTTTCAAGCTGTTATATTCTTGAACGTTTCCTGATTTTTGTCCCAAATCTTTGAACCTGATGGATGGAGTATGCTGTAATACTGTACTGAAGGGCATTCACCAGAGAAATATTACAAAGCTGACTGTGATGTCAGAGCAACTGAAACAGGAACTCTATGATCTTTAGCGATGTCATAGTTTGGATAATAGTCATTCTGATCACTCCACAAATCATCAAATACTCCGACTTACACCCAAAGAATTCTTTGTCTTCAAATTGAATTTATGTTAAAATGTTCCATATTATATTATTGCTTAATAATTACCAGTGAATATAAAAAGAACTGACTATCTCTATTGTATTTAACATGAACTAAATATCTTTTAATTGTTTTATCTGGTGTTTTCAGTATATAAATCCGATGAGGATATGCTTGGGTTATTTTTTTTTAATGAAATCGTAGGTTGACTGGCATATTTGGTTATTATTGAGAATTAAAAAAAGAAATATTTCAAGGAGAATGGGAGTTCTTTGATGATATTAGCCAAAATAAAATTACAGGCAATGTGATTATAGAGTCCGTGTGTTCAATAATGAGCATTGCAGAAGATTCAGGCTTTGTCCTTAGAATGGAATGCAGAAAAATTTAGCTTTCTTTATGCACGATGTAATAGGGACGTGTTTTAAAATTTAAGAAATTATACTTGATGACATTTTATAAGATCTCATAGGACAGCAATTCTGACAGCCTGTGGAAACACTTGTGTCCTGCATACACTCAAAGCAATATAAATATAAAAGTCATTTAATGAATGAGATATCAGGGCCAGTTTGACAGTCGGATGTGGTCATCAAAGCTGTGAAATTTCTCAGTAAGCTTATGTAAGACCATAGACCATATGTGCCCCTGAAGGAAGAAAAGATGCATTACGTTTTGCATCATTTCAGATACCTGTCAAGTATGACTGTGAACAGCTTTCAGATTAGTACAGAGTAATTGACATTGCTCAGTTGTTTAATGCTATAGCTAGAGGATCTTTGTGTAGGTAATGAGTTTTGCTGACAGCTTTTTGAAATTAAATTTTGGTAGGCAAAGTAGTAAAATGATTTTGGCATTAAAATGTTAAAATTTTTTTCTTTGCAGTATGTGTGCCTGGATTCTTTCTGTGTGCCAGCTTTGAACAATGTGCATAGTCTGTTTCCTGCTGGGCCTTGGGAGCGCTGAGTTCTCATAGCAATCGGCCTCATTCGTTTTAATATATGGCTGGTGAAAAGTAGAACAGATGAAGAAAAACGAAATTGCACGTTATGATGTAGCACCAGTGATCTCTGTGTTCCCCTGTTTTACTAATTTTGGAATTCTGCACCAATTATCCAGATGTGTTGAAACTGAGGCACTTGTTCAAAACCAACATTGCTTTGAATTTTATTCTGGCTCTTAGAGCCATAACACTAATATTGAGTTTCTTTTTTTTTAAAAAACTGCCAATTACTATATATATATATATATTATATATATAATATATATAGTAATTGGCAGTGTTTTGTTGTGAATATAAAATATATTATAATTCCAAATAAATGTATCTTTATACACCATAAAGAAGCCAAATTGACAATGAAATGTAACACCATGAAGACTAGACAAAGCACTGCATTCAGTTGGCTGTAGATTATAGCCTTTAAGGTACTGAACAGAAGACTGTCACTGCTCCAAAATGAGGAAAATGCAAGTGAAAATCCAATCAAGCAGGTAAAGGATATGGATGAGTTGATGTCAAAGGTGAATTATCTCTCTCATTCTGAGTTCTTATTATCACAGATAGTGCAATAGATGCATATCTTAGTGAGACTAATTCCATTTCTGTCTACACAAAAGAGTAATAAAAAAACAAAAGCAGATATTTCCACTGGCCTTGGTTTCAGTGAAGATTATACCTAAGAATGATACAAAGTTTAATGCTATAAATTATATGTATAGAAAGGTTACACCTTTTGGGTCTCTAAATACAAGTTCATAGCCACTTCTTTCCATATTAATGCAGCTATTTACTATATATGGATGTATTTGCACACTACATATACACTGCATTACGCATTAAAGAAATTAACTTTTCAGCAAAATCAAATTTTACATGACACAAGAAGACATTGCCTTAATTTTATATTTTTTTACAGTAAAACCTAGTGCAGCACTCCGTGCATTTCTTATGAACTCACTGGTGTCTGCCTTTTGAACATGTGTTCTTTGTACTTCTAATGGCTCAATTATGTCTCCTGAATGTATCAAGGTCAAAATCTTATAGCTTTTTAGTCCTTGACTTTTTGTTTGCTCTGCATACGAAGCTTTTGAAGGATTAAACAGAAAGGCAAACACGTGTTCAATTATTATTGACGACCAAGAATTATATGTGTTGGCTTTCACAGCTAGCTTGCTTAAGTTCCACGGAACAATAAGCCCATTTTATTCTTAAACTTTTGAGATGAAAAGGCAATGAATTATTAAAGGAGTATTGTTTCAATTGAGTTCTCTGTCATCATAATGGAGTCTATAGCAGTAAAACAAGTGATTCCATAAAAGATTGCTTTAAATAAAATGGAAGTTATGAAACAGACTGGATTTCTTCTCATTTGTGGACAAATTAGAAAAGATCTTTTTTAATGGATAGACTATTACAGAGACCACTTGTTTCAGCCAAAGCTTTACTACAGCAAAAATAAGAATCTGAAATTCCATTCATATTCTTATTAGAGCCTCCGGCCCAGAAGGTGCGAAAAGTTTGAATCACTGATTTGTGAACAATGTAACACTGAAAGTTATTTTTTTTGCAAAGTGCGTAAATTGTAAGGAGTCAGACACCATGTAAGCTATGTTACTAAAACAAATCAGTCACTTGGTGGCACTATACCAGTGAAATCCTATTGTCATTTTTGCACACAAAGCTGTTTCCATGTGACTACAAGTGTTTGTCTCAGACAGCAAAATACTTCATTTTCTGCCATTTTATTAAAAGAAAATTAAATTATTTGTAAAGCCAGAGGAAACATCTTTTGGTTTGATCATCCTCAGTATCACACCGTAACTTAATTCCTATATCGATTTTATTCAATTTGTTGGCCAAACAATTTTTATGACATAGTTATTTTAGAACAGTTTAAATAATCTGGACTGTATAAGCACTAATTCAACTATTTTCTAGCAAGGGAAGAAAGTCTTACTTTTTTCAGAATAAGTGCTGCTTATTTTTCTGTCAACACCTTGCAGAACATGGTTGCTATCAAAAAATGAAAATAAAGCCAAGTGCCGTAGGCCGTAGTGCCAGCAGTGACAGAGCCGCTGTAAGACATGGTTTCATTCGCTGGTTTGTCACTGATGCAATTTTGTCCATCTGACTAGAGATGCAGGAGATGTGCAGGAATTTAAACCGTGATGTCAGAAGACACGTAACAAGAAGCATATCTCTGCAGCACATTTTGTGGCAGACAGGAGATGTATTACAGTATGAAGGAATAGTGTTCTATGGAAAATGCGACTTTTATAGGCCAAAGCATTTTGGAATATAGCTCTTATATCTGCATTAAAACAGATATTGTCCAAAATCCGTGGTCATCTTTCGGTTTAGTTTAGCTATATAGCTTCTAAAGCATTTGTCCAAATAAATTGAGACTTTTCAACTATATCTTGTCCATGTAACATAAAAGTCATTCTGAAAGCTTTTCTTAGAAAAAAGACACACTCACCATGTCAGACATTAACTAATATTGCAAATTGGCATGAAATTTGAGAAGTTTACATTTTATTTCATGGGTAATTTATCATATGCATTTATTTAACAGGTAATATACAAGATCAGATGACTCAGATATTATATATTATGAAATATGTGTGGATTCCTGAGAATTACTAGGCGATGTGTGTGTACAATATAGATAGAACCAAGTAAATCAAAAACGACTAGTTGTAATTAGAGTGAATTCATTAAAATCATTTGATGTTGGATATTACGGTGAGCCAAACTGCATACGATGATGAAGATGTTGGGATAATACTGTTATAATGTATTTTATAATGTGTTTGTTCTTCGCAGGCAACTAGATGATTCTTCATACATTTCAATGCTTCAGTAATACTTGTTTTGGCTGATTGGCTGTTATTTCTGAATTACTACTGCATCGTGCCTACTTACCATTAATATTTCAATCTGTATCAATAATAACATCTATCAGATGCGATATCTGCCAGATACAGGGATGGTGAATGAGGTGCATAGGCATTTTGACCAGTGATCGCTAAAGGTACATAGCTGTCACTGTGTGAGTTCAGGCTACTAACTGTGAGGAGTTGTTAATGAATGCTAAACAGTTTCTTCAAATGTAATTACCAAATTTGACTTAATATGTCTTTCACCTAATGAGAAAAAAGATTGCAGCAGTCAGTTCAACCCAAACTGTTTTCCTCGGGGGGTAAACCATTCCCACATATTTTAGGAAGTCAAGTTTGCAAGTACATTTATGTCTGTCATGTTAAAATAGGAACGTTAATCTGCTATTGATCCTCAGCTCAATCTGTCAGCTATTTTTATGACTTTTGACTCAAATTTCAAAAATACCTTTCAAGGATCACATGTTTATTTTCAAAATTGATAATGCTTCCTGTAAGTGATCCGCTTGTAATGATGGAATCACCACTTCAGTTTATACGTGATATATAAATGCTCTCATGAATGCTGTTGACTGTATGTTTATAAAAATTTCCAAAAAGAGTTTATTAACCTGTTTTTATAAATCAGTTGTAACTGTATGTACAAGCTTTGTCTGTTTATGCATTATTTGGACCAAGGAGTTAAATATTTCACTCTTGTCAATCTTTGTTATGCTCAGTGTCACTTTTGGGAGGTTTCAAATCTCTTCATAATATGTCTCAGCCCAGAATATAAATGTACCATTACTGACGTAACCCAGCACACCACCATCAGCTGAAAACACTCATTTGTCATAGTCGAAATGATGCAGCAAGTGTGAATCATTGATGAACTTGAGTAGATGGTAAGGAAAGCTCTGGTCCCTCACTCTGTCAACTCAGAGAACATCTGTTCAAAGATGGGTACATCTTTCCATGGAAATAAAGCACGACTGAGCTGTTATGTAAAGGACAGTGGTACACTCCACCATACTCACACTAATGAGGAATCCTTCTAGAAACTGCAAAAACAGAAATGGCTCCTTGTCAATGTTTTTATGCCTGCAATGGAAGGATCTTGACTGTAAGCAGTCAATAATAGCTTTCAGTTTCAAATCTGACCAACGTGCATTTCATTAAAATACCAGTATCACAAACAAAGCATGTCTTTCATCTACAACAAAAGCACACAAACAATTTCAACCAGCATCAAGCCCTCATCTGGAAGAAATGAGTACTGCAATAAAGTTTACTCAAATTATTTTGCCAGCAACTGTGGAATATTTTCTGAAACAGCTTTAGTTTCATTGTCAAATCTATTTTAATTTAAGATCATTTTATTGTAGCCGAATTAAAATTCATTATTTTTCTGACTTGTCACCCGTACTGCTTCTCTTCAAAGGCAGACAAAATCACTTCAAAAGCCAACTACGTCAAGGCAAAAATTTATTCAGAGGAAAAATACATGTTACTAAATATAAACACTGATCCTTCTTGGATGGTGATCAGAGTGAGCAACAGAGCTGAGATGAGAGGCGTCTAATTGATTCTCTGTCGTCCTGTGGCACAAATGAGGTCTGGGAGATGGCAGACTCTACTCCCAAAACCAGTCAGGAATTAAAATCGCCTCATCTTGGCTCCATGTGGTTGTTCCATCTCAAAAAATGATCAAGATACACTTAAAAGGAGCCCCATGCATGCATACCAAAAAAGACAAAGGTATAATAGATTAGCGTCTAAAGGGAGGATCAAAATAAACATTCTTGTAAAGCTGTAACAATAAGAGCATTGTATGTACTTTGATATGTTACACTTTTAAATATTCTTTGAAATATGATCTTTTTTAGTTCAACAATAGGCAGTAATTCCACTGAATATGCTAAGACTAGAGATAAATGGCTAACAGATTCATGTTGAGATTTCTTGTTTTAGTCTGATTTAGCATTGTGCTGTGATCTTTCAGCCCTACATGATACCCAGATCCACTGATGTTTACACCAGCCTGTACAGATTTAATCACAGCAGACAGACTTGTACAGTAAACACAAATACCGGAGAAAGTGCCCACATCAAATGCATCATACGCTGTGTAGCCACTAACCTGTTCGGTGCAGTAGTACAAATTTTTATGGTCAACTTCATTATGATATTTTACATTTGGAAGGTGAATATGTTTTCAATTTAAAAATTTGGTGTACATGGATTTATACAGCTTGTTCGGACTGGTGACCTTCCTTTGCCAGGGCAGGCTTTATAATGATCTACTGATTGATGTATTTGTTTAAGTTATATTTAGGCCATGCACACTTGGAACGTACTTTGTCTGTTGGTCAGAAAGAAATGCAGAAAAATAAATAAAGGAAAATGCGGCTGAGCAGACAGAGACTCCAAAAGGCTGGGAACGGGGTGTGCAGGCGGACGAGTGAAGCGCATAAGGGCTGAGCAGACAGAGACTCCAAAAGGCTGGGAACGGTGGTGCAGGCGGACGAGTGAAGCGCATAAGGGCTGAGCAAGGAGACGGAGACTTCGCAGTCTGATTTAAGCATCTGGTTGTGAAGGGGGGCATAAATTTCTTGGAGTTTTATTCCTGAACTATTCGTCTGCACTTCGCTTTTATTTGGGCTTTTGGCAGCAAATTAGCCCCATAAAATTTACTTTTTAAAATGGCCGATGAAAATGGCAATTGGAATTTTTCATTAAATGACTACTTTTCAGGAGAAGTGTTCCAAATCCTGGTGCCGCTCTCATCTGTCTTCCTGCCAACATCCCCTCCTGGAGAGGAAGCTTGTGAGTGACTGTTATCCCACATATGGTAGTCATCACATTCTGTTACAGGCGAGCCTTCATGAAGAACTAATAACAGTACAGTTTGGGTTTAATGAAAACTTCTATGTATAAAGAATGTATTATTAACCAGGCCAGACCTCGTATATATAGCCGCAGCCAAAAGCCAGCTTTGTGGCATGATGTTCCTGGTATGCATTTGCGATTATTTGTGTTTAAAGCAACAAAGGCAGAACAATAAAACAGCAGTAGGTGTCGAATTTCTTGTATCTAGCCTGGCAAATTTGCATTAAGGCAAAAAGAAGCCACTTCTGGCCACACATTGGCCGTGTAGACAGCAGCTTTGTCGAGGCCTTTTGAGAGTGTGCAGTGTGGCCCTTCATCACAGCACAAACACCTTGCATACCACTTCCAGTTTCAGCCTTTTCACTGTGCCCTGCTATTACAGTATTCCACACATTTTTTGCTTTACTTTATCGAGCGGATGAAAGGCCTCGCGTGGGGAGGGCTTGGGACAGCCGTGCACCGTATCATCAGAGGTGACAGGCCGCGGGGGCCCCGTTCACATTTGGCTTCAGTCTGTCCGGGGCACTGTTCCGTTCACTGGATTTCCCAGAGTCTTTGATCAAGGGAGCGTCCAAGGGGAGAAAAGAAGAATGGCTGGAGGACCCTTTCAAGGAGGGGCGTCAGGACACTGCCCCCCCCACAGCACATGAACATGCTGGCACTCGTAGTCCAAGACAAAGGGAGTCTATAGGCGCTCGTTACAATGTTTGGGTTCATTGTTTAGCCACGCAAGTTTGTTGTCAGAAGGTCATTTTGCTGTATGGTAAACTATCAAAGGAAGGCACCTTTAAATAATGCATTTCTCTCTAAAATGGGGTTTTGAAGGGACACCCGTTCACCTTCTCCACTGGATCCATTTGTCTGGAATTGCCAGCCACACCATTTGCTTCAGAAACACACAGAAGAACCCTATGTGGCTGCATGTCGCCTGGCTCGTCTCAGACGTGGTGTCGGTTTCGGCGCAAATGTGGAGGTCCTATTAACAGCGAGCTCTCAGCCTCATTGATTTCCCGGGCCATGTGTGCACTGATATGTTGGCCTAACAAACAAGGATGGGAGGGAAGTGGGCCAGCTGGCGTCATAAATGCAGTACCACGTCATCTTGGAGAACATCACATGAAGGTATGTCTACACTGCCATCTGACGCTCCCCAACCCCAGAGCCCCTCCTCACACAGCCCTGACTCCTATCTCTTAGGGCTCACACCAGGACCATCAATATTTTATTATCCATCCTTATAGTTCGTATTGATCTGTCCTTGCATGACTTGAACGTGCGTGGATTACAATCGACTCTATTACCTGCACTCGATATCGTAATGTTTAATTCTGGGGAAAGAATTAAAGCAGCACTAGCTGAAGCTCTTCATTGACTGCTGACGTGACTCTGCGGAGCGGATAAATGCCCCCCATGTATCGAGATGAGCCCTGTCACTCTAAGCTGCCAGCTCTCCTTCGCAGCCATTTCCTGGGCCTCACAGGTCACACATATGCTCTAGGCGGAAAGAAGTATATTTATATTAAGAGGTCACAGTGATTTGACCTCTTCCCACTTGTAGGCATAGTGAATCAGTGGCTCCAACATGCCAGCAGTGTGTGCATGCCTCATAACAGACTAGAGTCCCATCTAGGATGTACCCTAGTACTCCACTTTCTAATCTTCCTGCTCTGGGCTTCAGGTCTCTGCAAACCTAAATGAATAAGTGCTAGTTGAAATTGCACCAGGAGCGGCAAGGTGCTGCAATAGTTAACACTGTTGCCTCACATCTCTGGCACCAGGGTTGGAGTCTCTGCTATGGCTCCATGTGTGTGGAGTTTGCATGTTCTCCCCATGTCGTCGTGGGGTTTCCTCTGGGTACTCTGGTTTCCCCCCGCAGTCCAAAAACATGCTGAAGTTAGTTGGAGTTGTCAAATTGCCTGTAGGTGTGCATGTCTGAGTGAATGTTGAGTGAGTGTGCCCTGCAATGGGTTGGCGCCCTGTCCTGGGTTGTTCCTGCCTTGTGCCCATAGGCTCTGGACCCCCCATGACTCTGAATAGCATAATCAGTTGCAGAAAATGGATGGATGGATGAAAGCACACTAACTGCTTATAAAATTTAGAATTAAGGGCCATTCATTTGCTTTATTTCATCCTTATATCTTACTGATGCATATTTTATGAAACACCGGGGGGGATGGGGGGGGATTTCCCAAATGAGGTGCAGTGACGCCACAGATGATGATAGAAACATCTGCAGCGATCAGATTTTTATTAAAGAACTGTACAAATATCTTAATCCAAAAACTCAAGTACCGTTGCAGAGCAAAAATGTCCAGTGAGCATGTAACAGAATGGTGGTACCGTTGTTTTCTTCACAAGGCAGCCTTAGCCTTTGTTTACAGCCACATGATAAAGAAGCACTGAATTACAGTGGAAAAGGAGCAGCCGGCAGACTAAGGCACCATATTGAGACATAAATTTATAGCTGGCACCATCGTAATGGCCGAAGCATTTAGTTGTATGAAAACCACTAATTGGCTGTGGCAGTAAGCCAGACCAATGTAAATGCCCCTAGAGGGGGCAGGAGTACAGCGGGTGATTTGGAAGGAATGTGACAGCGCTGTGGAGGTAGGGAAAGGTGTGGTGCGGGAGGGTCCCGGCAGCGTCTGGCACCGGTTACAATCCAGACCTGCGAAGAGACGTGTGCCAGGTTTTGCATTCCTACAGCGGCTCGACCCGCAGGGCCAGGCGCAGCACTGGGGAATTAGCATTTAGCAGCTTTTTAGCTTGTTTTATTAGCATAGTATTTTTAAAGACTTAAGTCGCTTCTGTGGCTCAGTAAATCAAAAATTGCTCAGTATTTTCAAGACAGGACGGCAAAGAAAAACATCACTATCTTGATGCTGGTTTTCTTAGTGTGATATAGCGTATTTGTGTATGTAATTGTGAGAGCTTGGCTGCCCATTGTCACAACACTGTAGATAAGAGGATCCATTAGGAGGCTCTTTTTCACATGCATCAGAAGGTGTCTTTGGTGCTGCCAAGACTTAGGATGGAAGATTCCAATGCCTAACGCTGGATAGAGCTATTAGCCATGAGTCTGTTTATAAATGCTTTGTTTTGGGAACGCAGCTATAAATCTTGGACCTCCTGCCAACATTGGCACAAATGCGCAGAGACTAAGTAATGAGGTTTTTTTTTTCTCCAGGGAGGTGGCTAGGCTTGGAGATCTTCTGCTTCCGTGATAATTTCCTCTGTACCTAAACATGAGAATTACTACCACTTCCGCCTCCCACAGAAGGACAGGAAGGGGAGATTTGTCTCAGATCTCATCACTAATCGCTGGAAATTACACTCTGTTATTTGTGATCTACTGTGGCCTTCACTATTTTTTCCCATGTATTTTACAGGCTACTCATCATTAATTATGTAAATTTACAAATGTGAGCAGATTATCTTAAAGATAAGGAAACATTAGTTTTGGAGTTTATTCTTGGTGATTGATTGGATGGGGTAGGATAAGTAGATGATGTTTAGCAAAATGGCCCATTATTCTCCATATTATAACATTACTAAAAGGAAGAGTAAAAATTTTACAATTTCTTAAATATCTCAGCCCTGTGGTGGGTCGTTCCCTGCCTTGCGCCCATAGCCTCTGGGATAGGCTCCAGATCCCCCGCGACCCTGAATAGGACAAACGGTTACAGAAAATGGATGGATGAATGAATGGATAATCATCTTGTAGAGCAGTGTTTCTCAACCTTGTCCTCAGGGACCCCCAGACGGTCCACATTTTTGCTCCCTCCCAGCTCCTGGTAGGACTATCTGGGGGTCCCTGAGGACCAGGTTGAGAAACACTATTGTAGAGGAATTTATAGTACAATAAAATCCATCGGTTAGTCTTCTACCTGCATATCCTGGTCACATGGAGGCCTGCAGCCCATCCCAGGCAGCACAGGGCACAAGGTTGGGGGTTCACCCAGGGAATTATGCAGTAAAATATATAGTAAAGATATTGAGGAGCTTCTGATTTGGCTAAATTGCGCTGCTGTCTGGTTTTCCACACAATGCTCCATAAACGCTTTGACAGGAAGTGCAACCTGGCCATAAATCACCTAACCCACCCCACAATGGCAAATCACAGACTGGGGGGGGGTAATTACAGGTTTCCTACAGAGTCCAGCCCCCCCCACTGAGCAGTAGAAGCACTGGTGTGTAATAAGGGCCAGTTCTGAGACGCATCATCGCCACGGAGATGGACATTCTCATTCGGCTCCACCCCGTGCCGCGGTCGACATCTGCTAAGTGGAGCGACGTTCAATTTACCTTCCCCTGCGGTGCTCTCGCCGGAGGAAGACCGTGCCCTTCTGAGTGGACACCGTACAGGTGGTGAGCATGGGGCTCTGCAGCCAGCTGCATAATCACAACCCCAACGACGACAGACAGGGCTGGGTAATGAGCGCTGTGGGGAAGCAGGGTGCTCAACCGTGCTATGAAAGACGCGCAATGGCCATTGTCTCTGCCTGTGGCCTATTAAAATAGGCAGTGTGTCACCAGAAATTAGTGATGCTTGGGTTTTAGGGGCAAACACAGAGAGTTTATTCATGGGCTACTCTAGGTGGGGGCGAGCGAGTGCCGTCTCCGCTTCCAGTTCAGGCTCATTTGCTACTAATAACAGGACTGGGGACAAGTCGTCTGTTACATTTACTTCCGTCTTTCCTTACTTGGGATGACGAGACCTTAATCATCCAGCTATTAAGACTCTAAAAGTCTTTTTGCCTCTTCGTTTTAAGGCTACAGCTGTGGACTGGAAAAACCGTGCCTGAGAGAGGGCAAAATGCAAAACAGCATATAAATACGGCAGGTTCTCAGATATAGCAGTGTGGCCTAAAGTCACTGAACAAAATCTCTGATTTGAATATATGTTCCGACATGTTTCTGTGTTTTACATGTCAAAGAAAGAGCGGGTGTTTGTTTTTTTCTTATCATATACTTATCATAAAAAATGATGAGTATCTTGCATTGAAGGGGACCACCAGCACTAACGCTAGACATTAAAGGAAACCATCAGGCCCACTGTTTCAAAAAAAGATGGCTGGAACTTGGATTTGTGCACATATGGGCCGCTGATAGGGGACCATGTGCTGGCTTCACCCATCCCAAAAATACACCCAGGAAATGGAGGAACTGGAGCCAAATGGTATCATGCAGATTATCTAGGATCCCCCATTTGACAAAAAAAGCATTACAAAGCACTTGTACAGCTTGAGTCAAGAGGAAACTCCTGGAAAATGTTCCTGGAAGCTCACGTTCGGCAGCCGCAGCTGGCATGTTCACAGCGTGTGCAGTCAGAGCCTTCCTGGCCCCTGGCTTTTTAATGCCGGAGTTGCTTCCTCCTGTGCCATACTCATGCTGCTCCCTGCTTCCCAGCAATTACAGAGAAATACAGTGGAGCCCCACTCTGGCTCTGCAACTGTGTTGCAGGTATCAGAGCAACAGGGTCAGCAGTGTACTGCTACTATTCAAAGATACATGGAAATCATTTCCTTACATCAATTAACAGATTCAGTTTGCACCATCAGTAAAGCATGAGTTGGTACCATGAGGGTAACCAATATCAGGGATGACAACTTTGGTCAGCTTCCTGGAGTGAGATTTTCAATTAGAGACAAATCTGCACCCACACTTACATGTACGTAAGAGTATTATTACTTTGTAAATAGTCTGTAGGGTTTGCAAACTGCCCCAACACTTTTGATGTAGCTAATTTTAGGTTTACAATGGAATAATATAGATTTGCCGTAAGATTTCTTACGAGAGCATGACATTCTGAAAGCGTGTCACACCAGATGCGTGAGACTTTGCAACCCTACAATATGCCCATTATTTACAAGACAGTATTGTGTTGCAGTTACCGTAAGCTTAAACAACAGCTAGCGTGAACTTTGTAGTGCCAAAGAAAGATCTTTGCCTGAAGTTGTGAAAGACATAAACGGCTGGGGCTATGTGACTGTATGATTATGATACATGGATGTGTAATACAGTACTGTATTGAATACATATATCACCGGTATGCCTTGTTATGTAATTGCGTTTCTCTGGTAAAAATTCATATTAAACGGATATCAGCGCGTTTCTCCTGTCTATGGAATTCTACTCCCTTATTTTAATCTGCCAAACTGTCACTGTTGTATAAACTGACACACTTTAACACATGCATCTCAGCATTCACTTTCTTCTAACAATAGCTTGGATGGCAGCGGCTCATATGCACACAGGCGACATGGTCTGGGAATGTTCTTTGGCTGTGACCTTTCGGTTCCGCAGGCCCAGATTAGACCCCTGGTGTGAAGACAATTTACTGGACATCCTGGCCCGGACAGTTGTTCAGGTCAGTTAAAGTGTATTGAATCTATGTGGCATCTCAATTGGGAAAGAGGATTGAAGCGATTTTTTTTTTCAACATGGGTGGTTTATCTGCAAGTGAAGATGATGTGAAATCAGTCTACTGGCCTTACATCCATCAAAAATAATGGGAGGGCGGTTAAACTTAAACTAATCGATGATGATCAACACAAAATCAAACAGCGGTCTCTGGATGAACTTCTTTCAAAACCCATTCCACATACACGATATAGTACATTTCTAGTACAGTGTAGAAATTATTACTTTTGTCCATTTTTTTATGTAATTTTTGCTCAATTACATTTTATCGTAATTCTAATGACTAACAGGGTAATTCTAATGTTTCAACAGGGAAACATTTACCCGAATTTGGTCTTTTGTTAAACTTTTTTTCTCTGTTATTGAAGGGGTGGCTGTAATTTATATTTATATAATTTCAATATATATGAGGTTACAGTATTTACTGTACTGGTAACCTTGTTACATGAAATAACGCACATGCCATTGGAACATTGCTGCTGGAGTTGGGGATGATGTTAAGGTCGTCTGTGGACCCCTGTCTTTAGTAGCAGCAAAGAACAGCAGGGCCCCCAGTGTTGTAAGCACACAGCAGAAACCCAAAGCCTGTTATTATGGAACAAATGAGCTTGCCAGTAATTACATATATACAAAATCTGCACAGGTGATCCCCAGACATGTGGTAATGATGATAGTAATAAAATGCACACATTCCAGATCTGTTTCTTATTGTCCTCCAAGCTATGGCCTACATTAATTGATTCATAAACTGCATGGCAGGTGGACAATCGAGACGTCGTCCGTCGCCTTTGCGACGAAAGCCGGTACTTGACCTTCACGACGGGGAGGGTTGCCATTTGCTTCAGCACGGTGCATTGGTCAGATTCGATCTGCCCAGATGGGTTTGCTTTGACCTCACAGGACCCAGCATGTTCCATCGACCGCCATGCGGCCTACTGGCGGCCCGGAGGTCACTTTCCGGGTTGGGCCTTTCAGGGCTGCCCGGTGCGGCTCCGCTTCACGGAACGCCGCATGTGCGCTTTCGCCACGGCCTCGGACTGAGCGAGGAGTGAGACCTGCTTTACAAAGGCCCGGTTTGCAGACCCTGGGAATGCCTCTTTGCATATCAATATGGTTAGGCCTGAATGCAGCCACTCAGCTGATAAATAGGATCACTATCTCAGCTTTTCAGGCCCCTAGTCATGCCTCACAATAGCAATTTATGCTTTAGCAAGAATAATCTCGCAGCCCGAGAGAGCTGACTTTAACACTCCTCTTTTGAACAACAACAGAGCAGCTTATGTTGAAACCAGGCTGAAAGCTCTGTCTTCTGTGCACAGCTTGTCTGTCAAAAGCACCTCTATATCATACACTGCGCATTACTCCCGTTCGCTCTGAACAGCTCTTTGTTATTTCAGTGTCAGATTTCACCATAAACAGGCAGCCTTGAATTAGAGATATCTGACTATGAGAAAGACAATTCAGCCTGTATTCTCAGCTTTAACGACAGCACAGTAATCTCACACATGCGTCCCTTTCCCATAACTGCTTATACATCGCAGGGTTATGGCAAGGCTGAAGTCAATCACTGGAAGCAGAATGAGACAAGGTACACAGTAGAGGATGTGCAAGTCTATCACACAGTTCCTGGAAGCCCAGTGGCAAGCTAATCAAATCCAGTATAATCTCACTGGCATGTTACCTATCATACGTAATGCCATAGTACCATTTGCATTTCTGCTTTCCTTAAGCAGAAGTATATCTACTGTGGACCAGTCACTGTGATTTAATGTACTTACCTTATCCTGCATCTTATCCCTCATTTTTAAATTCCATTTACATCAGGTGAATCATACAGATGGTATAAATGATGGACTACATGAATAAACAAACTCTGCTGTGTAAGTTCACCGTTGTGCAGACAGCTACTTACACGCTACGGGCTGCGTATGAATGTTTTTAATCTCTCTGTTCACATTCTTTATTGATTGATTATTTATTACACATATATCATTTGTTAAATAATATAAATTTTAAAAAAGCGTAATCAACTTTGGCTCACGTAAATCAATTTGACACTGGAGCATAGTATCTATAAGCACTGTGCCTATAAACAAAGAAGGCAGGTATTGATCTGGCTGTCTTCCTGCAGCCTTGGTCTGGCAGGTTGGGTTAGCAATATTAATGGACCCTGAACAGTACATAGCCTAGTAGCTCCTGTGGCTCCTGCCAGTGGTCAGCAGTTTAATGCAATGCTGGATACAGGTCAAGGGAGAGACAAGGGTCAAAGGTCACTGTCCCAAAGGTCTTACATGACCCTTCCAGATTGCTTGCATGTCATGTCTTGGCGTTAACTTCAAATTTATCCTTGGAGCCCCGAGCCCATCTTGGCTCAGGTCCCTTACCAAGCTCTGCTGTAATACTTAAATAGCCAGAGCTTGAGTGTTCTCCACACGCCATGTACGTCCACAGGAGAAATATACTCATGTGCTTAATACATCAGTTGACAAGAAATGCATCCTGTATATGTAAAATGGATCAGTCAAAGCTCAGTTTTCTCTGAGCTTTATTAATTAATCAATCAAGACACATTTTATAATAGCAATTATCCATGTTAAAGTACATAGATTTCAAAGGGAATCTTCACTTCTTTTAAATCAGGACACACATGCTTCTTTTGCTTCTTTTCTTAGTAATATTAGCTTTACTCAGACTTTAAGCACATTTAAAATACATACAAAAGAATAAAATAATATCCCTGAAACAAAGGGAATATTACCATTTATAGGCATATGACATCAACCATCTCCCAATCAATTAATATATAAATAATATAATATTGTACATGAAGGGTTATAAACAATTAATCTCGTATAAGAGAAAATAATGATTAAAACAACTTTTCTACTATATATCGTACAGTATGATTTTAACTATTACAGTATAAATTATAGTGGATGATTTACAGCAAAGAATAAAACTCTTTTTTTTACAGTCTTACATTATCACACAAGCATAAGGCAAACTCCAGCCAAAGGTCAGCAAGAGAAAGGTGACAGAGACTTGAATAAAATGAATAATTCACAAAAATCTTTACAACATGGAAATGAAATATTACAGATGCATTCTTGAATCAAAAATAGTTATCAAAAATAAAATTATCCAGTGAAAGTTTACATTTATTTAGGCGGGTGTCTTCTGTTCGATATATAAATGGTGCGTTAATGATAAAGAGAGGTCATTACGAGTTACTTCAGGTCCGAATTTATGGTGCGACAGTACCACTTGGCCAAGCATGGTGCCTGTCAATTTAAGTGCATTGCATCTGCTTTTAAAAATGTATACCGACATGCTTAGCCCAGACAGAGCCAATTAAATAGGATGGCAAATTTGCGTGACACTCTACAACCCAAGAATATTTGAGCATTAATGGAGAGCTTAGTTCTATCAGAAATTTCACATCCAACATGACTGGAGGTACCAGGAAAAGTGTAACTGTTGCAGCGTTAAACTATATTCTACATGGTCAATTCCCTCTAAGCTGGGGTGGACAACAATTCACAAGTGCATAAGTTTGTCCCTTATTGATATGTACATAACTGACTTATTAACCGCGACCCATTAAGCCAATTTTTACCTGTAAATGTGTCAGGCCTCAGTTACTTAACATCTAAATGAGAGCTTCAGTCAATTAAGAACTGAGACACAACAGATTTGTGCATCACATCTCTGTCCCAAGTCATCAGCAGGACAAATGCTGAGTGATAACACCATCTGTTCAGGCTTTGTTTTGTTGCGAGGCCGTCTTTGAGAAAAATGATTAGCCAACCTTATAAGTTTCTACTTGGTGCATGTCGCTTTAGATTCCACTTGCTAGTCTGCTCAGCTGACAGCGTGCCTAGGGGAGATTTGGCAATAACAATATGTCAGCACCTGATAATTAGCATGTTTTGTTCAGAACAGAGAACTGAATAATAGCAGTTTCTTTAATAGACTGTTTCATCACTGTTTTTATTTTTTAGGTTAATTTTAACCAGCCAGACTTAGAATGATTTCTCTACACTTTGTTCCTGTTCTTAGATAGAGCTTAGAATTACACCACATGATCATGTTTAAAAATGTCTACCCCAGTTCCACTACAATGGATCATTTGAAAAGGCTTGATTGAGTACAGATTTGCATCAAGCTTGAGCTTTTGTCCCATTTCTGCCCCATAGAGGTATATTGATGTGGTCAGATAATAAACATGAACAATATGTACAGAGACGAGCATAAGTATGGACGTAAGGTACATCTTTGTGCCCAACTTGATTTCACAAACATCAAGATGAGCTGAACAGGTTTTCAATCCTTAAGGGACCTTAAATGATGTGATGTCGGTTTCTGATATCCAGATTCTGAATTTTTTGGCTTCACTGCTTCCACTGTAAATAATTATAAATTCTACTTGCATGAAATCCCTTAATGCTTATTTTTGACACTGCATCTGTTGGTAGCTCTTATTATGATGTGGTGCTATTAAATTAAGGACCTAAAAAAAAGTCCAAATCAAATGATGGCCAAGGAAGCCTCCAATTTAAAGAGGCATGGACAACTTTGTACACAAATGAAAGATGAACTTTAGAATATAATGAATTGATTTGTATCACAAATTATTCTCCTACAGTGTGACGGGATAAATCCTAAAAAACTTCGATCACAATGTAGACTCCAGGTAAACATGTGATTCAATTCCCTTTCATATTTTCAGTAAGTATTTCTTTATGAAAACTGCTACCAATTGCTACAAGAGAAACTAACATTGGGACTACTGGCATTCAGCTGTTTACAATGAAGCCTCACATATCAGCTTCTTTTTATGCAGCATTTTTCTTTCTTTACAGACTTCAGGCCTTGCTGTTTGATTTTCTCACGGCAGGACTGTGATGTCAATCCCAGCCAAAGTCCTGGCCGGTCATTTGGTAGAACTTGAGGTTAAATGGTCTGTAGAAGTCCCTGAGTCTCAGTAGCACTTCCCCGGGAATGTGTGGATGGGGCCGCCCTTTAGACTTTCCCAGACAACGGGGGTGGCTGCTGCCCTCTGGCTTCTTCAGACAGGGAAAGCCCTTGGTCTGGTTGAAGTAGAAGTGTTTATCACTGATGACGCGCTTCAAATCCAGGAAGTCCTGCACCCGGCCAATCTCCCCGGCCGGGTCCGTCACCAGGCGCTCGCCGCTGACAAACAAGAGGCTGGAGAGTGGGAAATACTGCAGCCAGTTCTCCAAGTGCTTGGCATATATTCCGATGCGGACGGCACTCCAGGAGGTATCGATCAGCCCCCTACTGAAGTTTTTGAACGCAAGATCCTGGAAGGTGGGCAGCCCCGGATTTTTGGAAAGGGTCTGAGTGTAGTCAGATACCGCCCTGGTGACAGGGTCGCGCACGACCACGATGAGTTTGGTGCTGTGGCTCATGGTAAAAACCCGACCTGGTGCTTCTTTGGTCACAAAGTAACTGGGCGTCTTCTCCATGGTGATCTGTCCATCGAGTGTTCGAGGCATCAGATTTCTGACAGAGACAGTAACAGCACAAGTCAAAACATGATCATCATCAGAGTTACTTCACTGCAGGCATGTACTTCCACATTCATCATTCCTTCTGTATAGGACCTTGTATATTTCTATAATTATGTATACATCGTAGCATATTTTTATACATCAAAGTATATTACTAGTTCCTTCTAGTCTCATTTTGACGGCTATCTTCTAAATCTAACTGATTCTGGCTAGAAATTAAAACTCAAACACAAACTCACTATATTCATGTTGTGCCAAGACCACTTCAAAAATCTATTTAAAATATAATCAATATTGTACAAAATAAATTGCAAATTTTAATTTCCCCCATTGTCTAAAGTAATGTATGTCAGTGTGGTGGATTCAGTATAGTATACATAAGTAATACTTATTCGTATGTTAATAGAATCAATGTAAACTATTACAGCATACCTGACTGGTGACTTGAAAATTGCAGTGAGTGATTACTGCCCAAATTCGTATACCATGACCCCAAAGTCACACAAACGTAGGTCCCCACCAGTGCATTAAAATATAATCTTCACCCTTGGCTGAGTGAGTTTTTTTGACGATGAATGTTTTATTCGAGCAAGGAAGATTTCACTTGTGATGTAATGACAGCCAACATATTGGTAATAGGGAAAGAACTTGAAAATCTAATTTCTCTACTTGTCTGAACTGTACACAGATGCCTGATGAGCTTAGTGGTCTTCCTAAACATTGCAGTGATGGGTTTCAAAAATATCCTGAGTTGCAACTGACTTGGAAAAATATGAAAGCAGCACTATAATGAGAGCAGCTGACTTGCACGTGCTCTGAGCTGGGGTGGAAGGGGCTTCTACAGTCACAGATAATATTTTCCTTATTTAGAATAAATGACCATTTTTGGCACTGTGTTCCAGCACCACATGGAAGGTCCTTAAATGGCATTTTTAAAATTTTATTCTATTATTTCTCCTGTGTAATTAGATGATAGAAATGGGAACTTTAAAGGAGGTCACAATACAGCAGAAATAAAATTTGCATGCTACAGTCCAGCATTACAAATGAAATTCTGCAGTTAATTTTCATGACTGTGGTTAATACCATAATATGTCATAAGCAATACAAAAGAATGCCGTATTCACAGTTAATGGAGAACAGAATTACCTCTTCATATTATTTATGGTCAGATTTTTAAAATATTTAAAGACTTTTTTGTCGATTTTCAGCATGGTTTCAAATGTGGTAAAATGCGTGATTTATTAGTCATATCTAATAGCTAACATGTGACTGCAAAATGTCTTCAGAATGTATGCAAAATACTGTCCAAATTTTAATTCCTAACATTCCTTTTTGGTGCTCCAGGAAGCACATGGCACGAGGAAAGACGCATTCACACACATAGTCACTATAGACAATTTAAATACACAATTTCACGGATATGTACACATGAACTACGGGTGAAAACCTGAGTAACTAGGAGAAACCGACGCGAACAAGGAGAGTTTGTACAAACAGGCACAAAGCTAGGGGCTGGAGTTTGAAACCACAACCTTGGAATACTATCGACTGTGCCAGCCTTACTTAAAGACCTCCCAACCGCAGTTATCAGAATTATGGCCATATTATCAAGGTGTCACATGTGTTTTTTGCCCTGCTGCATTTATGGTGCATACAGACAGGATAGGTGTAGCTGGATTGGACGAAGCTGCATTGCGCTCAGTGTTATGGAGACCCACTTAATTGACAAATTAAGAATGATGATGGCGTCAGCACTGCGGATGCAGACATTCTTAATCCTCATGCAGACGACATATTACATCACAACAGCAGGCCCCAAAAACCAGACTTACGTCAAAACCTCATTCTGGTTGGTCCTCACTTGCATGATATCTTGTGGAGGTGAGGTCTGAAGTCATAGAGGAAAACATTCTCTCCATAATTCTGGTTTTAATTCTGGTTTAGAGGTTACCCAACGTGTTATTCTCTGACATATGCCTTTTCCTTGTGGGAGTTTTTTCCCATTGCATACAAATATGAGTACAGAGGCTAACACAAAATTTTGCACTGGAGAACTAAAATGTTAAAGGCCAATTATACAACTGCCTTTTGTGTGTAAGTGGAGGAACTGTGCCATATTAAATGTATACCTTCAAGGGCTGGAATTCATAAAACAGTGATAAGGAGGGAACATTATTTAGATTTGCTATTTCTAATGACCAGTTCCATAAGTCAACAGCCAAACACACGCAAAGCATTAGTTCTCCATATATTACAGAGATATATAAACGTTATTTTTTTCAGCCACAAAGAATTTTTTATTTTGCCTACCCTAAAAAATAAGGTACGTGATTTGCTTATTTAATATAAAAACAGCTAAAAATATATATTTCAAAATATTATTGGGACTGGATTTAAGTCATGTGGCTATATAGTTCCTTTTCTCAGTAATCTTTCGGTTTTTGGGAGGTCAGTCTTTAATGTTCCAGTTTCAAACACCAGTAAACATCAAAGAAAGTGTGTAGATGTCTTTGGCTTAACCCCTCCTGCAAGCCAGGCCATGGGTTCTGCTGCAGGGTGGCCTATGAAAACAGCTCAAATAATTCCATTCAACGAAATATAAGGCTGGTGCATCAGCCCGTATCTGTGACTGACCGGATTATTACATGTAGAGTTACGATTGATGTTTGATTGATTGGACTCTTTGCTCTATTTTCACATTGGAATGGCAGAGGCTTTCATATAAAAAATATTTGCCAGCTGTGCACTGTACCAGAGAGGTAACAGACTGCTGGGCTAAGTATATGTACATAACTAAGTGCATGTTTAATTCAGAGCAATCAAGCTAATGGAAGCCATGCTGGGCAGGTCTTGCATGTTGACACCATGTTTATATTTTGGAGCCCTGGCTTGCAATCAGGGGATAGTTTGGATAATATATAAAGCCAGCTAGGAGGCCACACACTCCCAAAGGCCCAGCCATGAGGTAAGGCCACTCCACATTAGAACTTCCTCAGTCCAGCCTCAGAGCATCGGGAGTATAAGCATCACAGTGGTGATCGAGCAACACATGAGGTGCGCAAATTGGACCACCGGTGTTTTCCTTTTGTTTTCCATCAGATAGTCCCAACGGCATTCTAGGAAGGCTTGGGGAGCTGCTGTTTAGCTGTTTGTTTTAATCACACCTTCCACAAAGCAGCTGTGTCCCATTCGCCTGCATGTATCGTGCAGATGTGTTATCAGCCCGTTCTGACTATCAGTACACTTCTTACAGGCCTGCACAGGAAACGCGGGTGGCCTAAAATTAGCCTCTAAAAGGACCCATGCTGATAGATTCCACTTCAATCCACATAAAAAGATTTTCATAAGAAAATCATTCCTTCTCTTACCCTATAATTTAACACAAAACTTTGTAGGGCTGTCAAAGAAAGTTAAGAAACAATAATTAAACCAGTTCAGCTTTTAAGAGTTTGGTGTCTTTGATAATGTAAATAGTTGGGTCAATTAAGTTGAATAAGACCGTTCTAACTGTGGTTCTTTTAAAATAAGGACTTTCTAAAAGTTTAGAGTGACATGCTCCTCTGAGACAGTTTGCACCTTCCAGACAGACCCTCTGTCTCCACTCGCAGTAGCTGAGATCAATATGTTCATTTTATGAGAGGTAAAGGATAATGGAAGTGAAGAATAGTGAACACGACTTGTCTACGAAGCTTCCATACAGTCTCCCAGCTTGAGTTTCCTCGTGGGGCTAAATGTCATCTCCGTAATACTTAAACCATTTGAAAGGTGCAATATCTATGCATGGGTATTGATGTGACATCTTCCTCCCTCTCTAATCATTGTGACTTGATTCTTACCTGTCCTAACAGCCTTTTGTAGGTCCAACCAGTCAGAATGTCGTCTGGGCCCCTGTCAAGGTCCTGCCCTTGGATGTTCCATATGTTGTCAAGCATTTATTCAAAACTGGTAAAATATCAAGCCAAACGTAAAACCTAATCATGTTCACAATTATACTGATCAAATTATTACATGCCAGAGGCATAAGGCCTGCCCTAAATTTCCTTCGGGATTAATAAAGTATTTATCTATCTATCTATCTATCTATCTATCTGTCAAGAGGATCTTTTGTTTTGGGGTAGGCTGTTACTGGTCCTTGAAGCTTTGCTTGGTTTATCAATATTATGTGGTTGGGCACTCTCTTCATTTAACATATTATCAGTAAAGACGATCAAAATAATGATATTAGTAGCAAAGTCTGAATGAAAAAGCGACACTTTTTAGGATCTGTCATACAACTTAGGTTGGGGCTGAGACTGAAACATTTCCCAGGTAGCACAGGTTACAAAGCAGGGAAACACCCTATCTGAGACGCCAGCCCATCACAGGACAAGTGCATGTTCACACATACAAACTACGCAGTCACAAATTTGCCTAACCACATATTTTTTGGTTATGGGAGGAATTGAATCCCCCAACCCAGAAGTTGATAGGCTACCCAATGGCCATTAACCTCAGTCCATTTGACAACTAATGGAGACCACACTGAGATGGTTGTCACAAGCCTTTATAGTTATTTGTTCACTTACCACAGTGGTTAAATTCCCCACAGTAGGTCTCAGTAGCTCAGTAACCCACAAGTGTAAACAAGGGGCAGGGGTTTTGATTGCAAAAAGGCTCCAGTCTCTCTGGTGCTCAAGCCAGACGTCTGTCAGACTAAAGGGAGATCAGGCTCCCAATGTCAAAGCCCAGGACACAGGCAGGACATGTATGGGGGGTGGAAGGGGGGAGCTTTAGTAAGTGTCATCTGCAGTTTCAGACAGTCCCCCAGACATTGACAGATTGCTGCTTACTTTCTGTAACATTAGTCCAGGAGTCCAGCCAGATCTCTTTGTTAGGAGACGTGGGTCAAAGCCAGATGATATTTATTACACAAACAAGCTGCAACCTACCATGTTCATTGTGCATTTATATGTATTCTCATTCCTGACATTTAGCTTGTGGATCATAATTGTTAAATGATAAATATTTTAGCAAGTGGTCAATACAAGCAGTTATTGTGGGCTGTAGCCCATAATTGGCTTAAAAGTATGTGGCATTTTTAATGCATTTTTCGGTTATATTTTATTGTCAAACATAAGCTCTGAGATATACTGGCATCCCGTCCAGGATGAACCCCAGGCTTGTGCCTTGTGCTGTCTGAGATGTGCTGCAGGCCCCCCAGCGACTCGGCATACCAGTTTGGCTGATGGCGTAGTAACAAGCACAAAATAACAACTGTAATTTAACTTTAGATGAGTTTTGAAGGAAATGCTTTCAAGTTACACATAACCATTAAAAATGTTCCTTTGCTCAGCTGAGCTCTGTTTCTCCACCATCAGAATCTCCACATCTCCCTATACCACCACCATGGTTTGGCAGCATGACCTCACCTTATAATCAAGAAACATACATGGGGTGGGGTCTGGGGATGAACACATGATGTGGACTTGGGACAGCTGTCTTTGAGTCAGTGCTTTGGTGAGAAGTTGGCCTGTCATTATTCAGAGCAAATGAGAGCTTCATAAGTCTGTGGGATGCAATTAAAATGCAGCTGGAAGCAACAGGAGGCGCATTAAAGGGGGGGGCAGACAGGCAGCTCGTCCAGCAGCTGGAGATGGGGGGGTGGGAGGGGTCAGCGGCTGGGGAAGCACGGGGCACTGCCACAGAGACACCTTGGCAAAATGCGATGGTGCAAAGTGGGCGCGAGTGCTGCCATCCACAAACGCTGGGCTGTTACTCTTCATGGGACTTTCTGAAGTTCTGTAATGAACCAAGATCATTTTTGGAAAAGAATGGAATTTCTAAATGATCATGCATAAAGGACTACAGTAATTGAAAAACCTTGTTCTTGTTGAATTTTAAGCTGGGGAACAGTAAAGTGTCTATGAATGTCTATGAGTTCTATGATTGTCTATACAGCTAGACAGTCTTTAGGGGAATAACAGCACACATTCCAGGCCTAGAACTCAAAAGCAAAAGCAGAGAAACAGAGAGTGATCTTTATACCAAAGACACTGAAATTGCTCTCTGCTGTATCAGATGGGAAAATCTAGTGTCTGTCACTCCAATCCAATAGCCTCAGAGAAAATCTGTGGCTTTATCACTCATTTCCAAAGGACTGTTGTCCACGCCCTCTAATGAAAAGACGAGAGTGGGGCAGTGATGATAAGATTGCTCTGGGCCACTTCCTCTGTTAAACCCAACAACTGCTACATTCTTTATCCACATCAGTTTCCCTGCCAATATGTCTGGTTATACTAAGTCCCAGTAGGAATTGTATACTTTCATGCACTGCACAACAGACGAGGAACTCGCGAAAGTGAGTGAATGACTGTCATCCCTGTTGATATGATCCCTTACCAGTTACGATTCCTTTAAGAGAAGTCAGGAGAAGCGATTAGAAGACAGATGGATGTTTGGATATTCTTTTGTATTTATTTTTGTTTTGTTTGTTTGGCTTATATTCGATTTTCCAAAGTCAAACGAATAAATCAATAAAACTGTTGATTTATCCACTGTTGACAAAGCATATTGACTGAGGTACCACAACATTCTCAGATTTGTCTTCTTCAGTCAAAAACACTGTCTTAGACTTTCGTGCTTCTCTTCCTCAGCTGAACCAGTGAGGAAATTTGAATATTATAAGTGTCACCATATGGGCCCCACCACCTCTCCAGCTTGACACCATTAAGGCAAATCTACTCTGGGCTTCACACAAAACCACTTCCTAGCCTGTTAAACTTTTCTCTTCTTAAAGATTCTGCTTATCCCTTATGGCTGTATTTAACTAATGAATGAGGAATACTGTGTGTGTGTGGGTGGTTGGATGGGTGAAAGAGTGTAGCGCCAGAGAGGGAATGTGATAGATCAAAAGCGTGCTATTGAAAACAAGTGGGTGGAGCTGAAATATTTTGATCTATATATTGTCCTGTAGACTTTTTATTTGTTTCTGTTCATGTCAGATTAAATATTAAAAGTGAAATGGGTACAATTTTGCGACAGTTTTCAGATTTCAGAAGCTGTTACACACAAACAGAACTCTGAAAACTAATTTTTCATTGTCTTCCTTGAGTATTAGTTGAGGTACAAATTAACCACATATAATTCATAACCATTCACACTACAGCGTGAACCTCCCTGAGTAAATATGGGTCTTATAAAATATTCAAAAGTCAAACGAGATTAACCATTTCCGTTGAAATCAGTTTAGACAACAAAATTCTTTACTCTTAAAACTTAAATATATAAGTCATCAAAAATGAAAGGATAACTTGGTTCAGACTTATATGCTTGACAAGTTAGTTGTTTGGGTTTTCCAGTAACAGGAATCTGCTAGGGCAGAGCAGAGACTTAATCATACCTAGAAAAGACAAGAACCCCAATCAAAGTTGGACTGCATTAGCTAAATACAAGCCATAAAACAGCAAACTATTGTCACCATATACTTTAGCTTCGTTAGTATACATACATGCCTACATATGCTGACAGTGTTGCTGCATTTCAGGTCACACTTCTGATATACTCGACATTTTACACAAACCCCACACAAAGTTCCAGCTTTGTTCCACTTGGGAAACAGAATCTTTGTACTGAATTGTCAATGACCTGTTGACAGACCTGAGCAGGCAAAACTTGTCTATTGAAATGGAAGAAGCGAAATATGTAGAACAGGGTGTGGCACTGATTTGGTTTTAATGAAAACACAGCAGCTGGCAGTTAGAGTGAAGATCAAGCATTTTCTGCTACAGCAGAGAGCAGCATAACATCCATTATACTGGGTTTTTTACTGCCATAGCAACCCTATGAAGTAAAGGCCAATTTTCTACAACATAAAACATTTAACTTGTACTTCCAATAACACCACCGCTATTGCAACAAAGCAGTACTGCTAACAATATATCTGATTGTAATATATCTGATTCCTAATCTTAATATAGTAATTACCATGACCCCTGCAATGATGCAGCACCAAAAGCTTTAAAATACAAAAGTGGAAATTGACTAGATTTACCTCTCCGTCAGTCAGTAGTGTCATGTTAGGGACCTTGACGAAGGAAATTCATCAGGTCTGATCAATAATCTGCCATTGTGGATCAATCTGTTTAAAATGCATGAATAGGGCGGATTATTTCATTTAGAATACTAAGGGTCAGTCAGAAATTTTTATCTTTAACCAACATAGTTTTTTTGTTTATATATAAAGCAATTTGCATAATTGCTTAAAACCAGGTTTGTTCCATTTATTAACGAATAGAAAAACATGCAGTTATAATTTGTCTGTTTTTATCTAGTTAACCGTCTGCTGAAATGATGATGTTCATTAGAAAGACTGAATAAGAAGACTGGTACTTGGAGTCAACTGTGCATTAAATAGCAGAAAACAAAGAGGAATGTTTTTCTCACAACAAGGCTATAGCCAATCGTTTTTATTAATTGCAGTCTAGTATGAAAGGGCAGCTGATGTCAAGGAGTAATGGTCAACCAGTTGATGAGATTTCTAAATATCGATGACACATTTTATAGATGACTTTCTCTTTGAACTGAAACAGCATAGCAACCTTGGACCTATTTATCAAAATATGCCCAAGCATTCATTTATCCTACATAAGTGTAATCTGAATGTTTTAATCTTCAAGAATGGGCCACTAAATATTACCCTCACACTTCTTCTTAAAACTGTAGAATTATACATTTTGAAGCATGTTTTTGTAGGATATTATTTGTTATAATTGTTCTTTTTTTGTGCAGAATGTAGAAAGCACTGCTGTCTTACATCTCTGGGGGTGGCGGTTTGGTACTTATCTCTGCTTTGTGACGTGTGAGGAATTCGTGTGTTATAACTCTGTCAAGCAGATGTCCTTCCAAAGACATGCAGTTAGGCCACACTGAAGATCTCCCCTGCTGAAAAAATGACCAGCATAACAGCACCAAAATATAACATATGCTGGTAACCATGACCAGTATGATGCGTGCTAGTCAGGCTGGCAATACCAGCATATGTTGTGTTTTGGTCCTGGTATGCTGGTCATTTTTTCAGCAGGGTCATGCACCCTGCAATGGTCAGGCATTCCACCTAGGGGGTACCCCGGTGTACCCCGGTGGCTCCTGGAATAGATTCACATAAGCCAGCCTACAGTAAGCAGTTAGATGGATGAATGCAGTTAAGGGAAGATGTAGGACTATAAAATAATCTATTTAATACCATCAAATATGTAACAAGTAGCACATTTCTGCAAAATCACAACTTAAGGCATAAACATGAGTCTTTTATAAACTTTTTCATCCTGCTGTATGTGTCACAAGGCAGACTTCACAAGCTTCACAAAAACTCGTTTTGTTGTTGTGAAACTGAAAATGAAATCTGACACAGACCTCTCCAAACCGGACTGTCGCATTCGTACTGCCAGGTTTAATTAATGAATATTCAAGTGGCACAAAACACATATCTGAGTAAAAAGGAATTGCTATTGTGATTATTCTGTTACACCCTTGTTCAAATTAATTGAAACATGTTGTCACACAGACATACATGTAGTAGCCTGGGATCTGCTGGTTTGCACAGCCAATAGGGTGGAGTGTACGCTGAGTGGATGGACAGAGGAGGCACTGTGCCCACAGACTGGCAGGCCTGCTTGGGTGGGGTTAGAGCTGAGTGGTGTGACTGTGCTGCAGCCATCCGTGTATGTTTTTGGGGTCGGGGATCTCCCTATGTTGTCGTGGGGTTTCCTCTGGATTCTCTTGCTTCCCCCAACAGTCCAAAAACATGCTAAGGTTAATTGAAGCTGCAAAATTCCCCATAAGCATGAATTGTGTGTGTGCCCTGCGATGGATTGGTGCCCGACCCTGGGTTATTCCCATACAATTTTTATCAGTCCACCAGGTCCTATATCTGGACTCAAGGCGATAAGAATGAATTAATGTGACTGTGATGTCCGTCCGCATATAGATGCAACAACTTGTTTCAATTCATTTGCACAAGGGTGTATTATCTAATATAAATGTAATGTTAGTTTTATTTAGTAAGATGTCCTTTTTCTTATATGGCAAACTGTCAACATTGTGATTTCTTATTTTGTTTTCTGTAACCCTTTGGTGCCACAAAAAGGTAGAGGATAACCCAAGTGATTGCAAAATTCTCAGTATAAAAATAGTGTGAGATATCAGCTGCAGGGGATAGTTAACATGCCAGGAAACCGGACAGAAGAATGTTCATTCTTAGCTTTTGACATACTTTCATTAGTGTAACCAGAGTTTGTTGATTGTCTACTGTCTACAATAATTTCCAATATCACTAAGTGCTCTGATGCTTATCATGGCCAGTCCCTAGATGCTGTGCGACCAGGATCTTGATTGCCGGACAGAAATAGAGGGACATTCCTACCTCCATACTGTCCCCTTTCTTTAAAAAAAGCCTGCAGGGGGCTGAGACACACATCTCCCTGAACGCAACCTTCTCTGTTGTTAACTGACAACAGCAAGTGCTGTGACCTTTCAACTTCCCCTAGCGTCACTGAGAGAACTCTCTGAAGACCACATGACCTCCCAGCTCAAGTCAGCAACAACCTCACAAGCTTTGAAAAAAAAAAGCTCTGTGCATTTATTCTTTTAATCAGAAGATTGATGGTGGGATAGTTTGGATGAGCACAGTTTGAAAAATAACCTATAATGAAATCACTTACCTCTAGCAAGAACAACAAAGAAAGAGTGCTTGTAGATTAATGGGGATTTGTGTGTACTACAGAAAGCTAGTTCAGAGTGTATGAAATATCTCGCGCTTCAAGCCAGGGCAGGAATTTCATTAGAGATGGTGTCTTTTTCATCTGCGGTGGTGATGATGTCCTTCAAATAACTAATATCTTTCTTTCCTGCAAAAATGCTTCTGTATAGTTGCAATTACACAATTATAATAATTACAATTCCCATGTTACGCTGCCAATAAGAAGTTTGCTGCGAGCAACTGTTTTGTCTGGGACATTTTCTCAACATGTTATATTTAAACATTTAAAAAGAGAAAGCCACAACATCTAAGTACCTAAGTTTTTACTGGTATAGTTAATAAAAAATCTCTCCCTTGTTATGCATAGTCCGGTCTTCATCATGCATTACAATTTATACTGTTAAAGCAATTTTATTTGGCATGGCACCCTCAGCACCATTTAAACTTTAATCTGTATTTTGTGGGAGACTTCAATAGACCACAATATCAGATATTTTGTGGTAAATAAATCATATTGGCAGTACGCTAATAAAATAATATAGAAGGCATTAATGTAGTATGAGTAACCTAATTAAAAGGGGCATTATTGGAAAAGCCATTTTTTGAAGGTCATACATATTATTTATGATTTTCATTAATTATGGATTTAGTAGCAGTATCACGGACATGGCTGTTGAGTGCCAAGAACTATCAGCACAGTTTATAGCCAGAGCTTAAGTTACATTTTAGATGTTAATTCAACCCAGGTTTGTATCTTCGTCATCATTATACATTTGTTGAAATATAAATAGCACAAACTTTAAATACATTCAGATCTCTCACCATCGCATATTGCTGCCCATAATTGTATTGGTCTCAAAGATGTATGTGGTAGACATTTGCTTACATAAAAATGACATCTTAATGGTTATGTTTCATTGTTAAACGAGCTCTTTGTTGTCGCTGTGGTCGTCGAAGTGCCCAGCCGTCTCAGATGCGGCATTTTATTCACCATTCTCCCCATGCCAAATGGTAAACACTGCAAGCAGAACAAAACCACTGCTCCTCCTGCCACTAGCTGTCACTGTACCACTGACTCCTGGGTCTATTGTTTCAATAAATAGCTCACGACACGCTAGCAGGTTATACATACTTTTACCACAGGAGCTGCTAGTATTAGCCAGTTAGCGTAAATGCTGCTATTAGCAGGGTATCATAACTACTTTGATGAGTAGAAATGAGTAATCAGCATTAACTCTGAAAGCAGTGCACAGACATTACCAGTCCATTTATTAAACTGAATGATATATATTGTGACATCAATGTTTTCATGTTGCCATTTTGTGCATATATATATATACACACACACACACACACGTATGTTGCTCATGGGATAGCAGAAGGAAAAATGATTGGTTCAGAGAGATGTCTTGGTCCTGCCTCCTCAAGTTGCTTGGACCCACCTCCTCTACAATCTGATTGGTTATCTGAACTGAACATTTTTCCTTCTGCCATCAGAACATTTTTGCATAAGAAAAACTCCCACAAGCAAGTATATCTTGATGACACCATGCATAACTGTTTTAACAAGATATAGGTATTGTATCAAAGTCTAGAAGCATGGGGTTTTCGAAGACAGTCCACTGGGGGGTGGGTTGGGCTCTTTGCTTAAATACTTCAATTCATCCATCACAAATATCTGAACCATAAATCATAAAGCAAAACCAGTGTATACCGTGCTCTCTTTTAAGCGCGCTCAGCTCGAGAACAAAGCACGTTAACATACCGGCTGTGCTCAGCAACATTGAGCCTCTCAGTTTTTTTCCACTTTCGTATTACCTAATTTCTTTATTGAACAATAATTACACACTTCAAATGGTATGCATAACTGTTTTGATAAATAACACACAATTGTCTCGCAATGCATTGTTGCAGGTAAGCTGCTCACAGCATGCACTTTGCACCACGCCTCTGCTTATGCCTATGATGTCTAGATGGTATTTAACCAGCTCTCCTCAAGAGCTAACCGCAATCCCTCTAGCAGAGTCATAGCAAATGAGAGCAATGAATGGAGCTCTTCCAATATTACTACATAAAACGACTTATGGATAATAGTTTGAGGCAGGTGAAAAGAAGAACTGTATGCTGTAGTTTCTGAAACGGAAAAGTGCAAGCATATAATTTCGGATATTTTTCTTATATTGTTCTAAGTCTATAAGAAATGGAAGTAAGGTGCCACATCCACCTTACCCCTTTTGGACCCTCGATCGGATATTAATGTCAGGTGTCAGTTTTTGCACCTAAGCTCACTTGGACTGATGAGCCTTTAGTCAGGTGCACCTACTGGAAGGCGACGGATAGGCGTCACCTGACTGGCTATTTGCCACACTCTCCGTGCGCCAGCACCTGTCAAGTTAATGCAGATGAATGGCACATTACAGAAATGGGTGTGATTTGCCAGGCTCTAGCTGTTCCAGCTATCCAGGCTACATCTTCATCTTGTTACGCAGCCACATGGGAGGGCTGGCAGTCCAGCTCTGTGTACGTCCTCTCTGCTTCAGTGCTGCACAATCTATTTTCCAATTTGTACCAAGCAATGCCTCTTGGAAGCAGGGTCCACCACAGGCATTTCCAGGCAAACACTTAACCTCTTCCAAGCAGGGCCGGATTATGATTACAAATTGGCCCTTGACTTTAGGATCCCCCACTAAAAATTCTGCCAACCATAGGGACCCCACCAATCAATTTTGCCAGCCCACATACTCATCAGCTCACCAGGAAAACACTCGAGTCGAGCTCACACTGAATCTCTGAGATTTCCCTTAAAAGGCTACACGTAAAAAGTGATATTTGGTTTTATTTACATTGCAGCGCGCCAGACGGTCAGTGCAGCCCTGTTTCTATGCATAGGTAGACAAAACGTGTGTACGGATGGGGGATGCTGAAGATGTAGTTTAGGAGGGCGATACCAAGGTTTTATGGGCCAAAAACATCAGTGGAAAGTGTTTCCGTGTGTGCCTTCACAGTTTGAGCTGAGTTCAATAAAAAAAAATATTGAAATACAGCTGTTAATGTTACATTTCTGATGCGTTTTTTTCACATGTATGAGCAATAGGGGATCTCACCAAAATTACAGGGTTCTTGTGCTGTGGGATTCTCTAAGATCTTTTTTTTCTGTTCTTGGTCTATTTTCTACAAAAGTTATCCAGAAACACATTACTATTTAAAGACACTAGGCCGGTATTTCCATAATCACTTGATAGCTGACAGTTACACTTCAGGTTTTGTGAAAATAGGGGCAATGACTGCAGCTTTCATTCATAAGGTTTGTATAAAAATTTTAATATCTGGTCAAGGCATAGGCTACTACTTAAATATTGATTATCCTTAAATCACCATTTTGGTAATTCTCAGTATATGTGTATTATTGATACCACATTACACTGATGCATTTGTTCAATGATCATTTATTGACAGAAAGGTTTCATGCTGAAACATATTTGCCTTTTCAGATATTTTTTGATGCTCGATTGGTTAGTTTAATTATATTTTTAAATCTATTTTTATCACTCTGTAGTATCCTTAAAGGGTTCTGGTTTTGCTTGAAAAACATTCTTCTTTGAGGGCTTGTCTTGGGACATATGTACAGTGATAGCACTCATGGGAGCAGAGACCTTGATCAGACACCCCCTCCAAAATGTCACAAAAAACTGTGACAGGGCCCTAAGGTCTAGCCCCTCTCAATTGATCCCAACTGGCAGAATTAACACCTAGTTGTCACTGCCAATGCCCTCTTCCCCCTAGCATTGTCAGTGTTGTCAATAGATTAAACACGGCTTAAAAAACCTGAAAGTTTTCCATTTCACAAATAAAAGCCTGTGAGCTCTTATGAAGCTGTTTTTTCTTACCATTTTCTGAATGTTAATCTAAGACTTATAATTTAGACCAGTGTTTACCAGTCCGGTCCTTGGGGGGAACCACAGCCGGTCCACGTTTTTGCTCCTTCAAGCTCCCTGCCAGACAGTCCATGTTTTTACTTCTTCCCAGCTCCCTATCCAGGAGCTGGGGTGGAGAAAAAATGTGGACTGTGTGTGGGTCCCTAAGGACCGGATTGGGAAACTGGTTTAGACAGTTTCAGACTTGTTCCATACTAGGAATCCTACAACCCAGAGACCATCAAACAGGCTTCTGATATTGCTTTCCTGTTGCATTGCTTAACTCCTTTGACCTCCTGTGTCGTCATAAAGTCAACAATATACTTACAAAAGAATGTTTGCACTGAACAATTTATTAATTTTCCATTTCAGAAAGGCAGTTCTCAGTAAATATTGTGCAAGTGATATAGAAGATTATTATGTATGTAAATTAAATCACTTCTCTGACTTCAAATTTAAGTGTGTTTAGTGTATAGAGTGTATACAGTGTATAGCCTGTAATATTTTATGCCTCAGTAGTTGGCAACATAATGAATGAATGGCTATATACGTGAAGTAAAAATTCAGCACTTTTCAGCTGAGGCAAACCCAGGGATCCAGTGATTTTTAATTTGTCTAATTTGTTTTCTTATACATTTAGCAGCCATTTGTAAATTTTCTTTGCTGATTTCAGTGGAAAACATAAAGTCCAACTTCATTCAGCCTTGTTCCTGCTTTGCATGATTGTGGGAAAACAGTCTTGATTTTAGCAGCAAGCATCACAGAGAGCATCTTTGCACGCATTCATTACGGCAATTTCTGTCTACCGTCCCTGCTCACTTCAAATAATACATATTTGCACTCAAATATACATGTTATTATGCATTAATGTGCTTTGTCCTTAAATTATGCCATATCTGCAAAAGTGCTTTATTCCATTTTTTTCCACTTATAAAACAGGACTGGATTTAGACTTCTGATTAAATGTTTTCACCATTTCTTTCTGTCAACTTCAATAAAACGCTTTCACGGTGGATAGAGAAAACTGAAATTATTCTGCAAATCGCTGGTAAATTATGAAAAGATTGCATCAAAAGGGGGCACTCTGTGGCATTTGCATTTGCTTTATGCCTGATTGATGAGAATAACCAGGACGCCTGACACATCCCTGACAGATGCTAACTATCTTCTTGCAAACCATTTTTTGCTACGTTATTCACCTTTATCAGATCTTAACCTTGGTGCTGCTACCCCGCTGTGCCTCATGATTTAAATTGTGAGCAATTTAACAGCAGTTTCCCAATCTAAGCTGCCATTACAGACAGTACAGTTTTCTGTTTTCATTTCCATTTTGTCAGGATGTGCGATTGGCCATTTTGAGTGTTTTTTTAGAACCACACATTTGCTTTTTAAAAACTTCAGTTTAATGATGTTAATTATATTCATGCTTCAGGTTTAGCACAGTGGCACATTAGCTTTCCAGGGGGGTGGATTTGAATCCCACTGTGTGTGCAATGTGCGGCTCCACCCACAGTTCAAAGACATGCTACTGGGCTAACTGGTAGCTCTAATTTGCTTGTTGTGAAATCACTGATGTACAACGAGGTATATTTCAGTTATAGGAATATACTGATTGTAATTTAAACAACTACAGTGCATAAGTACCAATTTATAGTGGCAAGCAGCCAACATAATGTAACTGTATTCGTTATGGAGGAACATTTTCTAGTTTCGCAGTGTGAGGAAAACCAATGCTGCACTCATTGTTGGATGCAGGTCTGAGGTGAACATCAGGTCAATAAACAGCATTTTATTGACAAGGGACTGAATGGCTTGCCAATGAGTGCGTGGCTAAGTCCTGGTGCTTATTGACAGGCGATATTAATGAGTGAAGCACTGGCATGGTAGAAAGCGTCTGTGGAGGAATGATCAATTACGCTTACATCCAACCCCCCATCGCATGCCTTCTGAATTATCATCTCCCATGCTGGAAACCCCCTGAGCTCAACCTCCCTTGGTGTATGACTGCTGACAGACTTTCAATAAGGGAGTTAATTAGCTGGACTGTTGGAATGAGTCGAGGTCACACTGAATCTCTGAGTACCACTAAATCCCTGAGATTTCCCTAAAAAGGCTACACGTAAAAAGTGATATTTGGTTTTAGTTACATTGCAGCAATATTTTCTACATTTAAAACATAATGACAAACACAGAGTGGTCCTTTACATGGGCGTTTTGTATCAGAATACAAAACTAATCAAATAACCAATACAACTAATTCTGAAAATCTGCAAGCCTAAATATTGTATAAAACGTAAAAGACACTGTTTTGAGTGTTTCTAAACTGTTTAATTACAATTATCGTTCAACTTATACAAAATTCAGTAGCGTCTGAAAGGTAGTAGGTTATTAAGTTACAGTAACATGTCTATTCATGCACATCCTGAGCGCACCTGTATGGTTCTGATTCTTGTTGAAACAAATAACCACAAATTCGCTGCCAGCGCCCTCTAATGGAAGCTAAAGAGCACTTAATCCGCGCTGTACTAGTGCTATTGCCTTTGAGCCTCCATTAGTACGTTGGATTTTATTATTGTGTCTTACAGCTTAATTCAACAGCAATTCCCAGAACTCAGCAGGAAAGTAAACGCAGATATGCAGTTACCACACATTTATAACTGTTACCGTGAGTTGCAAATGAAAGAGAACTAATAGAGATTTAAAACTAAATTGTATAAACTGGACACCTGATGTTGGAGGGTTTGCGACTATTACTAAACTACTGGTACTAATATTACTAATGATGCATAGTAGTTGCCACTTATATATGATATTTTCATCGTACCATTATAATGACAACTAATAATAATATTGCAACATTCTATGGTATCTTTTCATCACAAAATATGAAAAGTCCTGGGATTACTATTAACTTTCTAGGAAACGTAGAAAACTGACTGAGAAGCATAAGACTACGTATTTCAAAAATTGCTATTAATAAAAAGTAAACATCTATAGACCAACCTGTTGATTATCAGTTTATAAAATAATTTCTATCACTTAAAGTCACAGCAATGTAACTTTATGAAGTGTTGATTTTATTTCAAGTAAACAACTGCGAAGTCTGTAGTCTATCGTGACATATTTAACAGATTAGGGCCTCACTTACCAGAAAGCAAAGCAATTCATTAATATTATCATACAGTTAAAATTATATTAAATTAACGTTATCCTTTCTCGCCGCATATTATAACATTACTATTTACAGCATGCATAGGATCGGGATAAAAAAGAAATAGCCTACCTGTACCATTCCAGGCCTTTCTCATAAAACCTGTCAAAAAAGTGCGGTTCCGTACCGACTGCTCTAACATCAGGGTGAATCCGCAGAAACTCAAGCAGCGCTCTTGTTCCCCCTTTCTTCACGCCAATGATGATCGCCTGTGGAAACTTTTTGGTGCCGAAGTTATTGAACACAGATATGCCGTCGGCGACGTCTTCTTTTGCCTTGACAGCATAAGGCACTGGTGGTGGTGCCTTCCCTCCCTCGTACGGGATGGTCCTCTTCTTCTCCTCGGAAAGTTCTGCAGAAGTTTGGTTCTGGTGACTCTGTGCGCTCGGCTGGTGCTGAGGTGAAGATGTAGGAGAGCCCGATCTGTCCCGAATGCCTCCCAGCGCATTGTATTTGTTTGCGCTGGTTAAAGTTTGACGCTCGCTTACTAGTCTCGGTAATGGGTCGCAGATTCCAGTGAGACAATAAAATAAATAAGTAAAAATAATGATCATGGTAAAGAAGAAAGACACTTTAGACTGCGCCTTCAAATGTCCGAAGTTGTGCCTAATTCTCCATATGCTACATCCCATGAGTCGTTATCCAGATCAGTATGTCAGAGTCAGGAAGCGGAGGTTTCATGCCTTATTATCCCAATGTGACTTCTGCTTAAAAACCTGTTTCATGTAAATTAAATGACATGAGATCCGCACCCAGGATGTCGGGCAACATCAGCGTACAATATCCCAAATGTCGCCATGGCTTTTAAAACATGGAATGCGTTTTTTTGTATTATTCTTCATATATTTAATGCCTTTAATATTTTCTATTAAAAAGCGACTAACTTAAGTGTCAACATCAATAAAAAAAATTCGATATGCTTAAATAAACGAAACCATTTAATCTTAATAATGACTGTTTAATGCCGGCGTCCTGCTTGGGGCTCCCCGCTGTGTATGTGCTGCCGGCCTCCCAGCGGTATCTCTAGTTCTCTCGCTCTCTCTCTCTCTCGCAGTTCCGCTCCCGAGAACCAAGATTTTCATACTAACTCCCTTCCTTCTGGGTTGTTGTCCACGCCCTATTTTTTTCTAAACCCACCCATTTCGCTTATCTGGGGTTACTGTAAAAATGTTCGTAAACTTCTTAATAAATATTTACCTTGAGAAATATCTCGGCCTACCTTTAAGTCGTAGTTTTTCAAAAGATACATTTGCCTCTGCCTTTTTAGGTTTAAAAATTTAGTTTTACATGTAAAACGTGAAATTGCAGCTAAACATATGTTTGCAAAATAATCATTATGGTTAAAAATGATTTTTTTTTAATATGCGTAACTTACTTATCAAGAGCGATTATATAAGTTGCCGATGCACTTTCTATTAAGGAAATATATTGAAGAATTCCTGTATAAACTTGCATGTATAAACCTTTGTGGGTTTCAGATATGTTTATGTAAACCGGTTTTATAAAGAAAGGTATGACATTAATCTGTTACATTCCGACATAGTGAAGAATGTTTATTATTAAACTGAAAAAGCGAGTTTTGTTACATCTTTGTGTAGCAGGCCATATTAAACCATTTATGTGCTTGTTTAGAATATGTAGAATTATTATTAAGTGTTAAATTTATTAGCAAATTAATCACAACACTTTCTGAGCAACAATAATTCAGAGAATACAGTATAGTTTTTTCATGTTTTATATTTTATCATTTTTATTGTTTAAAGTTTGGAAAATGTAAATTAACTGGTACCATGTGTAAAGAATTTTCAACTTGCAGTTCTTCAAAAGTTTGAAAGCTCCCAATATAATCCCAATGTTACTTACAGCTGTAAAACACAGCTTTCAGGCAACATCTGTTGCAGAAAGGAATTATTTATTTAAACCATTACTTTTGATATAT
>JAAGVU020000092.1:15452376-15472736 GCA_011763525.2 Mormyrus iriodes | reverse complement strand
ATATAGCTGGATAATTTATGGCTGTTAAAATGCAACGTTAAAGAACAGTTGTTTGGGGATCAAGGTATTCAGCTGCAAAAGTATCTAAAAAATTTGTTAATAATGTTTTTTTTCCCCAAACACTTGGTCTTTTCACACATGCATCTTCATGTCACGTAGTCGCGGGAGATACAAATGCTCACTGTTTCACACATGCCACATTCAGCTCGAATGGATTGGTTCCATTTCTCTATTGGCCGGGGTGAACATTCATCCCGATTAACGCCTGTCCTGCAGACTCTCCTGCAGACTCTCCTACCACATGCTTTCTGTCACCACCGCGGCACTTTCTTGCGTGCAGACAAGAGGGGCCAGCCTGTGGGGTCCCCCCCGGACACCTGTGCGTCAGCACATTAACCCTGCCCAGCAGAAAGTTTCCCTTTGCCCTTTATGCTCTCCCACTAATAAGGTTGCACAGGTGCTGCCTTTAGAAGTTGCGATAACTGCCGCTCTGCAGAAAATCAGGGTCCCTGTGCAGAAGGACCACTGTGAAGTGGTGGGGATTTTATTTCCTTTATTTCCATGTGTCAGTATAGATCATCCCTCCATCCATCCATCCATTTTCGATACTTGCTTATTCTATGCCGTGTCGTGGGTGTACAGAGCTTATTCCAGAAGCTAAAGACGCAAAACAAGAAATAAACCAGGACATAGAAATAGACATTGTGTTAGTCATGGACACAAAAGTAGGGACACTTGACTCTACTCGTATGCGAATTGACCAATGGAAGCATTTTTACATTCAGCAGGTCCTGTTCTCTGAGGATCATAAGTAAATCAAACACGCCTAGAGCACAAAACCAGACTGGAATCAGAGTCTTAATAAACCTGATTTCACGCCAAGAGCTCAAACATTGTGTGTGATGATTGTGTCTGATTTTACATATGGTTCAGCTGCATTAAGCCACAGCTGGGCTGGTTAAAAGAGCAGTTAATCCCTGGCTGCAAGTGATCATGCAGTATGTGTGGAAGATGCAGGCTTAGTCACGTTTGTATGTTCTGAAAGACGATTCGCTGTAAGCTCAAAGTGAGATGTGTGTAACATCTAATATGCATAGATACAGTCATCTTGGTATCACTGCATACTAAAACATGTTTATATTTTTATTTGAATAATTCATAAAGAAAAATATGCATTGACAAATTTGAGTGGGTTTATCTTCAATGCCAAACAATAAGAATTTACTTTCAGGTGCTAGGAGAACTTCATAAGACAGTATCTGATCTGGATCTCAATTTATTGAGCAGCATCATTAATCCACTGCATGAGTAAAATCCAGTCAAAGAGGTCTTCGTTGTTTTCGGTGAACTTTCATGGTCCACTTATATACACACAGTTTACAAAACTGCTTAACACTGACATAACTGACTCTGCAGTAATAGTGATGTAGAAAAAAAGCCATTCTGAAAACAGAAACTCAAATTTATCCATTTTCTAAAACCCCATACCCAAGGCTGGGCTGCTGAATGCTGGGGCCTATAACAGGACATATAAGGAGCAAAACAGGGCACACCCTGGATGACATGCCAGTCCATCACAGGACACACGCTCATATGATCCAAACATAATTTAAAGAGATCTGTCAAGTTAACCTGCACGTTTCTCAACTATTGGAGGAATCCACAGTACACTGGGCTGGGGGAAACCTATGCAAATACAGGGATGACAAACAACTCCCCCCCCCCCCCCCCACTCAAAGCAACAGAAAGCCATGAGAAGAATTTTTGATAAATTGATAACACCATGGTTACCAAAGGTTTAGGTCCAGTGATGTTATACGAAAGCCATGCAGAAATTCAGAAAGTGATTTAATTGAGCTCATGGGAAACCTTTTTCAGTCACATGAAAACTGCCCTCATATACAAGAGGTTTTGATATGCAAATTCTTCCATTTACCCTAAACAGATGCTATGATATCAAGGTCAACCGTCAAGATTAGATTCATTCTTAGTATGAAACAGATTATGAAATGTTTTATGAACAATAACATTGTTCTCAGATGAGAGGCAGCCTTAAAAACAAAAAGAGATCTAATTTGAATATTAACAGACCCCCATGGCAACATCTTGATTTAACAGACTAATTAAGGTATTGGGGATACATGCAGCATGTCTGTAGTTCTTACTGTTACAGCAGATTGAAGCTACAATGACACAAAAGGCAGTTTTCAGGCTTTCAGAGTATTAGGTAATTGCAAGAATCACACAGACAGACGCATCATTGCTAAGACTGCAACGCATGTTATGGTGGGGCATGACGAAGGAAGTCCATCCATGTAGTGGCTCCAAAAAAACAGACTTTTATTAACAAAACAGAACAGAAAATAAAGGGACAAATAGAAAACAAAGGGATCATGAGTAGTCAAAACTAAACTAAAGCAGGGAGCAACACTGGGAACAAAAATACCAAAGGTAGGGAGAAACATAAGAAGCTATAATAATTAACATGGGGTAACTACAACTAGCAATCACACAGCATCACAGGGAAACAGCCACAATGAACCACTGAGGAAGGGAATAAGAACAGGCACTTAAATACACTACTAACAAGAAACAACATGGGACAGATGAGAACCATAATGAAATCAACCAATCATTAGGGGCACAAGGCAACAAGGAGCAGGTGGGGTAATTTCAATTAACAGACACTAGAGACTAGAAAACAGAAATAAACACAAAGGGCTATCAATACTAGGAGAAATCAAGATACACAAGTAAAACAGAATACAGACATGGGCAGGGTAACCAAAAACAAGACATAACCATACAGACACCAGGGGGGTATTCCACGAAGCAGGATTTCTTGCTTAGCTGGTTAACTTGACAAATTTTAGGTAGTCTGAGCTAAACGTAAGGGAACAAAGATAAAGTTCATTTAATACAGACTACATTAAATTCAACAAGTTAACCGGATAAGCAAGAAATCCTGCTTCATGGAATACCCCCCAGGGGATAAAATAAATCCAAAATATAACACAAAGGTGAGGCAGGGCTCAGGCTAGCCTCAGACTCACGACAGAAAAGGTGTTAGCCTCTGAGCCATACGTTCCACCCGATGAGCTACATGGTGGCCCAAGGAGCAGGGAAACACACTAAGGGAACACAAAACAGGATGGCCAGCGGGAACTGCTGGCCAAACAGGGAAAAGTCACATGGGACGGGGCCAGATGGACACTGACCCTGACACACATGTGCCTGCAAAAGAAACAGCTTTTCGATGACTGACTTTCAGGCCGTATTTAAGTTCTGGAATTTTTCACTACTCAAAATTTAAGTTGATTTTTAAAACCCCAAAAGGGAACATAAATAATAATCTTGTACTAATGAATGCAGGGACATGTTATCTTCTGCTGTTCTTGGAACAAATCTATTATTCTACTATATGATCCTTCCTTGTTTAACAGATATCAAATATGTATCCAATCATTTATACAAGTGAAATTAATGAAAATAGCATGTTTGCACATAATTTTTCTGGAGGCTGTTGTATGTTACATTTTGGGGAAGTAATGCCAATTCACCTAACCACAAGTCTTGGGGAATTTGGAGTACTCACAGGATATCCATGTTAACACTGGGAGAGCATGAAAACACCACAGATGAACCCTCATCGTGGATGTGTGACGCTACGTTACTTAAAATCTGCTTCATGTTAGTATAAGAAAAATTGCAGTGAATAATGCAAAGGTCTTGGATGCCATACAGCTTATGATCATGCAAATGATTTCAATTTCTTCCTGCTTATGTCACAGAATACACGCTCCCAGTATGATTTCAGCTTTACCAGTAAGTTAATGTCAAGCTTTTGCTCCGGAGTCGCTGATTCAGCAGTAGACTCATGTACGTATAAGCGTTTTCAAAAATTGCAACAATACAAAATAATTCTCAATATCTTCAAAATGAACATTGGGGATTTTGAGGGAATTGTTTTGTAAGCACACAACACTACCGCAATTTCTTATATGAAAAATGTTTATTTTTTTCTGCAAGGATACACTGCTCTGCATTCTTTCTCCTGGAGTCAAAACAACTGATCTGTTGCAGATACCCTTAATTTCATTTCAACTGTGTCGCACTGCTTAGGGTTTAACTGGAATTGCTGATAAGTTTTTATGTTTAGTGGCACCTAGACGATGAAACAATTGCAAGAACAGGACAAATGTTGCATGTGTTTCGAATCATTTGTAATTATGTGATTTATGCTGGAAAGACAGTCGCATAAGAAATAGCAAATCAATAGATGTAAATAATATTTGGACTATTGGTTTCATGCAAACAAAATTCCACAAGTAGGATGAGAATAAGAATTTGTGAGCCTGAGTCCAAAATGTGTGAGGCCAGCGGCTGGAAGAAGGGAGGGGGGCGACGTTCAGTCTGATCCGGAGGAATGCAGCTTCATCGCTTCAGTAAATGGCCAGATTGCAAGCCACCTAAATCAAATTAGATTCTGCTAAGCAAGTAAATCACAGTAACGAAGGAATAAGGCAGTTTGACTATACATTACACATTAAAAATGACTGATAGAACTTGACAACTGCAGCAGAAAAGTATGAAATAGAAGAAGATTTATAGTGCGTTGGCTGTATTTGGTCTATCAGAAACAATTCATTCTTGGTGGGAGACAAATACTAAGCTAGTTCATTTGTTTCATAGCCATATTAATCCTCTACTGACAGTGCCGTAATAATACACAGCTGCAATTTTTTACCATGAGTCACCCTGTTTCACCTCTTTCTGTGTCAGAATTTAACATCACCACACTCTGACATATCACTATTTGTGCCAAGTAATACTAAATTAATTGAACTGGTAAGTAACACCAATTCAGGTTATAATAACTAGCTTGGTTTGTCTCTAAATATTGGAATCATCGCTAGTGCCTTTTCTGATTTCTGTTCAATTTGTTGGTTTGTGAGTCCTTGCATTGAAGATAATCATGGAGCTTTTCCAACAAAATCCAACCACTTCCTAATTTTTGACTTGCCTTCAATGCCCAAGAAAAAGGGACGGATGGCAGGTGCTGTGTTTCACTTGTGAGCAACACCCCCTGTGTAATGCCTTAGCAGGAAAAACAGCTGAACAAAGTATTGCTGAGAAGTATTATTCTATATAGTCCCAGGCACTGGGCTGTGACAGAGTGACCAAGTCCTTTGAAAAGGATTTGAGTCAAAGCTCTGAATCTGCGAGTCAAAACAGCCCTTTCTGAGTGTCTCTGTCTAAGAAATGACGCGGCATTGACACCCTGTTTACAAAAATGAAAATTATTGGTTGAGTTTCCAATTGGTGTGCCAGTAAACTATAATTAGCCCATCTTCCTCTTTTCTTTTCTTGCAGCTGCTGGCAACAACAGAGCACAAGCACCAGCCCGTGGCAGCTTTGGTGGGTGTGGACTGTGAAAACGCATGCTTGAGTTTAGCTTCGTGGTGAGGAAGAAGGAATCCCAAAGACATTTCAGATCAGCTGTCAGTTAAGACCCCGTTCAATAAGATGTAACTGTATGCTTCAGGGGAAAAAGAAATATATACTACAGGAGACAAGGGCAGGAAGAAAGACATCGAAAGGGAGACTTTGTAATTTAAGCTTTGTGTTCTGGAGAATGAAGAGTGTTCATTTTCTTAGATGGAGGCATGCTCCAACAGTATGGCTTCCCAGCGCCTGGCTTGCAGGGCTGTCTGCCGCTGGCTTCAGCCAATGATCGTTGACTGTCACCCGCTAAGCTTAGCTATCCATGTGAGGGTCATGCACTAAAGCTTGAGCTCTGTGTGCGACTGCCAGCTGTGTAACCTGAATCAGACATCTGCCGCAAATGACATGTCAATCTGGGCATTACCTGCTTCCCCTATTCAGCAGTACATTCTATATGCATTGTTCCCTGCGCCTAGAAATGTATCCAAACAGGGCGCTGATCCAGGAGTCCACGAGGCCTGGTACAAGTCCAAGGAAGGAAACAAATTACACTGTGGCATTAATTTCTCAGTGTGTGAAGAGAAAGCGGTAGCTTCAAAGTGCACCATTTCTGAAGTCGCTCTTTGGTGGAATGTACTTATGTGAACTGGAGGTTGTCTTTTTAAGGAAGGTTAATTAAAGGGATTTTTTTCACGACCAACAAAAATCCTTCTCAGACGCTACTTCCTGTCCTTGGGTTTAATTATACTCCAGAACTTTTTGCAAAGTGTTTTTGGGAATTTAGATTCACTCACCAGCAGGGACAACAAATATTTCAGCTTCCTGAGTTAGAAGTACATTTAGTAATATTCCAGTGATATTACAGCTTCAATCTGCCCATTTTCCCCCTCAAACAGGATTCATTTATTGATATTCCCAAAGCAGCTTTATGTGTTGGTGCGCAGAACTTGGAGATACTGGAATGCCATGTTGCTAATAAGATGAGGGCAGATTACTGGTGCCTTCTGCAGATATTTCAAATGATCTGACTATAATAAAATAGTCATGTGCATATCCACAGCGTGTCTCAATGCAAATGCAGTCTGGGGCAAAGCCCAGGCAGCAATGTAAGCTGGATCATCACAATGTCATATATCACAATGCAATATACTCATACATAATATGATATACTCTTTGCCCTCAAAATAAGGATATAATGGCATCTGCTGATGAAATATTGTGTAGCTAATAATCTAAAATGAGATTTTATGTAGCTCTGTCCTGAACAGCTGAAACCTTATCACGTGTGTCATGTGTCTGTTATTATGAACACGCTGTCTGAAGCGAACTTCAGTGGCTCTTAAAAGACATGATTCCTTCAGTTTTTGTTCTCATTGTTCATAACAGGTACATCCTGTGCACATCCAGGGCAACAATGCTGCCACAACTTAATACAAGTGTCTAAGACGTCATCAATTTTCTATCTAAGAAGAATTTTGCAAACGACACTCCAAAAACACAACATGGTTACTGCTGACATCCTTTAAATGGAAGAAAAATACTAAGTCCTCATGTTTTCAGATTATATTTTGTAAATGAAATTCAATAATATTATCGGCAAAATACGGTGTGGTGAAAGCTGGTGATTTTGGCACAGATTACTGCTCCTGAGTTTTGGAACAGCTGTGTATTACAATCTCTTTGTAAAGCTGTTATGGATTTAAAATAATGCGCTGCCATTAGTCTCATTTCTGGATTTGTCTTAATGGTTTCATAACTACAGCAGTGTGGCTTATTCTGAGCAGGAGACATAAGATGATTCACAACCTTACTCTAGCTGCATCTTCCAAGGCTTATAAAAGCAAATCTCTGGCAAATGTGCATTGTGCTTTAGATTCCCATGGACAAGAGATTTGCTTAGCTCCAGGTCTGCTGATGTAGTGTCCATGTGCCTGCAATTACATCAAATTGCAAGCTTTTTCCACGAAAACAGAATGTTCCTCCGGGGTTTTGCGCTTTCAGATCCGCGTGCAAAGGCTTCAGCTTTGAGGCCTTCTGCCGGAATGCAGGCAGATGCAAGGTGCACCCTGTGCCGCATTACCCGGCTGTGGAGGGGAGGCCCTCGGTACGGCTTACGGCTCACCATTTACCTTTCTGCTTTGCACGAGCACGTACTGTGGGCTGGATGCCTGAAGCACTAGGGGTGTATGCGAGCAAATAACGGTCTGTTCGAAAAACGTGACGTCCCTTTGTAAAATAAAGGCACATGAAAGGAAGTGCATACTGTGGGCTGCACGCTTGTGATTTATGGCAGTACTTCTACAGCTAAGGGCACAATACAATTAAATGATTATCCTGATTTGTGAGGCAAATGGATGCCAACTGTTAAACAATTTTCAGCACACTGTAAGTTGTTTTAAAGATGCACTTTAAATCCTTATATTCTTTTTAATTGAAAAATGAGTCATTGGTACATATTCAAAAATGATCCATCCACCCAGCCGTATTCCATCTGCTCATCCAATACAAGATTGTCACATTAACTGGTAATTTCCAGGCAGCATAGCCACAAGGCAGGGGAAACGCTGGATGGGATGCTAGTCCTCAAATATTATTTTTCACTTATGATAAAGGTTCATATTCTATCCATTCACCCATACATGCATCCATCTTCTAAACAGGTCACAAGGGAGACTGGAGCCAATCCCATCAACATCATCAGCAAATCATGACACAACAAAGATATACACAGTGTTGGGGACTAACTAGTTACATATACTGAAATTATGTAATTAAATTACAAAATAAATGTAATTGTAATCTGTTAAAATTACAGAAACTAACCAAAGTGTTAATAATCATATAGGGGTTGCATCCAAAAATATTCTTTTAAGTAAAATCTTAAATGTAGAATATAACCTTCATCTTGTTGCTTTGCATCTATTCGCCATGAAATACCTTATTTTGGCATATTTCCAGGCGATGCAGGTCAGCAAAGCCATTGAGAGTTTTCAGCTTTTTGCCCTAGTTGAAACGTTTGCTAGAAAAATAATCAAGAATCAATCACATACAATAAGTTACATTACTTTGATGAAGTAATCGAAAATGTTTACAATCCTTATTACATTAACAGAGTAACAAGGAATCCGTAACCTATTAACCTTCAGAATGATGGCTATGCATTTGTGTAAATTCAGTTTAGATCCTTCTTTCATTATTAAGGATTGTAACACAGTAGTAAAAGCAATGGGATTCTTGCAGTTCCAACTCTTGCAGGACTCTTGCAAATTGTGGAAACACTTCCAGTTTTTAGAGATTGCAGAACTTTATTCAACTGTTGCTTCAGGTACTTATTTAATCATTCAATGAATGATATTTATAAATATTCTTTGATTGTTTATAAACATTACTGCCAACATCATGTAGCGATTTTTAAAGCGTGATGCCAAAAATGCTACGTTTTTCTGCAATTTTGGCCACTAGTGCACCTCCACATTAGTAAAGACCCCTGGGCTCCTTTGACAAACATGTTATTTAGTCACAATATACATGAGTTGTTCAACAGTCTCTCAAGGTCAATGTTATAACAGTTTCCTTTATAAAGCAACCCTGAGAATTCAAATAACTTATTTTGTAGTGTAACTGCACAACACAGCTGCAAATGCCAATCTGGGACTGTGTGTGTGTAACTGATTCTGTTTTTGATTGATAGTCTAAAAAGCAGTACAAACAGCACAAGTACTGTATTAATATCCATGCACAAGACACCTTCAGAAGCGTATTCAAAAGCTTAGTGTAAATGCTTTATAAGTTTAGTATACATGATGCTTGCGCATGATGAAGTTTGTGTCAAACTTATCATGAATTTCATGGATTTGCTACGATGTTTAACACATAATTATAAGGGACCAAATGTAGCAAACACCAGGTGAGAACATCAGCTTAAGAAGTTGGACAAGGTAATGGGAGAACGGAATACTCCAGAAAAGGACACTGAATCAGCTGAATGGAATGCAGAGTCTGGGCTCAGCCCGGAGCAGCAGGCCCTCTGTGCTGAAAGTGGTGTGTTGTGGGGCAGGCCTGCGGGCGGGTGGGCAGGCCTGCGGGCGGGTGGGCACGCGCGATCACGGCATACACTGATGCGCAGACGAATTTGAGCGTGGCTGGTGATGATCATCAAAGAGCTCAGACAGAACCTTGAAAAGGAGCAGCATGCCTTGTGACTGAAGTGCATCTTCATAAAAGCCTGCTCCTCCCATTTTAATGGACAGAAGACTAACACCCTACTTGCCTAACCATCAGCACTAAGGCTGGGGAAATTTGGGGAAGATGAATAGCTCATTATCCCGCATCCTTACTGGTGCACCAGGGACAAATCCTGAAGCTACTGGTCACCATAGCAAGCTTCAACAGTAATGTTTCCAGAATTTTATGGTCCTCTTTAAAGTAAATAAGACTCTAGATTTTCTGTTTACTTCATACAGTTGAATGTATTTGTAGATGAGTCTTTCTGTTACACTTACAAATGCACAAGTCGCACAGTCATATATGAGGCTTCTGGCCAAAGAGATATTTAAGATGGAAATAAAACGAGTGGAAACGAACATCACAATGTTTCTATTATGCTCCATAGGGAAGACAGGAGATGAGTCGTTAATTGGATGTACGTCCATTTCAGAATATTTGAATTAGACATAGTACAAGAATGGTTTTTAAAAAAACTTTAATAATCCTGCTAAAATTACTGCATAGTGTGGCAAATACACTACATACATGCATGATCCTAAGAGTAATGTAGACCCTTTTTGTAAGACCGTGTTTTACGAGAAATGTTTAACATGGAGAACCAGACTAGTTTGCAGCATTTGTTTAGACATCCTTAGCCAAGGAGATGTCATGTTGCACGCTGACCAATAAGTACTCGGGACCAGGCATAACATGGGCACATGGCAAACTGGACCTAGTCCCGTTTACTGTCATTGGGGGGGGGTCACATTTTTTGTGTCTTGCAGCAGACTGCCACCCCCCCCCTGTAAGCAGTGGGCTTTTAAAGACAGATGCAACGTTTTCTCCCTTACACAGACAAAACATTTGAAAGTACCAACTTAATTGAAATAGCATGCGCCAGACTCGGTTTGGTGCGACACGCTGAGTGTCCAGACCGCATGAGAGATTGTAGGATTTGTGTCTGGCTTCGCTTCATGAGGAAGAGCTGCTCGAACGCCGGGAAAAATGGTATCTGGTGGTTCATTCCTGAAAAACACTAAAGCAATATTTGGCGGTGTTCTGAATGAATGCTGTCAAACAAATTAAATAGTATAATTACAATGGCTATTGGTAAATAACGTTTAGTTATACAAAATGTAGTTTAGTATATTTTGCCAAAACACAACTGTGCAAGAATAATGATAAAAGATTTTGTTGCATCTAACAATTAGTGGAGAGAAATGCTTCCTGTTCTCACTGCGGCTGCGGATAACACAACCCCGTCTTTTTGAAGTCATGCCTAATTTCAAGGAAAACACAACTAACATTTTGCCGGGTACATTTCTTAACAAGTAAAGCAGAATAAATAGATCACAGTTCAATGCTTTAATGCAATTGTTCTCTGCCTTTGCTCAATAGCATTTGAACTGTTTCCTAAGTGCTCCGCTACATAATACTGCTACACGAATTGCAATAGTTATACGCTCGGAAGCCGCAGTGATTCTGTGCTGTTTAGATGCTGGTGGCAAGTCGCACCCGCACAGCACTGCAATGCAATGCCTTCCTCGCGAGCTTAAAAAGCGCTGGAGCTTTGTGGTTGTATGTACAAGTCTGCAACACAACGTATGCGCGATCAAACGGGCGCAGCCGAGCATGAAAGACTCTCGGAGACGAACGGGATGTAAATTCTGGACGTGTCTGTGCAGGATTACTCTTTCAGCATAATCGTGGAAGAATAAAACGTTTCACGTCAGTCTAAGATAAAATTTTCAAGTGGGTGACAAACACGCAATCAAAGGGGCTCAAGGACGCCAAATGAATACAAGTTATCTTATAATACATTTACTGAAATAAAGCACACATTTATATCATCTTTATGCTGCCTTTCTGTTCCACATTCAGTTTTATTTAATCGCATTTTTGACAACAGTTTGAAACTTAATTGCTAAGTTGTGTGCAGAATAAATAATTATAACAGAGGAAACAGGTATTTAAAAGCACATTTATTGCCGGCTTTGCTCAGTTATGGATGCACATGATTTTTTTTTCTTCCCAGCGCATGGGTGCTTACTTCCAAGAGCAGGCTCAATACATTCCAGACGTTTTCATAAGTTTCCCCTGCTTTAGTATAAATTATATAAAAATGGTCTCTGGTTAGTGAAAAGTATAACATCACAGAAACCAAGATGAAGAAGTTTTATGCATTTGGGGGAGCAATGAATCGCGTGTGTGTGTGTGTGTGTGGTCTTGCAGTGTGATATGGAATACAGTGTGAATCAGGTATAGCTTTATACATTGTGAAGAAAGTGTTTCTCTATGTGAATTTCATCTGTGATATTTTTTTCTTTTTAAACTATTATTTCACACGCATGGCCAGGCGACCTGTGGAAAAAGCACCATGGTGTCCTGTAACTTTTAAACAGAGTTCCAATTTAGAGTCAATAACCTTTTCTGGCTTTATATCTTCAGGGTTGAAAGTGAATTTTTTCACCATATTCCTTAAACCATATTGGATTGGAGTAGACGTAGATTAATGAACAATATACAGGCACAAACAGGATCAGAAAATGTACAAATATGTTTGATTTACTTGCACATGTGCGTTCTGGCAAAAGATAGGATTTCTTCCCTGGTCAAATGTCTCCACACCTGAAGAGTTCACAACACCATCAAAGTCAAACATAACATATTGGTGAGACACTCAGTGTCTTTTTACATGCATGTCAGGACAACGGTGCACAGCTGTACCTGGATCTCAGTCAGCTCACTGTAGTTGGGGGGGGGAGTGTGTGTAGAGTGTCTGGAGAGCTTTACAGCTCAGGGGTTTAGGAGAACTACTGACAAAATCATAAAATATGTAGGCCCATTTTGGAGCATAAGTCAAACATCACATTAGCTCTAAACATGTCCATTTAAATATCTGTGAGGCTCCAATAAATGCATTGCTTATGTGGCTGTTTTATCTCTTGGATGACTGACACCATTATAAAAATCCAGCTGTCTGTTCAACAAATAGCACACCAGCTTGGCAGAGCATTTAAATTTTTTTTTTAATAAACTGCTTTCTGCAAAAACAAACTGATCTGGTTGGCCAAACCCTACCTTGGGAGACCGGGCGCGTGCAAATCATGTCAAGGGTGGTGTGCTTTTGTCTTCATATATTGAACATTAAAGCTTCAGCACAAAGTATGTTTTTTTGTTGCTGCAAAATTGAAATATGATTGATATTATCCTGTAGATGCTGGACTCTGACTTCACACCGACTTTTAAACGTTTCCAACCAAACCGCTGTGCTGAAACAATCTGAGGGGAAAATATATTGGACCGTATTTCCTACTGCTGGCCTGCAAAGAAAAGGATATACCCTGTCATCAACTGCAATGTTTCATTCTTTCTTAGTGAAGAAAAGGTCTCACAAAAATAGAAATATGAAAGGCAAGGCTTTAAATTAAGAAGTAATAAAACTACCACGGTCCTTTTTGAGCCTTTAGGGCACCCATGGCGATGGAGCGTAAACCACAAACAGTACAAAATACAACATTGTGGAGGAACCCAGAGGCACTTCAAAAGGCTTTGAGTGCCTGTTTGAGCTCTTAAACAGTGCTCTAGTATTTGAACAACCTGACCTTCATCTCCATGCATGGTCACACAGAATAAAGCACCAGATTTGGAATAATAAGACAAAGGCTGTGATTTAAGACAGGACTTGGAAAACCCCCTCGTCAGATATTAAAACGGATGCCCGAGACACAGAATCAAGTTCAGAGGCCTCGCGAGGTACATCAGGTGAAACACTTCCCATCTGCACACCTTCCCATCTGCACACCTCTCCCCCAGCCCATTATCTACTGCCTACTCAACTAGACCCAACCAGCCAAACTAGAGGTGACACTGTGAAATAAGTGTTAAGTCAAAGTAGAGAGAGCCTGTAACTTATACATAAGCACAGATGAGGTGTTTGATTTCTGTTAGTAAAAATATATAATGCAGATTAGCGGGTTTTCACTTGATTGCAGATATAAGTTTCCTATTTAAAGTTAAACCATATGTTCTAATCAACAGCCATGTATCTAATTGTATATAAGACTATGGTTGGCTAATAGCATCATGCAAATAAAAATTACGATGTGCAGATAGACACAAATTAATGTTTTGCTTTTGTTGATCTTATATTAGACATTTTTCTGCAATTAAAAAGTAGTAGATAATTCGCACATCTAATGACACAGTATAAGTTCTTAATTAAGAATGCTTCTTAAAGGGCTTAAAGGCACACAAACCGCAATTCTTATACTGAAAATGGACAAAATTATAGGCCACATGACCTACAGTATACTATTGTATATGAATGATATGACTAACATTAGAGTTGAGTATATTTATGGCTAAAATTTCCCAAATGTCTCTGTCTAGATGTCTAGGCATGTAGAATTCTCCTCTGCGGATGAACGGTTTCCTGGATCCTATTGCATGTTCTGAAGAAGGGCAGGATACTTGTACTTTTTTTTTTTAGTTTAAGCCCCTTTGGGCAAGACTGTGTATAAATATACAAAAAGATACCCTTAGCTGGAGGGCTGGTAGGGCCACGTTGATCACTTAGATTCCAGAATTTACTCATCTCTTTCATTTGGTTTATAACTGTAAGTTTATTCCACATAAAGGGCATAATCTGTTTAAATCATGTACCAAAATACCCCGTAAAAATTCAGTCAAAATCACTTCCAAATCACACAAAGTTCTCCTCACATAAACAAAAGGTAATCTGGATAATGCCTCCATACAGAAAAGAGCCTATAAGGATCTGAGTCACAGAAGAAAGTGTTTAAATTACATCACGACATCCCGGAGAGCCTTGGGGTTTTGCAGCAGTTAGCATTCAGCTGGCTTTTGATAAGCTATCTGCAGACCGATTTGTTTGAAAAGGACCACCTATCAAAGGCTGCCCTAGATCTGGCACGTGTTGTCCGAGAACTTTATTTTCTGCACCAGCCTCTGTTGACTCTGAAATCTGAGCTTTGTGCAGAACTCACACAGCTAGACACCCCTGATATGTGTAATGATGTGGATAGTCCTCTGTCATCATGACTAATGCTAATGTCTATCCATCCATCCAGTCATTCATATTCAGACTGCTTCTCCTAGTCAGGATCGGGAACTTATCCCAGGTAGCACAGGGTACAAGGCAGTGATACTCCCTGAATGAGAAGCCAGTCTCATGGAGTTTGCCGAATGTCGTACTTAACATTTAGTACTTCATAATAATAACATACATTTTTCACATAATTTTGTTTAACTTAAAATCTATGTGTAACAACCATACACTTGTAATTACTATTGGAAAATAAACAACAAAAAGGGCATTGTTACAGATACTGTATATGCATGCTTGCCGTTCACAGATGGATAAAAAATACTGTATATCATTTACTGTATTTATTTTTTTAGAAATATTTATCTAAAAATAAACAGTGACTATGCTTTTTTCAATCCATTACACACAAAGAAAAATTAAAAAAGCAAAAATCATTATAGATAGTCTATATTTACATTGAACCTTTAGTGTTTTAAGGACATCAAAGTATCAGGTCTAGCTTTGCTGCTATTCAACAAAGAATTCTGTATTTTGCCTGCACCTCTATAAAGTTTAATGAGACTCTTCCTCCAGAAAGAGTGTGTTTACATTCACTGACATTTTAGTATTTGGACAGCTTGCAGGCGATGCCAAATGACTTGAAGAACCAGAAATGCAAAAACATATTTGTTTTCCGTTTGTCTTACCATACCAAAAAGGGCGATAAAGAAAAGGGCGATATAAGATCCTAATCAATTTTCGACGATTATATTTTTCAGTTTAAGCACAGGCGTGTTGTAGTGTTCAGAAATATGCATTTAGTCTTACGATCAATGACCACATATGTAGTTTCAGGCAGTGAAACGTGTGTAAAGAAAGATTTAAATAAAACCGCTATTTCACAAAAAACTCTTATAAACAGCTTTGCTAAGGGAGCTGTGTGTGTCCCTTGATGACATCTATACCCTGGAGATCATTATCTAGATCCCTGCAAGCAGGAACATAAGAGTAGTTCCTTGCTGCCAAAGGGCCAGGAAGTGGAGAGCCTGGTCCTTCTGATCTTAATAAATCGTTCCAGACTTCAGAGCTGTTGTGCACAATATTTGCCCTGTGGTATTTGAAAGATGTGTTCTTTTTCATGCACACAAAAACACACATGCATCCCGAGTGAAAATTAATTAACAACACCCCCCCCAGTCTTGGAAATCATTTGGGATGGTTTTTCCATGTGTCCAAGGTTAGGCGCTCTGGTGGATGCGTACGAGTGTTTTTAGGATAACACATGGCTAGACACATAAAAATAAATTGAGGGAATTCAATTTTTATGGATATAACTGCCAAGAAATGGCCTCCAGCACTTGCACCCCCTTCAGAAGCCACGCTGCTAATGCATGGGAAAGGCTGCCACTAGTCGTTATTAGGAATGTGGGATTCTGCATGGTAATATCTGGACTCGGGGGAACTCCAGGCTCCGGCTGATTCGGGTTCCTGGACTCCCTTGGCTGTGCTCGATGGCCCAATGCCGGCACGTGGGGATGAGCCCAGGGGAGATTCGCACGCGGCACATGGGGGCTTGGCTGTGCCCTTCTGCCGGATAATGATGGATGTTGTGATTACCCAACAGCGGGCAGTAAAAAAGTGTCTAATTTGCTCCAGATGTTTCACAAGTCCCTGCCTTTGACAGATGTGTTCTCAGGCAAAGCCACAACTATGGAGGGACAGGAGCAGCACTTTCATCTAATTTCTCTGTCTGGGTGGGTTAAGCCTGAGAAGTTCATCACACATTACTTTTAGTCTGACTAATTTCCTCTGCTGGCTTTCCAGCAGACTCACAGTCGGGTGGGACAACCTCTCTATCCCCCCCGTTTTCGGACCACGCGTGACATGAAGATGCACGCGCTGCCCATCTCTCTGCTCTCCATGTGACAGACCAATGGAGAGGCTACGCCAGTCTCAGGGCGCCTGGAAAATCTGCCAGTTCAAAGCAAAGCAACCAACCGCATCCTGGATGAGAGTCAGCTGGCTAATATTTCATTGCAAATCACAACCAGCAGCTTTTGTTAAAACACATTTATTTTGAAATTAACGACAAATTGCTACCTGCTTGTTAATGGTACAGATATCTGTGAAAACAAAGTCACCCACCTTCTATCAGACTAAAGAGTCATTTAAAACAATAAAATAATCACTCTAGCATGTTTTCTTTTTAACATGGTAAGGCTATAGCGACGCTACCTCTAAAACTTTTCATCAAGTTGCCTTCATGACTTTTTAACTATTAGAATTGACCATCTGTTCTGCAGAGATAAATTGAGAAGCTCACGCGATACATTTGTTTACGGTTCATTAGTTAAATGGTTTTAAGGTGGAGGTACATGAGTGGTTTGTGAGCAGCTCTCTAATGTGCTAAAATGAACGGTTCACCATGCACCTGTCATCTGAATCTACATCTCACTTGGGGCAGACCGGCCACCAGTCTAAGCAAAGCGGCCACCATGTGGCGCCACTGCTGCACGCATGCGAGGTGAAAGCACCCCCCCATGCCCCCTCCCCTCTGTGATGCCCCCATTGACACCAGGCAGATAAGCCAGCTGCTGCTCGCGTGCACCATTAACCCTTGACTTCCTGGTTTTAATGTTGTGTAACCAAGACTAATCACTTACTCTTTCACACCTCCCTGTAAATAATGGGTGGATCTCAGCGACGGCCACAGCCCAATGAATCAAATAGAAATGTTTTAGAAATGACTAACTGTCCATTTTCCTGAAGTGTTCCATCAGTTATGAGTAGCAAGAGATAAACTCTTAACTAAGGTAAATAATTTACTTATGTTAGCAAACACTCATCCAGAAAATCCTACTTTTACTATTTAACCCATCTGTGCAGCAAGACAAAGTTTCAACTGCAACAGAACAACAGTAGCTGAGATTTGAACCTAGTTCCAGGTGTTTAGTAATCCAATTTCTTCCCAAAAAAACATCATTGTGTTCAGAAAACATAAGTGTGTCTCCACGACCACACTCGAGATCATCTTTTCCTAAAGCTCAACTCATCTCCCTGGCACCAGTCATTTGTTGAGTGTTTTTGCTCGTAGGCGTTTTCATATTAGACACAATTCAATCTCTCGCTTTAACAATAAGACATATGTTTCCTGAGGCTGGAAAAAAATGAGAACTCTTCAGCAAAGATCAAAACAACAATTTCTTTTATCAGTTAAGTTTCAAGGACACTTAATGTGGGTGAAAGCATCATAGGTTTAATAAGTACTTATTTCAGCAATCTATTCATACCTTCTTGGGTTTTTTCCACGAAATGTAATTAAAGATATAATTATATTATTTGATATCAAAGGACTTAAAAGGTTAAATTCTAATTTCATTCATGATGTTCATGTAAGGTTGTTAGACATTTCATGTTTTGTTTCTTCAGTCAGCACAGATGTTTTCAATTTTGTTTTACCATCAAATGTTGTTTTCATTGTATTTCTTCTAAAATGTATTATTGGGATTTTATTGGAGTACAGAACAGCTTTATAGGTTTTAATCTTAAAAAGGTTTTCAAATAATGGAGGTGGATGAGACATTAAAAAGGTCACCTGACCCACTATTAAAATCAGCTCTTGTTAAATAGAAGCAAGATTCCAAAGTTTAATTTCGCAAAACTAATTTAACTAAACAATAAACCAACAAGTGACTGAAAGCTAGATCCACAGCTGATTTGCCTGCTGCTCATATTAACCCTGAACACATCAAACATGTCTGAATGACAGCATCTGTACTGGACTTCAGAGTGATGTTTCTGAAGCGTACATTTAGAATTTTATGAATTTATGGTTTAGAGATGTGCCCCCGTCTCCTCTTCAGGTAACACGGAGCACATGGAGACCACTGACAGTCTTAAGCATAGTGCAATAGGAGCACAGGGATGGCTGTTTAATCATGTGCTGTGGGAGTCATCATATATAATGCATGCAGTTTTACAACATGCAGAAGTTACAAATTTCACATTCATAATGTCCTATGTGGTGCAATTTCTTAGCACCAGTCAGCACGCACTTCTTGTTCGAATCACACCGATTCTTTGGGCTCCTCCACCTGAGATCTGTCGTACAACATTTCTCTGTACCTGATAACCTCTCCTCATGAGGTTATATCTCCTCTTCATTACGCAAAGCATATAAAAACACCAGGAAATGCGACTGGGGGGGGAACGTCGGATGACCGGCCCTGCTGCACAACATGCAGCTTCATTCTGAGAGGGCTAAGCTTTGGCGTCAGAAAGTGCACCCATTCGCACAGGTCTGTCCTTCTGTTATGCACTGGAGGGCAGCCCTGTCCTTCCGGAGGAAAATGCAAGGGCCCAGGGAACGGAAACTCCACAAACTCTACCCTCAGCATGCATTAGTCGACATACAGAAGCGAAATTACACCCTTCGCATGCAAGGCTGTGATTAGACACTCACCGTTTGGTGAGATCACAGAAAGAGCACAGCATGATGGGATACGCAAAGGGCAGTATAACCACTGGCCCAAGTGGGCCACTGCTGACAGGGAATAAACCAAAATATCACTTTATCCCAGCATGCTGTGTGCAGACCAGTATGGTAGTTATTGCCACAGGGTGGCAAAGAAGCATCTTCCTCAGCCAGGCTAAACACTGTTTCGTAAGAGCAGATGGAAAAACAGTCACCTCAGACACACCTCTGCGGAGGCCTTCTCTTCATGGCAAGCTAACAAGACAAATGCCCGTTTATCAAACTCAGAAATGGGACGGTTCCCCTCTCACTCCATGCTACAGCCTGAGAAGGTGGAAATGCAGGGTTCGGAATCTGTCAGGGTTGAGATGCAGTTACACTTTATTTTAAACCAAGGTGGAGGTACAGTTGAATTACTGCTGTTCAGTCCATCACAGACAAAAGCATGTGCTAAAGTAAAGGTGCATCATATACTTTTTTGAATGAAATAACAGAAACGAGTGCTAGCAAAAGAATTTACATTACCGGTCATAGGACTTCAAATTGAACAGCTTTGCTTTGGAAGCCCATCGAAGTATCAGAATACTGGAAAAGCAACAATCCATTTACTATTGTGCATTTCCTTGAAAAAAAAAGTATCAAGGGAATAATATTTTTGCTATGTAACTTGCAAGTCCTTCATTGGGTATGTATTAAAGAATGATGGGTACTTAATGACTGTCTTACAGTCAGTTAAATTACATTTAAGACACCCTTTAATGCTTTTTTTGAGCAAATCATTTTGCATGTTTCTGTTAACCGTACTAGAAACCATTTCAATTGCATGTGCATTCATTAACATTAAATGGATGTACAGATGTGTCTGGATAAAGCTCTGATGAGAAAAAAAACCACAGAAGCCTTGAGAATGTCTGTCCCCTGTAAAAAAAAAAAAAAAACAAAAAAAAAAACAAGCCTTATATGTGCATTAACAAGAGAGCTGCAGTCAAAATGAAAGGAGGGGGGCTGTGAACAAGACCCAGAAACACAGGATGTGCACGGACCAGCCCCATTGTCAGGTCCTGATAACACTGACGGCCATCTCAGTCGGGTGGGGGGGGGGGGGGGGGCCACGGTATGGATGGGGGGCCCTTATCCCGCCGGGGACAGGTTGGAGGCCTCGTTTCCGTGTTTCTCCACTAGGAC
>JAAGVU020000092.1:15437805-15452276 GCA_011763525.2 Mormyrus iriodes | reverse complement strand
CAGACGGGGGGAGGAGGGCACAGAAAGGCAGGGCAGAGGGGGCCGGTGGCGGGTTAAACCAACCAGCCCGGGGGGGAGGAGGGCACAGAAAGGCAGGCCAGAGGAGGCCGGTGTCGGGTTAAACCATCAACACCGGGGGGGAGGAAGGCACAGAAAGGCAGGCTAGAGGAGGTCGGTGCCGGGTTAAACCATCAGCACCGGGGGGAGGAGGGCACAGAAAGGCAGGCCAGAGGAGGCCGGTGCCAAGTTACACCATCAGCACCAGGGGGAGGAGGGCACAGAAAGGCAGGCCAGAGGAGGTCGGTGCCGGGTTACACCATCAGCTCCGGGGGGGAGGAGGGCACAAAAAGGCAGGCCAGATGAGGCCGGTGCCAGGTTACACCATCAGCACCGGGGGGAGGGGGGCACAGAAAGGCAGGCCAGGGGAGGAAGGGGGCGGGGTAGAGCAACAGCGCCGGGGGGGGTGTGGGCACAGGAATGGATGAGGGTCCCTAATCCCGACTGGCACAGTGACGAGCGTCCGTTTCCAGTTTGCTCCACTGCGAACCTCACTTCCACGGCTGCGTGCCAAACCTTGGGAATGACCTCAAGCTGAATCCGAGGATCAGGCCGTGCCGCTCAGTCGCACACGGCCAGAACATCTGCAGGCTGAGCCCGCCCAGATGGGCCTGGTGTAGGACAGGAGGTGAATGGGAAACAGCTGGCATGGCACCCCGCATCAAACCCCGCCCCGGCCCATTAATTCAGCCAGGAGTCCAATTAGCACGACTCACACGGGCATCCCATCAGCCGTCGAGGTGACGGATAACCAAAGCTTTCAAGCTGCATAGAAGCCCAATCAGGTTTTCCCACTGACTTACTTTCATTTCCTTACTGGAAATGAGCAGAAAGGACCTGCTGAGTTTCCAGAAGAATGAGTGGCACAAAGGACACAACAAACTGTATGATACTGTAATTAAAACATAAATTAAGGATCTTTAACAACGTGCTCGGATTAAAGTCAATTCAATTTATGAGAAATTCCAAAATAAATATTTGAGTGAAATTGTAAAAAAAACCCATCAGTAGCTAACATAACTGTACAAACGGTCGCCCCTGCATGTTAGGGGCAAATATTGTCTTTTTTTTAACCAAAAATAACCAAATAATATTATAATATAATATTGGTCTAATATTATCCCATCCATCCATCCATTTTCTATAACCGCTTATTCCATATGGGTCGCGGGGGGTCCGGAGCCTATCCCGGAAACTGCGGGCGCAAAGCAGGGAACAACCCAGGATGGGGCGCCAACCTATCGCTGGGCATGGTCTAATATTATAATAATATATTATAAAAATATTTTATGCACGTACACTAATAAAATATTAACACTAACATTTACATATGATTTTCATGAATTTTCAGTAGTGTTATATATTATCTATGTGAGTTTCTGCAATCTTTCGGCAAGCTCCAAAAATACTCCCATTTAACTGTTCATGACCAACTCATGAATAACCGAAACTGCAAATGTGAAATGTGTGAATCCAGAGAGGAGACCGTATTTAACCCATTACATAAAACATGTTAATGGCAAAGCACTGTATTGAAAATCCCTAAGTTAAAACACTGGAGATCATTACACCAGTGAGATTAAATGGCAGAACTCTGATTCAAAACATCTAGGCCATGAACATTTACTAGTTAGGTCTTTAACCTCCACCATTTCAATTGAGAAGAAATATCTAGAAGGTAGTACTTTCAAAGCCTGCCACGGTCCCATTAATCCAGCTATCCTCCAAAACCATTTATCAAGTAAAGGGTCAGCGAGTCTGGAACATATCCCACAAAGTTCAGGTATAAAGGCAGGGGGAGACTCTGAATGGGATGCAAATCCATCACATGCAGCAACGATGGAGAAATGAGCTGAACATCTACTGCCACCCAGTGTTGATAATGTTGAACTGCGGTTTAAGTTCAAGCTTTCCCATTTCCAATGAAGAATGAAGAGGTGTTTCTCTCCTCTTAGGGCACAGCCCAGTAACACAGGAAGCCTGTGAGGTAGTGTTGACCTCGGTCTGCAGTCGGCCGGACCAGGAATCTGCAGGATGGTGGATCTGCAAATTTGTACATTTCCATTTCTGCACTGAAGGTTACAGATGGACAATCATTTACTGTACACTCAAAGCAATAAAAGCACAGCAGATGGAGATTTATCTAAATACAGAGACAGCCATTAGCGACAGACAAATTAGTTCAGTCACTGTAACTGCTTCCAGACAGCTGGTGAGCTGAAAACAGAACATTTGGTTCATTATTTGTTGCATCTAATTGAAAATAAACAGAACATCCAATTGGTCCGTTTTAGACACCATGAAGTTTATTATTTTCCTTAATTAGAGGTAGTTCAGACAACTCGTTGTTCTCAAATGGAACTAGTAGTTAACAACTGTTTTCTCTCCAAATTATTTAGTGATGTTTAATGACATTGCAGCAACTGAAATTGTTTTAAAAAATGTTTTTTTTTAGTGCTTACAGCGCTGAAATCTATTTCACACCAAAACATCAGAAGTGGCATTTTAAAAGGTATAAGTAAATTAGTAATAGCAATCCATTTGTTTCTAGGTAAATGCTTAAAATGTGACTCTAAAATGTGAAAACAAATATTTACAGTAATTGGATACAAGCATGATACATTTGTTTATAATGTTATAGAATCTGGTTGCTTTTCTCTTTGTAATTTTCTATTGATTTGTAAAATTAAACTGAACAAAGAATGTCTGAGGCATGGCAGTAATTAACAATCCAGATGGGGTAAATCAGCATGTTTCCAGTGAAGCCAGTTTCATACGCCATTTTTAAAACATGCAGTCAAAAGCTGATGAAAATATCCCAAGGAGCACATAGAGATTTGACCGCCCATACTGTACAGGTCTAGTAAGTCTACAGATCACAACCACAGAACTGGGAAAGACTTCCTATCATTAAGAGAAACATTTCAGTAACATGTTAACCAGAAAACAGCCATTTCACAAAGGAGTTTTTCAGATAGCTATAAGGTACCATAAAAATCAATTGAATAATTAATTGATAATATTGATTAATAATCAATTGAAATGTTTTCTTTTAGCTACATGCCTTTAAAAAATGTTTTAGCATTCTTCGTGAAACTAAACATTTTGCATAAAGTGAAGCAACATGAGGGTGTCAGTGCTCATTCCTCAGCGTGGACTCGTACGAATCTGTGCGTTGGATGAGACTTTCTCCATCGCACGTCATGAGCGGTCCACACCTGACAGTGGTGCAAACAAACACCTTCCCAAGATGCATTTATCAAATCAACTCGCTTTAATGTCGGTCAACCTTATCTGCATTGGGGAAAAACAAAAATACCCTGGTAAGAAGGTTGGGGATATTTAACAAAAAGATCCAATCAGCATGTCCTTCAGTGATAATGCAATTCAAAATGCCAGGCAACTGAAACTTCATGTGTACAGACCACACCTTTAGGGACAAACTTCAGCGAGCTGCTGAATATTCAGAAGCGAGACTGCCCTTCTTTCGGACCATCATTTATGAATTCATGACCCAGTCCACTGCCACACTTCCCACAGACCACCTGAAACATCCAAAGGTCGCAAAAAAAGCATTCTTTCTTAACTTCCATTTCTTACTCTGTATAAGGGCTGGGTATGGACACTGATTTCCCGAATCGATTCAATTCTGATTCACAGGGTCCCGAATTGATTTGATTTCCAATTTGATTCAATCGAATATTGATTCAGCTAAAGATATTTCAGTTACAATGCCAGTTTTGTTTGGATAGGAAAGACTGGATAAGAAAGAACTATTGATGTAAATTGTACAAGGAACCCTCTTACCTGGGGGATTATTAAAAATATCAATATGTGTATTAAGAATTGACCCCAAAGCAGCTGCATTAATAAATGTTTTATTTAACATGACCAATAAATTTTGGATTGGACGTTTTTGCAGATTGCTCATCTGGATGATGCCTCGTTAAATAGTTTCGGAGGTTTGTAGAATTCCCATAATATTTCACCTCCATTTTGCACATCTTACATACAACTTTGCTTTTTTCCTGCTCATCACCGTCTTCATATTTCTGAAATCCAAAATACATTCAGACATGTACCTTTAGGCTTGATTGTACCTTCAGCAGAGCAGCTCCCCCCACATTTTTGACTGATTCTTTCTGCCAGATCTTGTGGCACGAGGCTGGCCACGCAAGACTAACAGTTAAAGCTTAACACATTCATGTAAAAAGGCCATAGACCATAAAAGGCATATATTACAAAAATCTTTCTTGGGATTTTATGAATCTATATTGGATTATGCAAATGAAGATCAATATGAATCAGATTTTTTTTTTTTTTTTTTTAAACCCAGCCCTACTTGACATACTACCATTCCAAAATCTAAATTCAATAACCTTTTTACCTTTCATGAAACACCTCTCCTCAAAAAGAAATTTAATATCACAGTACGGTAGAAAACCACTGATGGGGTGGTAAGCGGCTCAGCGGGTTAGGCCTCACTGCATGTGATCTGAAAGTCACTGATTCGAATAGTAAAATACTAACATTGCAGTTGGGCTCTTCAGCAAGGCCCATAATTTCTCTAGAGCAGTGTTTCCCAACCCGGTCCTCAGCTGGGGTGGAGCAAAAATGTGGACTGTCTGCCAGGGAACTGGGAGGGAGCAAAGACATGTACTGTCCGGTGGTCCCTGAGGACCGGGATGGGAAACATTGCTCGAGAGGCACTAATTCGCTGACCCTGTGCTTTGACCCCACCTTCGTTCTCATTTGAGGTGAGTAAGATGGGATATGCGAAAACTGTATTCCTATGTACCCATACTTGAAATGATTCTTGCCATTTGTACATTTCTTTTAACAAGCAGCACTCCGCAGTGTCAGCCACAGACTTACAGTTTAACTTACAACCAAGCTACATGAATCTGAACCACTGAAAATCACCCATCTGTCCTTCACCTTGAAGGCAGCTGGCCTCTCCATGTGCTTGGTGACACTGTCTGCACGGATGGTTTCCGTGAAGGCAGGCCATGGGGAGGAATGTTCGTACTTCGATCTGCTGGAAAACAGGGGGTGGTCACACTTGGAGCACACATAAATACCTGTGGGAAGAGAAAAGATGTTGTAGAAAATTACCTAAATTAAATGTTCCAGTGCTTTCATTTTGGCTTCAGGCCACAATATTACTTCAAATTTTAAGATCAGAACTGGAAACAACCAGTTCCTGCAGTTGGTAATGAGGACTGCTCTTCAAATGACTAGACTATGCAGGAACTAAGAATGAGTGAAAACATGGGCAACATGAAAGGCTGGGAACTTCTATTATAGAACCAACACCATACAATACATACATCATCACAGAAGATTTCCAGAAAGGAATTCTTATTCAGCAATGCAATTACTAACAGTTAAAGGGCTTTTTTTAGTACTAATAAAGCCACCTTTTAAATCCAATAACATACATGTCTTGTGACACACTGATCTCATCAGCAAAATCCAAAAATTCAAAGACAAACATACAAATTATACTTTTTTTAGCATATGCAAATTACTAAAGAAATGTTAACCTCTCTCTACATGAATGTTACATTTTTTCCCAAGTGAAGTTGAGGATTTTTCAACTAAGTTGTCTTTAAAAAAATAGTAGCGGAAATCATTTGAATTCACTGGATTTTTTTTTTTGACAGCTGACCTGATATTCATTACTCTTTGGCAGCTCTACTGATACCGTTGCCATTATTCAGCCTACTAGTGTGTAATGGATTGCACATGTATTTGTAATAACGACCAGAGCGAAACCGCGATTAACAAACGCTTACATAATAATCTCGGGCATCGCAGGCACGGACCACCTGCACGCGAGATGTCAAACTACTTACTAGCAGCCCGTTTAATAACCTGACGATAACCAGCTGAGACACCTGACGTTTACGCATAACAACTGTAACAATTTTAGTCACGTAGACAATAATCTAATATGACTCTAGTACAATAAAATTTTATTTTGATTTTAATATATGATCAGATGATGACATTATAGAGTTAATATAATTAGCTAGTCACTTAAACTTGACTAGAAAATAAACTTACCAGGTTCGAAGTGGTCTTTATAGGACTCTTCCCCAAAAAACGAGCAAAAGGACATTTTTAAGTAGCTAAAGACCAAACCGTCGAATAGCGAATATACGACTAAACGGAAAATCCTGAACAAACTCGGTTTATGTAGCCAGGCGGATATCAGGTTGAACGGGATGTCACGTGATATGCAAAATAGTCACGTGACTCCAGTTGCCTCCTTCCTTTTTTGCCACAAGATGGCGATGTTTAATGTTTATTCTGGTTTTCAGTATCTCAGCTGCTGTTATTGGGCATCATATATTTCTTTACTGTGATTTAAAATTATGAATTTGTACTGTTCTCCACTTATAACTCTAGTGGTTTCAAAGTTATTTGCATATATTTTGGTTTTGGCATCAGGATGAGAAGAAGTCAAGCTGGTGGAGTTAGCTGATACTCTAGGCAGTGTTCTGTTGGGAAACCTTAGGTCCTGGCATTCATGTGGATGTTACTTTGACACATACCACCAGCCTAAATATTGCTGCAGACCAAGTACACCTCTTAATGGAAACAGTATTTCCCGATGCCAGTGGCTTCATTCAGCCGGAAAATGTGCCCTGCCATACTGCAAAAAATTTTCAGGAATGGTTTGAGGAACATGACAAAGAGTTCGAGGTGTTGACTTGGCCTCTAAATTCTCAATCTGGTCAAGTACCTGTGGGATGTGCTGGACAAACAAGTCCGATACTTGGAGGCCCCACCTAGCAACTTACAGCACTTAAAGGATCTGCTGCTAATGTCTTGGTACCAGATTCTGCAGGACACCATCAGAGGTCTTGTGGAGTCCATGCCTCAACAGGTCAGAGCTGTTTTGGCAGCACAAGGGGGACCTTCACAATATTACTCAGTTGGTTTTAATGTTATGACCAATCAGTGTATTGATAAATGAAAAAATAGAGTTACAGAAGCAATAAATTTAAATTTAATTATGAGTTTTTACAACAAGATTTTTGCATCTTCACCCATTTTTTATGCATTCTAACTAAGAAGCTGAACATCTGATCAGAGGGCAGCAGGATTAAACCCAGAGAAGAACAAAAGAAAATGGAGATCAAAAGAAATACAACAGCAGGATTAAATATGTCCTCTTTGCTTTTGTGCGCTGTATCATGTAGCTCATTTTGATGATGTTCTTTGTGACTAGGTCCAAAGCTTTTCTATAGTTCATAACTGTTTATATTAATGTATGCTTGGCAGGCTCATTCACCTCGGAATTATTCTCACATATGGCTCTTGCCTTTTGCGGAGTGATACAAAGGAAAGTAATTCATTGTTCTACGATCACTTCACTTTGATTTTAATGTGGCAGGCAACTTAATTTCCTCTCAGAGCACTAAACTCAGCCCTGCTGCTTTTGCTGGCTAGAGCTATTGTTTGTTCATAAAATCTCCAATAATATCAAACCTTCAAGAAATAAAGATATATTAGTAGGATGATAGGTGGCACAGTGACCATCAATTGCAACATAGGACAGAGACACTGGACAGTAGTTTGGCTTAACCAAAGACAGAGTTTTATTACTAAACAAAAAGGCATCAGTCAGGGATAACAGTCCAACTAAACAAAATCACATCCCTTGCCCAAAAATGCTTAGCCTATATTTCATATTCTGTACTGTTTCTCCCCCTCCCTGATAGCCCTATTTAACAAGGACTCTACATAATTACAGTTGAGTCCATACTGTTCTTCTGCATGGGACCCACTACAGATGAAATGTGATTGCACAGGGATTCCCTTATACTACTTGAGTCATTCATACTTGCAATAATGTTTAAGCAGGGAAGGGAGCTCCAACCAATCCAGGGCCATTCTGTGGACAATGTGCTTCTGGATTGTCTTGCGACACAGTGTCTGCAGAGAAGAAACTTGGAGAAGGAAGAGGAAACCATTATTACACTGGCTTTTAAATTAAATGTGTGCATGATATCCCTCTGTTTATTATTATCTGATAATCAAACACATTTATCCAAAGATTAACAAATTTTGGAATAAAAATGCAAAGGTTCTCCAAGGACTTAAATCAGCAAATCTTCAGCTGTAAACTTAACCACTACATTATCTGTTGCTATTATAATCAGATGGTGAACTTACAGCCGTATTCCACCTGGACAATCCGGACAGACTTGGTGGCAGCAAATACATCCACTACAGCATAGAGTGGTTGCAGGGTGGAAATGCCCTTGGCGCTGGCACCCATGTCCTCGCCATTGATGACTATGTGCATGTCGGCTACTCCCTGCCCCCTGGGCACATATACGACTCCAATTCGACTGCGTCTGGCTGTAGGGGGCAGCATGTTGGTTTTGTACAGCTCATCCAGAATGTGGCTGAAGCGTCCAGGGAGGCTGCGACCTACCAGCTGGTCCCGAGGAAGATAGACGTCTTGAATGCGAAGGTGTGAATCAGTGAAGAATGTCTTGGATTTAGAGTTCTGCTCCCCTCCTTCTTCTGGCCTCACATTGTCTACTGCCTCTACTCCGTTGGTTGCTTCATCAACAATTTTGTTGTGGTTCCTGGTGATGGCAAAGATCCAGCTGTTACCGAGGCCCACAAGATCAGGCAGGGAGTATTCCGGTACGACCTGGAGGCTTTGGGGGTCGTGGGCCGTGAGTCCGATTCTTAGGTGGCCACACCAGCCCAGCTCTTTGTCCTCAATCTCAATCAAGAAGATCTCCCCAGGAGCCAAAGGGTTCTTGCTGAAGCAGACACCATTAGCGAAGCTCTCCACACGTGTGGCTTGTGTTCCTGATGGGTCCAGTCTGACATTTGTCCCATGTACAGGATGGAATTCCATGTACTGACCAGCGACGGAGGCCATTCATAAATATCTTAAACAACAACAATCTCAGACTCACTCACGGGTCAGTCAAAGAGCGTACTCAAGAAACTAAGAATACGTTATATTAATAGATTAGCAGAACATAACCGGTCTGCATAATCACCCATTAAATCTTTAATGTTACCCTTCTCAAATTAATCTAGATAATTCCAGTTATGCGGCCAAACAGACTGGTGAATTTACTGCAGCTCCAACTACAACATCGACCTCACTCGAGAAGTTTCTACGGAGTCTCTGTAGCTATTTTTTGACCAGCTGCATGTGTCGCTGACTATTTTAGGACAGATAGCAAGTTACACAGGGGTGGGCAGTGCCAATGGTCAGAGGTGGGAGGAGTTAAGCACACCAAAAAAAGGTGAGAAAGTCACAGGAACTAAGTAACCTTGTCATTCCCCATGAAACCCAGTTCATTCAATAATGTACCGCATATGCATATTGGATCCTATTGTACATGTGTTAATTAAGACCTTAATCAGATATACCAATACAGCAATATAGTAAGTTTTCAAAATGTAAAAGAAACATAAGTTTGCACATTAAGTAAATATCTTGGTAAGTATTGGAGGAATTTATATAGGGTATTTAGTTAGAATAGGATATCCCTATTATAGACGTTCTGGGTGGGTGGGGAGGGAGTCCTGCAGTTAATAATGTAGAGGGGATGGACTGCCAGGTCTCTGAAGTGCTGACATTTCCTCTTTGCATGGGGGGGGGCATGCACTGCAAAGGGAGGATAAATTCAGAATCAGCAAAATGCTGCTGGATGAGAGTAAGAGGAAGGATAACATCCACAAAGTGCTTCCCATTTCCTAAAGCACGGAGCCTTTTTACAACACGGATACCTTTCCATTACACAATAAGCAGACAGGCTCACACATGCATGTGGAGAGGAACATTCTCACTCGTCCTGGTCATTTATGTAACCCTGGAAGAGACAAAGTTACCGCAGGAGACAGCAGCTCGAGCAGCGTTTTGTTATTTTGGAGGTAAAATTTTACATGCGTTATGAAAAACTGTTCTACATTTTTAAGTGATGTTCATCGTTATTCGTTCACGGCACTGGGTGAGGTTTAAAAGCGACAGACATTTCTTATTTGTCGTTTTTCTAGCACAAGTATGCACTCTCAAATCCTTTCCATTAATATGAGATTTGCCAAAAAAGCTCTTTATGTAACGTGGGATAAGACAATGAAAAGAATTTGAGTGTCCACCCACTCATTCCTGTGCGCGTATTGCGTGCGCTTTGGAGGGGGTATTTAATCTGGATTACAGTGCCCCTGACTTTATTAATCAGATTGGTGAGGTCGAAATCATTAGTCGACCGAGACAGCCGGATGAAAGTCAGCGGGAGATGGATTGTTACTACAGCTTCGTTTCATGTTATTCCGAGTACAAAACGCAAGATTTCCATCGTCGAAAGGCTTCAGTAATTTTATTCCTTAGGCATTTGCTTCTCTGAACAAAATCAACACGTTCTGCAGGAGAAAAAAATTGTAAGTATATTAATTACAGTTTACGTCAACTGCTAATGTTAAAATGAGGGCATCTGCGTCGGCATTGCATCGCTTTCACAGTGTTATTGTTGGTTTTCAGAAACATATCAAATCAATGCGTATTGCGAAAGTTAAAAGTTAATGTGCAGTTCTTCTGCGCTGACTTGGCGGGCGATGCTGCTGAATCTGCCATGCCGGGCAGCGATAATGACAATCGGGTGCCCACAGTAGGTAAAGCAGATTTTGGCATTAAAACAAACCGTGTACCAACACAAACTATATGATGAAAAAACAAGATTTTGAATCAGAACAGTTAAATGTCAAAGTGAAGGGTGGCGCAGGAAAAGCGGAATATCTTATCTTTTCCGTGTTAAGTAAGGCGAGTTCCAGGCACTTCTGTCTGCGATATGTAATTGTGGAACTAGCTAAATCATGTATAAATGGATTACATGTTAAACTATAATTTTGCGCATATGGGAATGCCTTTTACGATAAGTACGTCAGATGTATGCAGCGATTTTAACTATTTAACCAGTTTTCGTACATAACAGATACACAATATTGCTTTGTGATGGCATCAGTATCAACAGTATCAAGCATTTCTAAAAATGCGTTTTTCTATTTTATTAAACCTTTATCTCAACACTCGTTATTCGGGTGTGATGTATATTGAATACCACAATTACTCAGACAGACCTTATGTTCTAGATTTACCCTGAATATAAAATTTATTGTATTGCTATATTCTACACTCGATTTTTTGTTTGTTTTTCTTCACCTTAAGTTTTTATAAACACCAAAATAAAAAAATGAAATAAAAGCTGCAGCCTATTCATACAAATCACTAGGACACTCCAGTTGTTAACTACAGTTTTGTTCACTAAGACACAAAGAGGTAGCTAAATATCCTGGGTCCCCTGAGAAACTGTCACCGTGGGCTCCTTACTTGGATCGGCACTTTCAATCGCTGGGTTGATTTTGTCGAGCAGGGGGAATTTTGGGGCCCTGACAAAGTGCTGGGCCACCTGAATTTGTCATGATATCTATGACCCTCTGATGTCCCTGTTAAGACGTGGATAACATTGAAATGGCATATACTTTTCCTAAAACTTTGTTGCTGAGTGACATAGGAAATGATGAACGATAAGCATGACTTTTCTTGCACATAAACTCTGTGTACAGCTGTTTTCCTGGGGTATATATATTGACATTTTGTGTGACTCATAACGAAGGTTGCACTGGGATTAAAAGTCTACCCTGGATTTTGGGGTCCCCTACTTTTAATTTTGCCAGCCCACAAACTCATGCCTGGTATGTCAGATTGCCACTCCAGGCCTGCTCGTAACTGTAGTTGATCTGTAGTTCTTGCAATGTCTTACAAATAGGGTAGAACATGCTGAAGAAAATAGAGTGTGTAACATTTTGGCATAGCTATCCATCCATCAATCTTATAACTTATTCTACTCAGTGTTGCAAGGGAGGCTGGACCCTATCCCAGGCAGCGTAGGGCACAGGGCTGGGGTACACCCTGGATAGGACGCCAGTCCATCATAGATTTTGGCATATCTCTGTTAAATCAGATGGTCCCCAAAGACTGGAAGAAATTTGAGGCCGAAGAAAGAAAATAACATTTATGGCTAATTTTTTAAATAAATAAAAGCAAGGAATGGTCTTTTTTCTCTTGACCTTCCTTTTTCCAAAATCAAATGTATTCATTGAATGTATGTATAATCAGTGTTGGGGAGCAACTTGTTATATGTAACTCGTTATATGTCATGCGGAAATAAGGAAGCACAACCCAGGTGCAGACTGTCTTGCAGGTAAACCCCTCACAGGGGACTTTAATGTCAGAAACACAAGTGCAAACAGGTAACAAAGACAGAACTGGGGAACTCTGGACTGGGGAGCATTTATACACAATAACTAATTAGAGGCAAACAAGAGGCAGCCGGAAGTAATCCACACGAGGGTAGGAGCGAAAAGTAACTGTAACAAGCATCAGGCATGGTTTGTTTAGGGCCACACCTGAGAGGAAATGGGGGGATCAAACAGGCAGAGCGGCGAGGGTGTGACAGCTATGAAATTTCGTATAAATTACGAAATAATAAAATTGTAATCTGTTGCAGTTACTGAGAAAAAATATGTAATCAAATTACAGTTACTAATCAAAATGTTGGTGATTACAAAAGTTTACATTCAAAAACTTTTTGGTAGAAAGCTTATATGTAGAATATAACATTTGTATCATTACTTTGCATCTTTTCACTGGGCAGAAATGCCTTCTTTTGGCATATTTCAGACAGCGAGGGTCATCAAAGGCATTGGGACTTTTCAGCTTTATTTCCCACTTTCAAACAGCTTGCTCACTGGGGACTTTGGGCAGGGATAATGTAAAGTGCTTTGAGACAATGTAATGTTGTGACAATTCACTATAAAAATTAAATTGAAATTGAATTGAAAATTTATTGAAAACAATTGTTAGAATAGTAAATCAAAAAGTAAACAGATATAATAAGTTAAATTACTTTGATGGAGTAATCAAAATCGATACATTACACATTATATTTTTAACAAGGTAACAAGTAATCTGTAACCTATTACATTTCAAAAGTAACCTTTCCAACACTATATATAATCAATCATGTGACAGGTGTCACGGCGGCAGGCGGAGCAGCGAGGCATGATGCCGGGCAAAAGGAAGCAGGCGGCAGCGAGTACAGGGGAACCCCGTCCGGGGACTTTATTTCGTGCGTGAGCACAAGCAGGGAGAGGGTACACGCAAACATGCACTTCACAATGACCGACAACGGAACACAGGACAGGGGAAGCTTATATCAGGAACACAGGGAGGAATGAACGAGGGGCACCTGTGAGTGATCAACACAGGGCAAACACATGAGGTAACTAGGCAACACTCAACAGGCATGGCTGCTACCCAGCCCCGCCTGTGGGGAAACACTGGGGAAACACAGACCAGGAAGGGCTGGACATCACATAACCCCCCCCCCCCCCAACAGCGCACTCTCCGGGTGCACCATCCAGATTGAGGGGGAGCCCGAGGGGCCAAGGACAAGACGGGCACACAGGGTCAGGACATCAGGGGCAGACGTTGGACTCAGGCAGACTTGGACAGGCGACGGGAACAGGACCTGGGGAAGAACCTAAACAGGACGTGCTGAAACTTAAGACAAGCAACAGGACCAGGATGGACATCGACCAAAACAGTAGACGGGACAAGGAGGGACGAAGGACAGGACCCAAACCAAAACGGACCGTGGACCAAGGACAGACACCAACCGGGACACAAAACAGAGCAAGGAGGGACTACAGACAAGGTCAACTGACAAGATGGACAGAAACAGGCAGAAACAGACAGACCAGGGAAACTCACCGGGGGCCAGTCAAGACATAACAGGGGGGACACCACAACACTAGACAAAACAGACAGGCAGGAGGACAGCAGCGGAACGATGATGGACAGGAGAGACACGAGGCCATGTGGGAAGGACCGCAGCTGAGGGGACAGGCCTAGGGATTCCAGGGGCCCTAGAGACAGAACCCCTGGAACTGAGGTAGGGACTGGAAGGACGGGTGACGGAGCACGGGGAATGAAGGTAGGGACCTGGGGAGGAGCATGAGGAGCAGGAACCTGGACCGGTGACAGGACTGGAGGAACTGGGAAGGGAGCAAAGGGACTGTAGGGAGGGACCTGGGGCAGCGCCCAGGGACCAAAGGGAGGGACTGGAGGGACTTGGGACTCAGCACAGGGAACGGAGGGAAAGCCTGAAGGCAGGACCTGGGGAGCCATGGTACGACCTGGCGGCCACTTAGGGGACGGACCCGGGACCCCCGGGTAGGGGCCCGGAAATGATACCCAGGGAGCAGTGGCTGGGAAATGGGAAGGGACCGGAGGGAGCGAGGCAGGGAGATGAGGGACACGGCGCCTTGCGGGTAGGGGACCCACTGGAGCCCGCTGGGGTAGCAGG
>JAAGVU020000092.1:15427657-15437705 GCA_011763525.2 Mormyrus iriodes | reverse complement strand
GCTGAGGTGGTCGTAGGGTGTGATTGTGAGGGAGACGCGGGAACCGGAGGACTGGGACCGGAGGGCAAGGAGGAGACTGGAGGACAGGGGCCGGAGGGTGACAAGGAGACCGAAGGGCAGGGACTGGCGGGAGACGAGGTGAGCACTGGGACGGAGCTAGGGGGCGAGGTGGAGATCCCGGAGACGGAGCTAGGGGGCGACGAGGGAGCCGCCGGACTGGGACCCGAGCAGGGAGGTGATGGGGAAACCCTAAGACCGGGGCTAGGCAGTGCTGTGGCCCCCACGGGACAGGTACGGGAGCCAGGGGGCATCGCGGAGGCCCCAGGACAGGGACAGGAGCTCGGGACTGAAGCAGAAACCACGGGGGCGGAGCTGGGACGCGACGCGGAGGCCAGACTCGAGCACGCACGGCGCCGGGAGTGCCCACATTTTCCCCTGCGGGAAATCGAACACCTGCCCAGGGCTCGGCTGGGATGCCCCAGGCGTCGCCCTCGGCAACCCCTAGGACCACTGGGCGCCTGGAACACGGGGGTCCCATTCGAGCTCCTCCGTGGGGGAGTCCTCTGGGCCCCCCCCCCTCCAGTGAAACAAGGTGCCCGGGGCCCGGGACGGGCTCTGGGGCTGCAGCTGCAGCAAGCTCTCCTGGGCCGGGTTCGGGCCAGAGCGGTCCCGGCGGAGGCAGAGAGCAGGCCGGAGGGAGCCGTCCAGGCGACAGAGGCGGGCCGGCCGAGGTGCGCTGGCCAGGCAGCGCAGTCGGCGAGCCGACTGAGGTGAGCTGGCAGGGCAGCGCAGGCGGCGAGCCGGCTGAGGGGTGCTGGCAGGGCAGCGCAGGCACACGGGCCAGGGAGTGCCGTCCGGGAGACGGCGGCGCACGGGCCGGCTGGAGCCCGCAGTCTGGGCGACTGCGGTGGGACGCCGGCTGCTTTGTGCCTTCGGGGCAAAGGCGGGGAGCCGGCTGAAGGGCGCCTTCGGGGCAAAGGCGGCAGGAGGCCAGATGGTGTGAGTCCTCCGCACTTGGCAGGATCCCCAGGGGCCAGGGGTAGCCCCACAGACGGCGGCCGACTGCCGGCTAGAGGGTGCCTGCCGGGTGAAGGCGAAGAGCCAGCTAGGGTGTGCAGTCTGGACAACTGCGGCGAGCCAGTAGGCAGGCACCTGCGGCTCTGAGGGACCCGCAGGTGGTGGGCTGGCCGGCGGGGATCCTCCCGGCAAAAACAGCGCTTCGGCAGGCGTGAGCCGTCCAGACGCCGCTGACAAGCAGGCTGCTGTGCGCCATCTGGGGGAAGGCGGCGGAGAGCCGGCGGGAGTGCGCCTTTCTGACCGGATGGGTTCACCGTCCCCCGGAGGCAGGAGAAGCTGGCCCATGTCGGCGACCACCCTCTTCCAGACCGCGAGGACCTGGCGCAGATTCTCCGCCAGGATGGGAAAATCCTGTGGGAGGGTAGCTGGACTCACCGATGCAAAATCCCGGTCCAACTCCTGGCACATCGCGCAGAGCTCGGGAGTGTCCGGGACCTCGGGGCTGGTCCACACCTGTGTCAACGTCCCCTGCAGGGCGAACAACTGGTGGATGAGGACAGAAGAGGGAGTACTGGCCTGGACCTCCAGTCCCCTCTGTCGGGGAGAAGGAACCCTCTCGGCGGAGGCACCAGACGAACCCATTGCCGTTTCCCTCAGGTAAGCCTCGAGGATGTGCTGGTTGGCGGGGAGTCGCGGTACGTGAGGAACGTATGAGGTAACTAGGCAACACTCAACAGGCGTGGCTGCTACCCAGCCCCGCCTGTGGGGAAACACTGGGGAAACACAGACCGGGAAGGGCTGGACATCACAACAGGGCATCAAACAAGAGGGAAAAGGGTGAATAACCATTGCCAGGAATGCCTATGGGAATGTGTGTTTTCATGTAGGTCATGCTTTGCAAATGAGGTCTGCAATTCCCCATTTTGCTGGACATTTTCTCAAGTGCTCCTCCCAACATTTCTTTATGCATTTGTACATGCTTTCGTTTTAGAGCATGATGAGAGAAATAGGTGTTCTGTACTCCAGTTTCTTTCTGGAGTCCAAAGACATCAAGTTGGGTGAATTACTGTTTCTATTTTGGCCTTAATGTGTGATTGCGTGTGTGCCCTGCATTGGACAATTTTAGCATTTTAATTTTTATCTAATTCAGTAGAAATTTTGAATAAGTTAATCGGAGGACCTAATAAACCCAGTATTACAGATGTTCATCCATCCACCTTTTACAAAATGCGTGTCTAATGCAGGTTCACAGTGAACCTGGAACCTATCCCAGGAGGAACAAGGCACGAAACAGGAGAGTCCAGTATTTCGATGCCCCACCAGGAAAATGCCCGATACGCCATATGGCCAGTCCAGACCTGGGGGAGCCCGTGGAACAGATGCCTGTTACAGATGTGCAGGTGTAAAGTGCTGCTAAAATGGTCATTAAGACTTCACTGGAATATTCAGATGCTGTAGCTCATCTGGGCAGTGAACAAATGGTGGGCTGACTTTGGTCAGTCTACTGCTGAGAAAAAAAGCTGCTTTCACCCTTTCAGTGCTGGCATTAAACATTCCACCTTACTGTGGAGTGCAGATGCCTGCGGATTCGTACTGCCGTCCGACTCAGCCCATGTAGGCTCGTTATGGGAACTGTCCCCACAGACAGCTTCGAACGCGATCAGCTACCCTCGGTTTGCCTGCAGACTCGGTGGGATTTGCTGATAATTTGAAATTTAGGCTGGATATTCTTCGGGTCTGATGAGTAAGGTCGGTTTTTATTTTTAAATACAGAAAGAGAATCAGTGTTTGGTATCAGTAAATCCATGCATATTATACATGGTGCATAAATACTGTATGTAACCTGAAGGCTATTATATCAGTGCAAAGTTCTGTTGAAGTTACGGTTAATGGTTTGGTTAAAATGTGTATCGTTAAAAATGGCAATAAAGACCTACTTGATACTTGATCATTTTGTTAGGTGAGATTACTCAACTGACCCTTTGGTGTCAAGGGAAGATTACGAGTGGCCACATCTGCGGGTGATCTACTAAAAATACACAAATGTATGAAGACAGACACAGTCAGTTTATTTAAATAATGACTGACCCATGACTGATTTATTGAAATGCTTCCACCTTCCCCCCCACCGCAAATTTTTGCACTCGTACATATGCATGTGAAATATGGCCAATAGCAAAATTAACAGTGTCAACACCTTTCCACTGCTAACTTTTCACTGCACATCTTTAGTACAGTACCACAGTACTATTTTAATGCCAAAACAGTGTTTGTGCTGAAGCAAATCATTAGCAATCAGGCCCTTGGTGTTCTAAGAATATTTTTCAACAAACCCTCTTGGCAAGTTTGACTTTTCACTTGATTTGTCATCTGTTTATACTTAACATTCACAGTATAAATTAAAGACATTCCTTAGCTTACCTTCATGTCAATGAACTACAAGAGGAAACATACAGCTATGGAAAAAATGAAGAGACCACTGTTTCATCATTTATAAATCCTGGTTAAATCCTGGTTCTGCTGGCAGAAGGCTACACTTGCTCAGCTGCTTCCAGGTTCAAAGTTTGTAAGGCAGCAGTACACAAGAACAAGGTGAAACAGGAGATACCGGCAATATCCAAAAACCAGCCAGGCAGAGGGCAGAAGCAATTTCCTAATGCCAGAGATGACCATTAACTTATCCATCAATGCCTCATAAATGGGAGGATGACCTCAAATGACCTTCAAAAAGATTGGGAAACATTAAGTGGTGTGAAGTGCACTGCTAGGACAATTCATAACAGGCTCCGAGAAGCAGGACTGAAGTGCCATATAGCAAGGAAGAAGCCCTTCATCAGTGATAAACAGAGAAGAACCAGGCTGGAGTTTGTGTGTGTGTGTATATATATATATAGCGGTATATGACGCAGGGGGGGCATGCAAACACTGCCACACACATACAGAGCTGAGGATAGACTCTAAAGCCCGGGAGGTGTAAGAGCCGCATGCCACACATTGTTAACCAAATCCATTATCAGATTATGCTTATTATGTTTTTCTCATTTTAAGAATTTTTATTATATGACTGATAATAAATGCAGCAATCAATATTTCCAGTCATTATGATGTTTCTTAGAATACCCACAAACAACCATTAACACTGCCTTCAACAGAACTCTGCACCAATTTAATAGCCTTCAGGTTACATACAGTATTTATGCAAATTTCTATGAGATTCTGCTGAATAGCAGCATGAGGTCTTTATGAGTGTGTGTAAGCCAGCCTTTTACTGGATAGCACACGAAACATAAAAGGCTCAGCCAGAGGCACCGCCAGAGATTTTGGGCCCCGTGGAAGCATATAATATTGGGCTTCCAACCCAAACCAGTCCAATTATGTTCCACATTTTTTAGGGTCCTTGGAATCTTCCTAACTCTCCACCCTCTCATGGTGCCCCTGGGCTTCGCTCAGTAAATTGCTTTGTAATGGAGCTACAATATGTAAGTGACAACAAAACAATTACAATCAGACCTGATCTTTTCTTTCTCTCTGATCTTACGCCATGTTTTCAATTAGCAATTTAACACATTTATTTGAGTTTTGAACTATCTAGTCCCTGTATGCTTGCTGCTGTCTTACAACTCCAACTTCGCTACGCCCCAGTTGCATCTCTCCAAATATGAAATATTCTGTGTTTTTTAATGTTATTTTCACTTTGGTGACAAGATCCTATCCAGTAAATAAGCACAAATGTAAATGCTTACTTGTGGAAACATTCTGGTTTGACAGATAGGCGAAAGCCAGATTAGCTGTTGGGTCTCCTTTATCTTTTTTCTCCGGGTAATTTTGTGTTTGTAAAACACACTGGTCCTGCTACATGGAGTATGCTATACATCCATCCTTTCTCCATCCATCCTAACTGCTGATCCAGTATAGGGTTATGGTCAGCTTGGAATCCCAACTCAGGAAGAGCAGGGGACACCCTGGACTGGATGGCAGTCCATTGCTGGGCACATGCGTGCAATACAGTTTGCTCCTGTTTGTTTGGCCATATTGTACGCAGCTGCAAACAGGGATCAGCGACCTCAGGTAACCCAGAGTCACGGTTCTCATGACATATGTTGTGCGATAGGGAGGGAGAGAGACACAGACACAGTGCTTGGGGGATACGGGGCCAAACCTGTTTCGGTCAAGCTATTTAATATACCTTTAATGTCACTTCACCTCTGCATGTGGATGTGAATTCCTGTTGTGAAATCTTGTTGTTATGGCTGTTTGAAATGATCCATTATTTTTCCACTATTTTACATACTGGTGCTATATTATCTTATTTTATCTTTTAAATCGATATAAAAATTATTACTTTGAATTTTAGTTTTGAAATGAAGTGTTGTGAATGAGCGATTTATTACTACACACTTAGGATAGTATTTACCTGCTCTTAAGGCTGTTTTTTGAATCTGGACATTGCATGAGGCTTTACAGAAAAAAAAATACCATAATGAGTTTGTTCAATGTCTAAAGAGTCATTCCAGTGAGAAATCATAGGCCAAATTCTATGTACTTCTGTAAACTCCCATTGCCCTAAAATGTATCAGAGAGTAAGAAGCTTAGCACAGGCCCCAGGACCAATATTTTTAGCCTTAGCGCTGTCAAAATTCAGCACGAACCATCTGTCAACAGTTCTAATCAGGATGGTTCTCTTTAAAGCATTATTAATTGGGTTGGTTTTAATCAGCCATTATTAATCAGCATTATAAACTGTACCATCACTAATCAGACATTATTAACCAGGCCATTAATTATTTGGCTTGCTAGAGTACACCTCAGATGTCTAAAATCTATAAGAGGACCTGGGTGAGGGTGTGCTGGTTTTCACAGAATTGCCGCGACTGAGAGCACCTCACTCTGATTCCATACCAACCCACTACAGTTAGCACCTAGATGTAGCCCCATGTAATAGTTCATAGTTATGAAGAGGTGGCAACGAGAGAATATTGCCTATATGTGTTATTGACACATTTAATATACTGACCCTAAATTTAAAGAATCTCTGTTAATTATAAAATATTACAGAATTCTATAATTATAGGATTATAGAATAGAATATTAAATAGAATTCAATTTGATTCTTTCCAGTCAGTTTATGACATATATGTTAATATTCTCAGTATTATCCTCTTGTTAAATTATAATTACAAATGAAATTACAAAATGCATAATTATTTATGGTAGTCACACAGTGCTGCTGGGGGTGGTTTACCCAAGATGCAATGCATAATGCTCCGGCACTGTCATGATAATCCGGCGAGGTAGAAAAAAGCAATTTATTTATGACATAGAAGAAATAAATACACAAAGACGGAAACAGGGCATTGAAAAGAAGTGGATGTTAATTCTGTCCAGGTGTGTATTATTTAAATCAAAAATCAAAAGAACTTGTAATGAATACAGACAGAGTAGTCCTTTGCATTCATCAGTCTTTATTTTTTCAGCTATCATTGCAGAATCACTTTAGGCTGTGCCAAAATTCATAACACAATAGAATTACTATCCTAAAGCTGCACCAAATAGGTGGTATCTGAACAGAGGTTGTGTGCGTGCTGCCTTTGGAGTTTGTTAACAAGACCGTCTGCTTAATCTCTCAGTCACACTGCGGCAGTCTCTGAAACAGTGTAATTCTGGGGAAATAAGTAATATCTTGTTTTAATGCAAGTTTTATTTTCGTTTGACATGATGACAATAAAAGGAACATAAGCAATCCGACTTTAAGCAATGTAACAATGTAACACTGAACAGGGAGTCATGCTTCTGTCACACATTTAGGCAAATTACTAATCATTGCTTTTTCTAATAAATGCTTTCACCTATCCCTTTACTTTGGTTGCTTATAAGTATATTCCAGTTGAATCATTGTAATCCTCATTAATCCCCTTATGTTTCAATGATCACATAAGTGGACAGGACTTATTATTACCTAATCATTCATCAGAATAAGTAAAGCATTTGTTTGCCATTTGTCAACCATTTTTGACCTTTTGCTGAACAAAGACATATATGCTAATATGTGAGTCCTGATTTATTATTTCTGTGCTTTATTTCCCAGGTAAGCCACATTAGCATGCTGTTTTGAATTCTCCCCCAGCAGAAACAGGACTGGGTTTGTGTTCCCATAAGACATTTGTGCAAAGAACCGAGCAGTTCATTGGCAGTAAAAGTTGTGTAATAATCATGTCATCCCTGTCCAAGAGATCTGCTTCATGGCTGCACTGAACGCCTCACAACCCCAGTTCCAGTATTCTAATGGCTGCAGAGATATCCAAAATTTCAGTTTAAGTCAGGCGGCAAAGCCAGATTGTCCACCCAGTGACATCCACTGCTAATTTACATCCTTTCCCCTTGTTTAATGCCTTTTGATTATCAGACTCAGCAATTGTGTAGTTTATAAAACTATTACAGCTCAAGATCACAATGGCTTATTTCCACACACACACACACACACACACACACACATACAAACGCACACACATATATATATATATAGTTTTAAAAAGTGCCAGTGATATAGCATCTAAAAAGGTATTAACATTTTTTTGCCATTTCAAATTACATATGCATGTTTAATAAACAACCCACATTTTCAAATTCTGGGTCCAAATATCAGCATATTCATTAATACAGCTTTGTGGAGCCAGTGCTGGAGTATTTCATAAACGCTGTGTAGCAAGTACACCCACATGCTCACAGCCTACATGGCCACACAGCTGCACGCTTCTGGACCTGCATATTCAGTCCAAAACCCATAAACCAATTTGTTGGCTGCAGTAATGGATTTTCGGGTGAGATTAGGTATTGCAGTTTGATATATTGGATTAAAATCTGTGTGCTGCCCTACATTTCAGATCATATCAGGGGGGAAAAACAGTTTTTAACTATTTTATTTATATTTAAAACACACAGTGATCCCTGCTCAGCTTTCTAAAACAGAATCCTGCTCAAGCTTGAAAGGCTGGGGGGACAATTAATTGCTGAGATAAAAGCTATTTTTGGTCAGTCACAGTTGGACTAACATCCCGTTGAAATCCTAAGTTGTGACAGGAAAGGTATGCTCCAGCAGAGCCTAGGGGAAGCACCTGATAAAGGATCAAGGCGTCTGAAAATAACTGTTTGTCTTCTCTTATCTACTCTCAAGTGTTTGGAGATTACAATGCAGAAATAGGAGATGGAAGATAACATGGGGAATGGAGCAGGATCTGGGTCGCCCTGCAGTTCCCCAAGCGCAGCCCGGCAAAGTACCACATCGCAGGAGCCCTGGAACATGGCGGAACGGGGCATTTTGATCCAACTGACTGGCACGGAGGGGGAGTGGGACAGCCTGAGTGATGCCCGCCTCCTTTTCCCGCTGGAGTGCGATGATGAGGGACCTTTTATCTCTGTGTCTGGGGAGGCACCCCAACCCAACGTTTCCCCTTCTTCGGACAACCAAGGCCTTCGCTGTTCCAATTTCCATGTCCCGCTGTCCCCCTCGTCCCCCAGCTCTCTGGGGGATTTCTGCCTCCCAGCCCCCAGCTTCCTTAGCCCAAACTCGAACCCAGCTCACAGCATGGGTACCCCCATCGCCAAGCCATTTGTCAACCTCGTCAAGTCCCTGTCCACAGAGGTTGATTCCAAGGAGGCCTCCCTCAAAGCCAAGCCCTTTCTAAGTCTGGTCAAGTCCATCTCCACGGAGATCAGCCGCAGCAACCCGGAAGTCTCCCAGTCCAGGTCAGACTCCAAGCTCAACCTGCACCTCTGGAGGCAGTTTACCCAGCCCAAAGGGTACCACGGGGACTCCAGGACAGCTCCCCCATCACCCAGCAGTCACTCTCCCTCGGAGCCCAAGGGGAGCTTCTTTAAAGTAGAGCTGGAGGATACCCGACGCAAGTTCTCAGAAGCCGTGCAGGAGCAATTCAGCATGATCAGCAAAATCATGGGCGACGAGAACTCCTGCACCCCTAAGTGTCAGAGGCCAGTTGGACCATGTGACTCCTCAAGGGGGGTTAGTGAGAGCAAAACATATAGGGATCCCATTGCTTCAGAGACTCCTGGCAGGAACGCAAGGATAATGAATGCTGATATGCTGTCTAAGAAAACTTTACCAAAACTGTGTCTTTCTTCACAACATTGTGGGAAAATCAACATCAGGGGCAGAAGATCTGAAATGTGCACTAATGATGAAGCTATTCAGAGCAAGGAGCCACCCCAAGGGCTGCTGGGGCAGTTGACGTCTGCACAGCATTCCCCACCTGTGCCAGAGAAATGGCTGCTTGCCCTGACTGTGCTGACTTATGGCTATTTTATCCTGCCACTGCCCTCTTATCTTTCAGGTCTGTCATTTGGCTTAGCTTGTGGCTTCCTTCTCGGACTCCTCCTCATGCTCCTGTTGGTTCCCCAGAACCCTGTTCAGCCTCACAAAAATTTGGCTGTGGATGAAAACATTCCACCTGAGATATTTGCTCTGGAACACAATGACTCATCGGTTCAGAAGGTGAGTCCGCAATGAGTACTCTTAATACTGCGATAACTCCTTCACCAGTATGATTTCAGCTGCCAGGTTTCCTCCTCACTTTAAAGACATGCATTTAGGCTAATTGGTGTCTATAAATTGCCTGCAGGGTGCGATTGTAGGAGCGGCTCCTTTTCAAGGTTCCTATAACAGATTCATTGTTCTTGAATGGGTTCCCTACATTCTTGCACTTCACCACTTTCATCAAGGCACACGTTTAAATGGTACAATTTGCATTACGTCTCTCTGCAAATCGGGCCACGCTGTCATTTGCGATGCCGAAGGCCACCTTGCCTGCATTGCATTGATGACAGGAACTGTAGCTGGAGCTGAAATCCCTTTGGATCCCTTTGCTCCACAGCTTCCAAAATTCTGGTCCTCTTCAATTGATGGCGCGTGCAATGCAATCACTGTCTGTCTCTCTTTCCTTAGATAGCGGCCGTTACGGCTGAAAAGCACTTTGTAAACAATGCCAGATGTAAGACTGTCTGTCTCTCTTTCCTTAGA